>JADLZL010002901.1:0-416771 GCA_015844335.1 Chrysopogon serrulatus
TCTACTCGAACAAAAATTATAGAAGAAGGATAAGGCGAATCAAAATTCAAAGAAGTCGATCGGAGATGAGGAAAGCTCGACTCCATATTTTAGGAAAAATGAAGAGTACGACGGGATGTATTATTGGGACGAAGAACCCCAAGGGCAGATTTCCATGCTTGGGAAGGCTAGAAGTCATCGGGCTACCCACAAGTCCAAACCATCAAATCATTCAAAGTACGAAAAAAAATAGAGCCCGCATAATGGCTCAGGTATACTCTCAATCAATAGAGTTAGCGGGAGGGAACGACGACATCAAGGCACTATTTTTTCAATGGCATTGGAGTCAATGCCATTACAATGGTTCGACAAACTAAGGCCAGGATCAATCAGATAATGGAAAGATCTCGCAAAGGGCTTTTTGTGATTACTTTACAGGGATAATAACACACCCGATCACCCCAAAGAGAATTAAAGGGTTTGAGGCAGCAAAGAAATAAAAACCTCAGGGGTTTCTATAGAAGATTTAGAGAAATAAGAGCTCAAGTGCATGATATTACTGATAGAGAGGTAATTAAAGCTTTCAGAGACGGTATCCTTTCAAAATGGCAATTCAAAGACTTCTTTATTAAAAATCCAAGAACAAATGAGGAATTCAAAAGGGCAGTCGAAAAGTTAATCTCTTTAGAAGAAAGAACAAGAAGCAGATTCCCCAACGTGGACAACTCGTAAAGAAGAAGCAGGGTTGATAATAGAGCATACGAAGCATGGTCACCGCAGAAAAAGCAGTAAGGAGATATTCGAGAAAATGAAAGTAGAGAATACAAACGGAGGAAGATCGAGAATTTGAAAACCACTCCATGCCACTTTCATCCAAAATCAAGCCACAAGTCGATAGATTGCATCATCTTCAAGAACCAATACAAAGAAAAGAAACCAAGAGTACCGTAGAAGGACAAAAAAAGAAGAAACAACCCGACAAAAGAAGAAAAGAAGCCGGAAGGAGATTACCAGGAGGCAGAAAGATAAATTGTAGGAGTAATTTATTCCGGAGTCCCGAACACAAGAAGTAAAAGGCAAGAGAAACTTGCACCGTGACGATCATGACAAAGAGAACCCGCAACGCCAAGATACTTAAATTGGTCAGAATACCCAATACATTTCTCAAGGGACGATCAGTGGACTAGCATAGCCAACGCAGGACATTATCCTCTGGTTCTTACCCCAACCATAGCTGGAGTTGCAGTAACGAAGGTACACATCGATGGAGGAGCAGTGATGAATATCATATTCACGGAAACACTAAAGAAGATGAGATTAGACTATAAAGGGATGATGACTTCAATAAGTACACCTTTTTATGGAATTATATCGTGGAAGCATCAATGCCTATCGGCCAGATAACTCTACCAGTAACCTTCTGGATGCTAGAAAAGTACAAAACATAGTTCATCAAATTTAAGGTAGCAGATTTTAAATCATGCTATCATGCTATCTAGGGAAGACCAGCACTAACGAAATTCATGGCAATACCCCACTACCCATACCTCCTACTCAAAATGCCTACGATGAAGGAGGTGCTATCACTAAAAGGGGACTTGAAGAAGGCTTTCGATTGTGACATTCAGGCAGTACAGATATCCCAAAGGTTACAAGACTTGAAGATCAAGGAAGAGATTGCACACTAGCTGAAGAACTCAATCAGCAGGGAATCTAAATACCAAACAAGAAGATAAGCAAAACAAGCAGTTTTACCCCCTTAGACAAAACAAAAACAAAAAAGATCGACTTACAAACCGGAGACCCAGAGAAGACAGCAATTATCAGTGCAGAACTCGATCCCAAATATGAACTCGCGCTCACCAAATTTCTTCGGGACAACAGGATATTTTTGCATAGAAACCAGCACACATGCCTGGAGTCCTAAGAGATTTGGCTAAGCATATAATTGATGTAAATAAAGGAGCAAAGCCGATCAAGTAGAAACTACGACGATTTGTGCCCGACAGGAGAGCAGTTATCAAGAAAGAACTTACCAACCTCATGGTAGCAGAATTCATCAGAGAAATATTGAACCCGGATTGGTTGGCTAATCTAGTGCTAGTGCTAAAAAAGAATATAGACGAGCTACGGATATGTATAGACTTCACAGATCTCAACAAACACTGCACAAAAGATCCATACAACCCACCGAGGATTGATCAGATTATTAATTCAACAGCAGGTTCAGCATTACTATCATTCTTGGACTGTTATTCAGGGTATCATCAGATTTCTTTAAGAGAAGAAGATCAGAGCAAAACATCATTCATGACGCCCTTTGGGGCCTACTGCTACAACTCAATGCCTTTTGGACTAAAGAACGCCGGAGCAACGTATCAAAGGGCTATACAAACTTGCCTGGGGGATCAAATAGAAATCAACACTGAAGCATACATTGATGATGTCGTGATCAAAATAAAGATACCAGAAACACTAATAGATGATCTACAAGAAATATTCAAGAACCTAAAAGCTTGGAAGTGGAGCTCAACCCAAACAAATGTATTTTTGGAGTACCGTCAGGACAATTATTGGGGTTCTTAGTCAGCAGCAGAGGAATCAAAGCAAGTTCAAAACAAGTCAAGGCAATACTAAATATGACACCACTAGAAAACATCAAAGATGTGTAGAAACTCACAAAGTGTATGGCAGCTTTAAACAGATTCATATCAAGGCTAGGAGAAAAGGAATGCCATTTTTTAAACTATCAAGAAGACCAGAAAATTCAAATGGACAAAAGAAGTTTCGATTTAAGCCTTCCAGAAATTGAAGGAGTATCTAGTATCAGCTCCAGTGATGATACCACCACAAAGAAAAGAAGACATGATGCTTTATATTATAGCAAATGCGAAGCACATAATTAGCACAATAATCATAGTAGAAAGAAAAGAACACGGATACTCTTACAAAGTTCAAAGGCCAGTTTATTACATCAGTGAAGTATTGACGAAATCAAAAGCAAGATACCCCCATATCTAGAAAGTGTTATACACAGTGTTGATATCATCAAGAAAACTAAGACATTATTTTCAAGAACACAAGATCACAATTGTAACAGACTTCCCGCTCAGAGATATTCTATAAAATCGTGACTCTACAGGAAGAATATCAAAATGAGCAATGGAGTTGGGAGCCTTCAATCTTGATTTCAAGCCAAGAACAGTAATAAAATCACAGACATTAACAGACATCATTGCAGAATGGATGAAAATCAACTAGAAAAGACCAAAGATTATTAATGATCATTAGAAGATGTACTTTGATGGGTCACTCAAATTAGGAGGAGCAGGAGCAGGAGTTTTTTTTTATATCATCAGAAGGTAAACAACTCAGATACGTACTACAGATTCTTTGGCAAGTCACAAACAACAAAGCAGAATATGAAGCACTACTACATGGTCTAAAGGTGGCAAAAAGCTTAGGAATAAGAAGGCTACTTATTTATGAAGACTCAGCCATAGTAATCAACCAAATAAATAAAGAATGGGACTACACCAAAGACAACATGGGAGCATACTACGCAGAGATAAGAAAGATAAAAAAGAATTTTCAAGGATTGGAAGTACACCATGTCTTAAGGGATTTAAACATAGCAGTAGACATATTGGCCAAAATGGGATCAGACAGAGCCAAAGTACCACCTAGAATTTTCGTAGAAGAACTATCAATACCATCAATCAAATAACTTGAAGAAACGAGTGTCGAAGCAATAGACATAGATAAAACAACTCAGCTTTCACAACAAATCATGGTTATATAAACAGATTGGATGCAAAAAATCATTGAATTCATCAAAGAGAAGAAACTGCCAAGACAAATCAGAAGCAGCCAAAATCATCAGAAAAAGCAAGAATTACATAATAGTCAGAGACAATCTTTACAAAAGGGCAGCATCGTCCGGAGTACTACTCAAGTATATCAATAGAGAAGAAGACATTGAGATCCTTGATGAAATTCACGGAGGATGTTGTAGAAATCATGCAGTGTCAAGAACCCTGGTAGGAAAAGCTTTCGGATCAGGATTCTATTGGCCAACAACACTTAAAGATGCTGAACAACTGGTCAAAACCTGCAAGAAATGTTAGATATTTGCAAAACAATCTCATGTTCTAGCTCACAATCTTATCTGCATCCCTCCAGCATGGCCTTTTTCACTAGTACAATAAATTTAACGAGTGGCGGTTGGAATTGATTAACCATGGTGGCTTTCTCAACCGCCACTAAGTTAAGGTCACGGTTAATTAATATTAACCATGGCGGTTGTGTTTGACCGCAATGGTTAATCATTTTAAAAAAACAAAACAGAAAAAAAACCCAAATGGGCTTGGATGCGGGCCTTGGCCCTTAAATCCGCCAAGCCCGCGTCGCCCCAAATTCGGCTAGCACCGCACCGCCGTTGCTCACTGCCGGAGCTGTCACGCTCGCTGGAGCTGGCGCCGCGCCGGATCCACATGCCTTGCCACCGGTCCGCCTCCCGTACACAAAGCCAAGCGCTGTCGGGCAATCAAGGAAGCCATCCCGTGCGCCGCCGCTGCCTCAGGCCCGCTTGGCGCGCCGCCATCGCACCTGGCGACGCGCCGCCCGGCAGCGGCCCCGGCGGCGCGCGACCACCCCACCAGCCGCGGCCGAAGCGCCGCGCGCTGAGCGGCGTCCCGCCGCCCGGCGGCGGCCCCACGCCTCGGGTGAGAGAAGGGATGGCACCCATCCACGGGCAGCGTGGCATCGCGCCGAACGCCGGTGCATCCAGCGTGCTGCCCGCCCGGCCGAGCCCTTTCGCCCGTCACCGCTCCACCGGATCCGCCCGCATGCCGCCGGCGAAGGATCCGCCTCCCTCGCCGGATCCGCCGCCCGGCCGGGGATCCGCCCTCTCCCGGCCGGATCCGGCCCCGGGAGGATCCGCCCCGGCGAGAGGGGAGAGGGGCGGCCACCGCTACCCTGTGGTGGAGGGCCACCGCCGGCCACCGGAGTCGGTCGGGGGTAGGCCCGCACGGCCACCGCTGGCCGGGGCCGGATACAATGGGCGCCACGCGCCCCCTGGCAGCGCCCGCCCGGGCGCCCGAGAGAGAGAGAGAGGGTGGAAGGCGTGAGGGAGAAGACAGAGGGTGGGAGAGTGAGTGAGGCTGATGGGTTAGGGTTTGGTTCATATATATACTGTGATGTTTCCTCGGGCTGAATTGGGCCGAGATGGGCCTGACCTTATTAACCGTGGCAGGTTGTTATTCACCGCCACGGTAAATCTATTTACCGTGGCGGTTAATAATAACCGCCACGGTAAATAAAAAATGCTGTGGCAGAACCGCCTGAATTAACACGCTCCTAGGGGTACCCGCCTTCCACTAGGCACTAAGTACCCACGTGAGCGCCTTAATTCACGCAGATTCCATCGAGCCCACCCAACGGGAGAACTCGAAAGTCCACAAATTTAGCCAGGATACACGTTGAGTATGGAACTTACATCACTTAGTCCATTTCATACAACAAGAGTTCACAAATTTATTCATTACAATAACAGAGTTCAGAGTGCGGAAATTAAAACAGCGGAACGGAAATAGACATCTAGCGAAGACGACACGAGGATTCCGTCTGTGCTCACCAGAAGAATCCTCCACACAAGAGCTACACCTCAAGCTGAGCCTGCAACAAGGGAATTAAACCCTAAGTACACAATGTACTCGCAAGACTTACCCAAATAGGACGTATATATCCTGACTCTCAAGAATATCATAGGCTATATGGCTTGCTGGGTTTGTTTATTTGTAGAAAAGCATTTCTAAGCATGAGTCCTTAG
This sequence comes from Chrysopogon serrulatus, assembly GCA_015844335.1. Taxonomy (NCBI): domain Eukaryota; kingdom Viridiplantae; phylum Streptophyta; class Magnoliopsida; order Poales; family Poaceae; genus Chrysopogon; species Chrysopogon serrulatus. The sequence continues at coordinate 5,810 of JADLZL010002901.1, forward strand.
CTTCATATTATTAGCCGTATTTTAGTGTAGAAGCTACCCATGCTAAGTAAGCACCTATTCTATATTCAAGCATGTGGTAAGCAACCAGAACCAGTTTCCTTCCTCTTTCAACTTCTATTTCTTACTACGATGCCAGAATAAAGCCCTGATCGTACCGTTCAATGAACGGTGATTCACGAATTGATTTGCCCAGCTGGGTACCCCGAGACACACTCCACGCCTGTATCCTAGACACAGACGAGAACAACTTGCTTTCTCCTATCCGGGGCTCCAGGTCCTCGTCCTAACTTGGACTCCAAGCCCCCAGCACTTACGGCCTCGCCGTAAGTGGTGGTGCAAGGACCTCCACCATCTCCGCCTCCATACAGTCGGTCCGAAAAGAGCCGGAACCAAAGACAAGAGAGAGCAAGCCTTCCGAGCTCCCATAAACAAGTATGTGCTCGGGATAAGGAGATCTATGACTTGACCTTCAACCCTTGGCACGATCGGTCCTTAACCGACGCAGAGAGGGAAACCGTGTAACCAAGTCAAGCCCGTGGCCGCGGGACATAACCTATTACACATCATCAAAAACCATACCATATCCCTGCCCGGTCATCATATTTCTTTTCCACCAATTTACCATGTGAGTAAAGTATACTCCTATTGTGAGTAACGGCAGTTACTCACGCTACCGATAACCTAAGCAGAGCATCTATTCGATCCTATCATACTAGTAGGACTCATGGGATAGATATATATGCAAGTGGGTCTCAAAACAAATCCTGCAACATAAATGTACAACATATAGATATTTATAGCTTCATAAAATATAGGTTATGCACCGGGGTTTGCCTTGGGTAAGCGGGTCAGCAGAGTCAGTCCCCCACAACTCCTGGAACTCCTGAAACTCTTGGAACTCCTCTGGTGCGGGAAACTCCTCCATGTACTCCTTGATCACTTCCTCGAACTCGAAGTCATCGGGGAGCAGGAGCAAGGACTCGTTCTCTACATGATGCGATGATGATGCAATGAATAAACGGCAACAACTCTTAAAAAGGAAACACCAACGACTAGGCTAAGAGCTAACTCTAATGACTAACATGGTTAACTAGATGACACACTAATAAAGCATCATTTCATGGCAAAACTAGGTTGCAACCATTTTCTAATCATTTCAATATATATGCTAACTAGGGTATCATCTACCTCATTAAGCTAGTTATTGTAGAGCTATAAAAATTGCCGGAGGCACAAGACAACATACTATAACTTCTGCATAAGTCTTTAGAGCTAAAACTATCATTTAAATGCTATGATAAATCATTTTCTCATTTAATCTATTTGCAACAAGTATTCTAAAGTAATTAAATACTTTCGGAACTACCACAGAAATGTACAAACTAATTACACTAACAGATAGTTCATAATTTTAGGAGATTAACAAAATTGGTTTCACTATTTTTGGACCCATATTATCTCATAAACACTTCATCGAATCCATGGTCATATAAAAAAATCTTCTGAATCTTTTGGTCTCTCTAATATTACTATACACGAGATCTTCAACCCCCTCTTTATACCTGTTCATAAAATCATTAAAAGGGTGGTTATAGATGCATATGTTTATTATAAATATTATAGATCTCATCGTTGTAATCTTGATATAGGCACACAAAGGCTAGTGTTCTAGAGGAAACCGCCCACAAACTCAATGTACAAAAAAATTAGAAGATTTTCCAAGAATAACCTTGTGTCCTAAAATAACCACTCTTGAAAAAAAAATAGCATAGCTATAATGTCCTTGTGAATTCATAAAAATATTCCTTTGAATGTTTTTTCTCACTAACCATTTCAGGTTTAAAATGAGAAAATGACTAATGGCAGTGCAGGGTATGACCAACCGATCATAATACAAATTAATCCATCCAAACTTTATTTTGCTTTGCAAAATCCAGCTTGAGGGAATGGCCTTATTTAGAAAATCTTATGTTGCTAATATTGATTGTCTCTATCTTTATTCAATTTGTTAATCATGCTCTTTCATCTCTATCTGAATAAAATCTCTATAAGTGCTTTCATTTTACCTTTGTCTGCGTGATAGTAAGTTTTGGTTTAGAAGTACTATATATGGGTAATTCTAAAGGTTCTTTTTAAATTGAGCATGGTGCTTAGATTAAAATGCCTTCCTTAACTAAACTAGATATGGAGTTTGGTTTGGTTATTAAACTAGAAATTATTATAGTGGATATTGGATATTTTGTTGGACTAACCCCTGCAGGAATTTCTCAAAATTAATCTGGATAAGTCATAAGATAAATTTGAATCAGAGATAAAACAAGGCACATGCTTGAAAAAAAAGACATAGCTCATTCATCATAAATGATAGAACTGTGAGTATTAATAATTCATTTACTTTATCTTCTACTGCAAGTTACTTTACCTCAAGCCATGTCTGTATAAAACATGATCTATGCTAAAATAATATCAATACTATCTTTTCATTAGCATAGACAGAACAAAATGAAATACTGGACAAACAACCTATATTTAAAATTTATATACTCCTTTAGGTATGTATTGTCCACTAATCTGTGCAGGCATAATAATGACTGGAGTGAAAAGAGTCAAAAAATAAAAGAAGCAAAAGATGGCAAAAGAATGAGTGCAACAGAGGAGACAAGATGTCCATGAACAATTCAAGATGCAAGAGAAAGGACCACCAGTCATTTACCCTTCATAACTTAGTGCCGTCATGCTCTAATAATGAAGGTAATATTCTAAGGTAAGTGGTCACTACTCTTCTCTTAATCTTGGTGCACATAAATACACAAACGTGTTAGAGTAACACCTTAAATTGATTAACCTAATTAACTCAATATACTTTGTTCTTTAAAATTGTTCATGGCACCATTCTCTTAATCTCAGTCTTAACCAAATAAGCTAAAATATTATATTCGATCTTGGAAAGACAATAGTCATATTTATGTGAAAATTTATATAGAGATAGACAATCCTTCTATTGGTTAAGCATTTTCATTCTTTTCTGCCATGTGAACTTAAATGCAACAATCAATGCTTAATCTTTTGATCTTACCACTCATGTCATAAATAAATAAATTATATAACACCAACTTTATCTTGTTCAAAGTGTCTAAGGATAGAGAAAAAAAAGGAGGATAAATTTAGTTCTGTTGGTGTTTTTCCACCAGTAGAGCCCATGCACTTGATCTCTGCCTTGGTTTTGCAAACAGGACAACGCATCGAGCAAAGTTTATTAATTCTACAAGTGAAAGTTCTGTGAACATGCACACCGAGCAAGATGCTGCCAGCTATTATTAAAGCTCTACTTTAACCTATGGACCAAACCAATGAACAAAAGTGACATCATCGTCACTAGAGGTATGCAACCATCAAGACCTCCATCTCTTAAGATGGAGAGATACACAAGAGTGGAAGAAAAAGACCTATCGGTAGACTTTAAATTTTATACCCTTGCCATAAGGTAATATGGTAGTTATCTAATTAATTAGTATTTCTATCCAATTTCACTTTAACATATTCAGCTTCATAAATATTAAAAAGAAATAAAAATCTTTATTGCTTCATATACTGTATCATAAAATGTTAAAAGCCCCACGTGAATAAACTTATTGTAACCCTATAGGAATATTTACTGTGGTGGCATAAAAAAATAATAATAATAGCTCCAGTATTTAATTTCTTGCATTATAAAAATCCTAAACCCCATAAAAATAAATATTCTTTGTGGTGGCATAAAAAAATACAACTATATAATACACACATATTTAATTTCTACATAATTAAACTAGAAAATTCTAAAAAGAGAATCCTGCTAGAACTTGTCAATTTAAAATCAACTTATAAGAATAATCAATTATTTATTGGCTAATCACTAACCTCTTATTAAATTCAAGCCTCGAGTTTTGGTTTTCTTGTTGGAGTATAACTATGCAGGATAACATTATGGTTAAGGAGTGAGTCTATCAGTGGAGCCCACTAAAACTATCACTGATAAGCTCATCCTAAAGATCATCAATACCAAGTATTGCAAACATCTAGCTTGGGGGAGGAGCATCCCCTAGTTATCAGGTAACTATACCTAGGCGATTATCGAGTCTATTTTATATAGTCATAAAATACAAAAAATATATGGACACATAAAGGTCCATGTCTTTAGAGTCTTGTGAGTCCAATAGAAATAAAAAAAGATGAATAATAAATTAAAACCAAATAAAAATACTTATCTATATATTAAGGTGTGATCATAGAGTGTGTCTACAGTCAGTCTAGTTTAGAGTCAAATAAAAACTAGAGAACATTAAAATTTTATCTTGGAGATAATGAATAGTTGCTCTACAGTAATTCCTTTCAAGTGCCTAGTTTTCAACTATGAATTCTCCTAAGTTTTGGATATAACTATTTTGATATAAGAATTTACTCGAACCTAAAATTTGTGGAGGCATATGCTTGAGCTAAGTCTAGGTAATTGATTGATATGATACATAAAGGTCTAAGCTGCTATTTATCTTATTCCTGGCATTACTAAGTTCTAGAGATTTCTTATGAAAACCCAAAATCTTACATGATGAGCTCTTGTATGATAAAGTTTAAATTCCTACTAAAGCCATATATGATACATTAAGAATTAAGAAAACCTTTACGTATTTATGCTACTTGCTTTGCATTGAGTTTAGTCAACCTTTGTTGTATACCTTATGAGAGCCTTGTCATGCTTTTAAAATCAAAATCACTTACGCACTCCACCCACATATGCATTACTCCTACTCTGGGATGTAAGCGTAGTCATTTCCACTTTCATCCAGATCCACCTTAAAAATATTTTTTCTCCTACACTAGGAGTAAACACCTAAAAATATACCCTATAGGACAGCCCCCATTTAATTGCTCTAATTTCTTATTATTATATCTCCAATTATTTATATTCAAAGGATGCATGCGGCTATGCAAAAGTATTGAAAAAAAGAGTAGAAGAAAAAGGAGAGTAAAAGATAGACAAGTACCCAACAATTAAAACAATGGGTACATAGATGTCCGTCTTCCAGATTAAAAAAGAAGAAGAAGAGAAAGAAAGAGAGAATAAAGATAGCCCATGTTTTCCTGTAAAAGGTTCTAAGGAGAGAGTTATCTTTAAAGAGCAAAAGTAGAATTAGTATTAGCCACTAAATACCATATATACACCTATCCACCATATTCCATACACATGCACATCTTGATTTGATTGTATGCCTCGATTCTCTGTGGATCCATTGTTTGACTTTACAACATATGAATTGCAAGTATGCTCATCCTTGTTATTGCCACTCCTATAAGCTCCACTATAAATCCTTAGCTCTAGAAAGGCATGACATTATTAATACCTCAGTTAGATCCATAAATACTATATATTAAGAGACTTGAGGGTGTCATACAATCATGCTCTGAGTTTTATTTCAAAAACTAATAAAACTCTGGAATATTGGTACTATAAAGAATTTGAGACATAGTGCTTGACTTGATTGTTCTATCTTTCGATTGCTCAAGACTTTAAAAAGCTCCACAGTTAAAGGAAAAATGGGTAAGTTTAAAAGTTAGAGCAGTTTTATCTAAACCGAAGAAAAATTTATGTTTAAAAGTAAGTGTGCTTAAAAGTAATAAAAGTATTGCAGCAACTCCTGATCCAAATATTTTAATAATTAGGCTTAGGTTGTTTGCTAAGGGACTGGCAAAAGGTACGCTTGGGAGAGTTGTTGACGGTGGATAACGTCAATATTTATTAGAACTTTAGACATGAAAAGATACATGAATACACACTAGTCTAGGGTTTTAACTGACAATTTTCATGAGTTTTGCATATTCTATATTTTCCAGGGATTATTCCAGAAAAGCATAAAAGAGGGATTAGAGTGTATAATTATCATGAAACTTATTCACGTCGGAAAATATCGTCATCAGGCTCAGGAAACATCTAGAAGACACCCGAAGCAGCGGGACCCGCAGGGGCCTCCAGGTGGGGCCGACCGACCCCACCCTGGCGCCGGTCGGCGCCCTAGGTCAAGCGGCGGCGCTCCCCTTCTGGAGTCTTCCTCCCACGCTTTCCTTGGAAGCCAAGCAAAGCATCCCTCCGTTGATTTAAGATCGGTTTGATCCGACGGTGCACACAACATGAAGATGCAGATCGATGACGTGGCGGTTCCTTGCCCCCTACTCCACCTCGGCCTATATAATGACGCTCCAAGGCCCTTCCTAGAGGCATTCTATACCTCGGTGCTTTATATTCTCTACATAATTAGGGTTAGGGTCCCTCTAGTTGATCTAGTTCTAGTTCATCTAGTTGTAGCAATTAAGAGAGACTAGTTCATCTAGATCTAGTCTTGTTTAGAGATTAGAGAGATTGAGTAGAGGAGTAGAGATTCTGGAGGAGTTCCGGCCTATCGGTGCTTCTTCGTGGTTGTATTCTTCTGGATTCAACTCCCTCGCCCGGAGCTGCATTCTGAGGTACTTTTGTATTCATCATTTCGATTCAAGTAAGCAGTTGTTCTTATTTGTTCTTAAGTTCACAGCTCATATTTAGTGCTTTGATCTTGGTCATTACTTGGTTGAAGTAGTATTTCATAGTATAGGCGTGGTGCCTAGGCTAGGTTACTTGTGGATGTCCCCTAATTAGCCGGATAGTGATAGTCCGCGTAGGTGACAGCTGCGTTGGTTCCTCTGTAGTCCACTTCCTATTGACAGGACTGATAGGCTTATAGGTTCTTGGTAGGAGATTACTCTATTTCTTCTCTTATTCGGGATACTTGCCCAATTAGAACAATATTATACAAAGCTTACCGGTTGTCAGAACTAGAGTTCAATAGCTATTTCCTCTTTCTTGATATTATCTAGCCTAATTGTAGGGTTAAGTCTATGTACTTTGTCATCATCACAACTATTCCCTGTGGATACGATATTTAAAACCTCCGGATAAAATATGACATTGGTACGATATCTGTGCACTTGCGGATAATCTTACTTAAATCTTATTTAAAGGAGTGCAGTTAATTTATACCAACACCTTACACAAGCTCCACGTGGAAGGAATGGGCGTGCCGTGCAAAGGAAGAAAAAAGAAAGAAAAAAGGACGGTGGTGGAGTGGCTCGTCTGCCCTCCTGGGGTCGGGGCGTCCTTCTTCCTCGTGCGTCTTACGTCGCCGTGAGCTGTTCGCCGATATTGTCGCATCGCTGGAGCACCTTCCCATGCCCTTCCTGTGGATGGGAAGGATAAGCAGTTAATTAGAACCTTTATTGTATCAGGCCGGTCGTAATGGCATTGTATGGCACAGGTGTGGGTCATGGCAGACGGGTTGTCCGGACGGTCAGCCATTAGGGCGATTGAATGGTGTGCCATGCCCTGCTCTAGTCAACAGTGCGGTCAAACGTCATTCCATGCCCTGCTCTGGCCAGCAGAGCGGTCAAGGAACTCCGGTCCATGCGCTACGCGGGGCACAGACTGAGCGGACATCGGTTGACCCGTCGCGTGGGCATCTGGCTACAGCGTCGCTGACCGTGCTTGCGGCGCAAGCCCAGGTTGCTTCCGGGCGAAGGCGGAGCGGGGGTCGTGCGGGTCGCTGCCTCCGGGGTCATGAACCCGGAGGCCCTCCCGTTCGACCGAGAGGACGTGCGAGCCACGCCTCCGGGGTCATGGTTCCGACCCCTCTGTCCAGAACCGGGCGGCGTGGCCCATTTGTGGGCCTTCCACCCCGGCCTGTTGGCCCTTTCTGTTCGCTGTGCAGCGCGATGACCCACAGCGCCTGGCCTTTCGATGGGCCGCGCTAAGGCGCTAATGACGGTTGTAGCGCTTGCTTTAACCAGGGGCTTAGCAGGCCGGTTGTTTGACCCCCGACAGCAGCCCCTGAGTCCTTGCAGGCGCGGGCCCACGTCTGCAGGGGCTTGAATGCGTATGATTAGGTCACGATTTTCTCTGGTAGGTGTGCGCGAGCGCACCCGCCGGGTGTAGCCCCCGAGTCTCTAGAGATGTGGGACAAATCTGCAGAGACTTAAACGAGCGGTCCTGAGTCGTGGTAGCGGGAGCCAGCTTGTCACGACGTGTTTTAAGATGGTTCGCCCGTCACAATGACGGCGGAGTTTGAGCCGTGGGCGTGTTGATGGGATAGGGAGGGAGCCTCGGTGGCTTCATGTCATTATCCTGGCGTGAGAAGGTGGAAGGCCAAGCGACGCTCTCGATTAATGAATCGGTTGGCTCTCATGAATGTACGCCAAGGGGCGTCCTCTGACCCTATTCGCAGGGTCAGAGGTGGATTGAATGCGATCGACGCCATGCTCCTTGTAACCGGTCCATCTAGTTCACAGATCCGGTCACACGGATCTGAGGGCTCGTTGCCTTCCCTTCGCAGGTAAACCATGGACCTTGGTCCTACCAAGAATTTAGATGCAATTTTTAGGATTGCCTTTGTCACATACCCTGAAAGATAGTACAACAAATGTTGTTCCTCTTCTCCATCACCGCCGAGGCCTGAAAAGACCTTTCTTCAGGTTCCTACAGAAAAAATAGGGGACGCGGTTCTCCCCAATGGAGTAGATGAGTTAGTCGATATTCGGGCTGTCGTGCCAAGAACTTGTAATTTGAACAAGTTATTTTGTTTTCAAAGCGTTCAAGCAAGTTTGGGTTCTTCAACTTTCTATTGTGTAAACTTCATCCGCGTTTCAACCCCTCGCGGTCGTTAAGTTTTAGAATTTTGAGATACGGGCGTAGGCTCTAGTTAGGCTAGTGAGCAGTACCTTAGCCGTCGGGGCGTGGGCGCCTGCAGCCCGACTAGCTTTACCCGAAAGCACTTCCCGTGGCTCTCATATCCGAATCTCATCGCGAGCGGGGGGCGAATGCGGAATGTTTTTACTTTTGTCAAAAAAGTTGTTGTGCTTCAACCCACTCGTGCTGTTAAGATCCTAAAGCCCGAGGCATGGGCGCGTAGGCTCTGATTAGGCTAGTGAGCGATGCCGTAGCCACCGGGGCGTAGGCGGTCGCAGTCCGACTAGCTTCGCACAGAACCGTCTCCCTTAACTCTTACTTCAAGATCTTATTTCTGAAAGAATGTACTCCTATCGAAATAGAAAGGGCGCAAGTATGTTCTACTTCAGAAACATGATTCACTTTTGCAAAGTTATGTACAACTTGGAAGAACTAAAGGTAGAAGCAACTTAGCTTTTCAATTTTCCAAGCGTTGGTGCGTCATCGTTGGAGTTGTCGCTGCTGAGGAGGTAGTCGCAGGCATTGAGGAAGTGGCGTAGAGCCCCCGGGCCGTCAAGCCTAAAGATGTCGACGCGGCCCCAACTGTCGGCGTGTTCGTCGGAGCTGGCGGTGAGGTCATCTCGGTGGTCGTGAGGACTTTGGTGATGGCCTCGATGCTGGGGGAAAGGACCATGTTGTCGTACACCCCCAGGAAGAGAAAGTCTAGGCTCCCAGATCGAACGTGAGAGCCTAGAGTGAAGCGTAGGTTGAGATTGGCCATCCGGAGCTTGGGTTTGGGTAGACAAAACGCGCAAGGCCCCTACCTGGTGCGCCAACTGTCGGTGTTTCGTAAAAGCACCAACTAGTAAATTTATAGATGCGCGTTTATGCCCGGATAGTTCGCTAAGAGGACATAGGGAAAGTATACTAGTTCGGGCGAGTGGCCCTACGTCCAGTTCGAATGGGTTGTGTTACTTAGCGGTGGTTCGTAGTAGGGGATACAAACGGTTCGAGAGAGGGAGGGGCTCCCAAGTCTCTGTGGTTGTCATGGAACGTGATATGAGATGTGTCTTGTTGTATCTCATGTCTTGATGTGTGTCGTGTCTTGATGTGTGCGTACTTCTAAGGGTGGCTCACCCTCCCTTTTATAGATGAAGGGAGGGTACGGCCTTACACAAGCTCCGCGTGGGAGGAATGGGTGCGCCGTGCAAAGGAAGAAAAGAAGAAAGAAAAAAGGACGGTGGTGGAGTGGCTCGTCTGCCCTCCTGGGGTCGGGGCGTCCTTCTTCCTCGTGCGTCTTACGTCGCCGTGAGCTGTTCGCCAATGTTGTCGCATCGCCGGAGCACCTGCCCATGCCCTTGCTATGGATGGGAAGGATAAGCAGTTGATTAGAACCTTTGTTGTATCAGGCCGGTCGTAATGGCGTTGTATGGCACAGGTGTGGGTCGTGGCAGACGGGTTGTCCTGGACGGTCAAGCCATTAGGGCGATCGAATGGTGCGCCATGCCCTGCTCTGGTCAACAGTGCGGTCAAACGTTGTTCCATGACCCTGCTCTGGCCAGCAGAGAGGTCAAGGAACTCCCGTCCATGCCCTGCGCGGGGCACAGACTGAGTGGACACCGGTTGACCCGTCGTGCGGGCATCTGGCTACAGCGTCGCTGTTGGTATTTCTCATGCACAATTAAAATATGAAGGATTCTGCAAGCGCACAGAAAACCATTGTAGCATTTTACCGGGAGTATTCTAGGTATCGTTATTTATATTTTACCACTGGAAAACAATGTCGTTCACCATCATGTATCTACTAACTTAATACACCAACTAGACTATAGTAGGGGTAAATGATGGATGATAGAAATTATACATATATAACACACATAGGAGAATTCTATAATAAAAGACTAAATAGTTAAAGTGAGAAGATAACGAGAGAGTTCAAGGTTCCTAAATACTTCTCTATTACTGGGGTTCTATAAGAACTAATTTATGGAAGGTAAAGCAATCACACAATAACATTTCGGGACATCAGAACACTAGTCATGGAAACGGGTGTGAAAGGACTAGAAAGCTCCGACTACGGTCCTACAAACACCAACACTAACAATGGTGGAATACATCGGCCGTCAGGGCTGTCACCACCTGGGGCTACCACAACTATATGTTGGATTGGGTGTAACCTTAGGTAACCAATAGTCTAGACGCCATGTCTATACTACGAATTACTACTCTAGTCACACGTAATAACTAGAGCACTCGATACGAGCGGAGATCCTATGCTAAAGTATAACAAAAATACTAGCCAATCAAATGTAATGCATAAAAGTAAATAGAGAAGATAAAATATATTAAAGCATAAGTCTTACAAGAATAGATACAAAGATATACCAGAACTCTGACAACTCCTCCGAAGACTCCTCTGGAACCCGGGCGTAGCGCCGCTCTCCCGAACTCCCAACTAGAACTAATCTACTACATTGGAAAGTCTAGCCCTAATTCTCTAGAGATGAGAGGTCATCCATTCGAGGGACGCCTCTACATCTCCATAATAATGTGGTGCCCTCAGGGACGGGGTCTGCCTCTTTATTTAGTCCGGTGGGATGAACATGTGCCGTAGGATCAAACCGACTTAAGCAACGGTGGAGATGCAAACCCTAACGAGGTAGTAAGCCCTCTGTAGAAGCAGGCCCCGAATGGGATCTGTGGAGCGCCGGCCGGCCCCAAGGTGGGGCCGACGGCCCCACCCTGTGGCGGGTGGGCCCGCCTTCGGTGGGTCGCCTTCTCGTGTCTTCTAGAGTCTTCTAGTGTTGGTTTCGGTGTGGAATTGATATCTTTTGACTCCGGACTCCGAATATAGCAAACGATATGTCCGTTTCGATCATTTCAACAAGCCTGTTGCAATGGTGCAGTTTAATTCCTTATTTGAGATGCTTGTATTTGATAAAAAATTATATATTCCTATAAGATAAGTGAGAACACAAAAACTCGTGGAACTTGTTAGAATTAAACCCTACAACTATGCTTTGTAATTCATTTTATATCATTTTATACAATAGTTGAGGATTATATTTGGTGTTTAATGACCGTCAACAAGTTCTCCCAAGCTTAACCTTTGCTAATCCCTAGCAAAGCTAAACTTGGAAACCACTATTGATATCCATATGTTCTTAGCAACTTTCTTGTAGCCCCCTCAAAAGTACACCTGTATTAAACAAAAATTCTCCTCTAGGTTTAATCAAAACTGAGCTAACATTCAAACTTACTAATATTACCCTTGACTATGGGGCTTCTTAGCTTTTACTTGGGTCTTGAGCAATCGAAAGACAGAAAGATCTAGCCAAGCACTATGTCTCAAGCTCTTCATTCAACTATCATTCTAGAGTTTTTAGAGGTTTAAAAATAAAACTCAAAGCTTTCTTTGTATGACACTCTCAAATCTCTCATTATATATGGTATTTGTGGATTCTCACCAAAGCAATAATAATGTTATGCCTTTCTTTTCTTCCTACAACTAAGGCTTATGTGGAGCTCATGGGTGTAGAGAAAATAAGAAAGAGCATACTTGCAATGTACATATTGTAAAGTCAAACAATAGATCCACAGAGAAATAAGTCATGCAATCGAATCAAAATGTGCAAATGTATGGATATGATGAATATTTGGTGGAAGTGGTGAAACCTAATTCTACCTTGCTCCCTGAAGACGTATCTCTCTTTTGAAACTTGGAACTTGGCTAGAGAGTATGAGCTATCTTATTCTTTTCTTTCTTTCTTCTTTCTCTCTCTCTTTTTTTCAGGGAGGCGGGCATCTAAGTACCCATTGTTTCAATATTTCGGACATTTGTCCTTTTTTTTTAAATCCCCTTTTTCTTATTTTTCTTTCCTCTTTCTTCTTTTTTTAGAATAACTTTTGCATAGCTCACACCTCTTTTTGGCACTAAAGATTTTTGAGAGATAGCAACAAGAACTTGGAGCATTTATTTGGTGGCTATCCTATAGAAATATTTTTTTGTGTTTACTCCCAGTGTAGGAGTAAAACATTTTTGGATGGACGAAATAGAATGACATGTTGTTGCGCCTACTCCAATGTAGAGTAGTGCATATGTAGGTGGAGTGTAAGTGGATCTTGATTCAAGAGTATGACAAATCTCTCATAAGGGTCACAAAGGTTGACAAAACTCAATGCAAGATAAGTAGCATATATGTGGAAGTTTATCTAGCCTATCTTATCATGTTTGGCTTTAGTAGGAATGTACGCTTTGTCATACAAGAGCTCATCATATAAGGTTTTATATTTTTCAAAAGAAATCTCTAGAACTTTAGTGTCACTTAGAACAAGATAAACAGTAGCTTAAACTTTTTTAATCATATCAATCAATCACCTAGACTTAGCTCAAACATATGCATAAGTCTTAGGCTCAAAGTAAATCTTCATGTCAAAATAGTGTAAGCTAAAACTTAGGAAAACTTAAGTCCATCAACTAGGTACTTTAAGAGCTATTACTTTTATCCTTTAAGATCAACTCTAGAACTTTCCTATTTATTGACTCATAACTAGACACTCATTTTATTTAGTTTTACATTTTAAAGACTCACAAAGACTCGATAAACATGGACCTTCATGTGCCCATATATTTTTAGTATTTTTATGACTATAAGACAGACTCAATAATTACGTACGTATACTTATTTGATAACTAGGGGATACCCTCCCCCAAGCTAGTTGTTGTCGTGGTTGAGCATTAAAACTGAGTGATCCTCACGAAGGAGCTCATGTTTATGAGAGCAAGTGTTGCCAGGAACATCTTGATCTTCATCTTTTGAGAAGTTAATTCCTTCACACAGTGGGTAACTGTATGTTGAAAAGGTGTAAAACGAGGAGTGAAGATCAAAGCACCTAGGTAACTAGCTCTTGGAGTCATCTTGCTGAAAACTCTCGCAAAACACCAAAACTTGTGGAACGGATTAGGATAAAACAGTTTGTGGTTAGCCGTTTTGAGGATTAGGTGTTATGGAGCTTTAGAAATATTTTCCAAATGGCAAGGTTACAGCAAGATGCTCATCTAGTATTTTTGGATTTTCTATTTTTGTATACAGAAAAGCAAAACATGTATGTATGATGTTTTTAATATTTTTATGCCACCACGGTGAAAACTCCTACACGCTTTCATGTCGCAAAGGTTTCACATGGGGCTTCTAATTTTTTAAGACAAATTTAGCCTAATGCATGCCTATTTATTTTTGTTTGTTTTTTATGCAATGCTAATATAGAAAAGTAAACGTGCTAAAAAGAGAATAAATCATGCAATGCAAGAAAGTAAAGATGGATAACTACCGATGTTACCTCACGGTGAGGGTTCGATATTTTGAGTCCTTCAAACTAGACTCCTCATTGCAGTGATTCATTAATTGAGTACTTCAGTTTGCTTCTAAGGATGAGGATTCTTGCAAGGTGTCATGGTGAAGGTTAGAAGGTGTTGGAGTGTTCTTTCATCTATTTTTTCCATCTTAGTTCTTTCTATACACTTGTTCTCCTTACTTTTCATTTTGAACCATGATCAGACATTTATTTTTTCTTTCCTGCAAGAATGTTAGTGGACACATACCCAAATGATTGCAATAAGTTTGGAATATAGGTTATGGTCCATAATTTTATGTGGATTTCTTCTATGCTAATAAAAGGATGGGTTTTTAGGATTACTTTAGCATAGATTTCTTTTAACAAATTTTGTTGGTAGCTGCACTTTTATATGGTTCAAGGCAAAGGTAACTTGCAACAAAGGATTAAATATATAAACTTTGATACTTACAGTTCTTCCATGAAGAATGAGTTGTGTCTTCCTTTTGTGCAAAGTTATTGGACATCGTCACATTTCTTGATTCATCTCTTGATGTGAGTTCATCTCTTGACTTACCCGAATTGAGTTTGAGAGTTTCCTGTAGGGGTTAGTCCAACAAAATATCCAATGTCTACTACAATAATTTCTAGTTCAATAACCAAACCAAACTCCATGTCTAATTTTAATTAAGGAAGGCATTTTAACCTAAGCACCACGCTCAATTTAAAAGCCTGTGGAAGTATGGCGAGTACTTCCAAACCAAAGCATACTATAATAGATAAAGGTAACATGAGAGCATATAGAGATTTACTCAAAGAGATGAAAGCATGATCATGTATGGTGAGAATGTTTTTTCATTTTTCAAGTAAAGATGCAAGTGACATACATGTGTGCAAGAAACTAGACATGCTATGGATTTGATATGAGATGACATGGATACATATGGAGACAAAGTGGATGCAAATGGATTATTCAAAGTAAACATGCAGCGGAATGCAACATAATAACTACTCATCAAATTTTAAGTCTATGAGCAAGACTTTCTCACCTTTCTTGATCATACCTACCATGACTCACAATAGAATTTGTGAGTTGTGCAGCATCCTTTGTTTGTCACATGTGATTAAATTTGAATTCATGTGATGACGACTTTTTCTCCAATCTATACATAGTTAGATGAATATATATAAATGTTTATACATACCTGTGAGATGGCAGGGCTTCATTGTTGATGAATCATGAATGTTCAGGAACCTTAAGTTCTTCAATATCTCTTATGTCTTGTTCTTGTGGAATTTCACCATATAGTTGAAACGGTTGATAGCCTGCTTATTCCACAACTTAACAAAACAAGGATAATCCTACTAAAGCTAGTAGTAGGCAAGATTAGTAGATATCAAGATAAATATCAAAATCTCTACGCCAATGGTTTCCTCGGCAACGGCGTTAAAAATGCTTGTTGGTATTTCTTATGCATAATTAAAATATGAAGGATTCTGCAAGCGCACAGAAAACCATTGTAGCATTTTACCGGGAGTATTCTAGGTACCGTTATTTATATTTTACCTTTGGGAAACAATGTCGTTCACCATCATGTATCTACTAACTTAATACACCAACTAGACTATAGTAGGGGTAAATGATAGATGATAGGAATTATGCATATATGATACACACAGGAGAATTCTATAATAAAAGAGTAAATAGCTAAAGTGAGAAGACAACGGGAGAGTTCAAGGTTCCTAAAGACTTCTCTATTACTGGGGTTCTATAATAACTAATTTATGGAAGGTAAAGCAATCACACAATAACACTTCAGAACATCAGAACACTAGTCACGAAAACAGGTGTGAAAGGACTAGGAAGCTCCGACTACGGTTCTACAAACACCAACCCTAACAGGGTGCAATACGTCGGCCGTCAGGGCTGTCACCACCTGGAGCTACCACAACTATATGTTGGATTGGGTGTAACCTCGGGTAACCAATAGTCTAGACGCCATGTCTATACTATTTAATTACTACTCTAGTCACACGTAATAACTAGAGCACTCGATACTAACGGAGATCCTATGCTAAAGTATAACAACTATACTAGCCAATCAAATGTAATGCATAAAAGTAAATAGAGAAGATAAAATATATTAAAGCATAAATCTTACAAGAATAGATACAAAGATATACCGTAACCCGACGACTCCTCAGAAGACTCCTCCAGGAACAGGGGCGTAGCGCCCGCTCTCCCTAACTCTCAACTAGAACTAATCTACTACATTGGAAAGTTTAGCCCTAATTCTCTAGAGATGAGAGGTCATCCATTCGAGAGATGCCTCTACATCTCCATAATAATGTGGTGCCCTTAGGGAGGGGGTCTGCCTCTTTATTTATAGTCCGGTGGGATGAACATGCGCCATAGGATCAAACCGACTTAAGCAACGGTGGAGATGCAAACCCTAAGGCGGTAGGAAGCCCTTCGTAGAAGCGGGCCCTGAACGGGCTCGTGGAGCGCCCGGCCGGCCCCAAGGTGGGGCGGGCGGCCCCACCCTATGGCAGGTGGGCCCCGCCTTTGGTTGGTTGCCTTCTCGTGTCTTCTAGAGTCTTCTAGTGTTGGTTTCGGTGTGGAATTGATATCTTTTGACTCCGGACTCCGAATATAGCAAATGATATGTCCGTTTTAATCATTTCGATGAGCCCGTTGCAATGGTGCAGTTCAATTCCTTATTTGAGATACTAGTATTTGATAAAAAATTATATATTCCTACAAGACAAGTGAGAACACCAAAACTCGTGGAACTTGTTAGAATCAAACCCTACAACTATACTTTGTAATTCATTTTATATCATTTTATACAATAGTTGAGGATTATATTTGGTGTTTAATGACCATCAACAGTCGCTGACCGTGCTTGCGGCGTAAGCCCAGGTTGCTGCCGGGCGAAGGCGAAGTGGGGGTCGTGCGGGTCGCTGCCTCCGAGGTCGTGAACCTGAAGGCCCTCCCGTTCGACCGAGAGGTCGTGCGAGCCGCGCCTCCGGGGTCATGGTTCTAACCCCTCCGTCTAGAAGCTGGCGTGGCGTGGCCCATTTGTAGGCCTTTTCGCCCGGCCCGTTGGCCCTTTCGTTATTTGCAAATACAGCGACAACCCGCGGCGCTGGCCTTTCGATGGGGCGCTAAAGGCGCTAATGACGGTTGTAGCGCTTGCTTTAACCAGGGGGCTTAGCAGGCGGTTGTTTGGCCCCCGACAGATAGTTGTTGTTGTTGTTGATGAAGTTCACATCCTCACGGGTCTCAAGGCAGCTGTTGCCTAAGTGTCCCATATTGCCACACACTTCACAAGTTATGCCTAAATCGCTGATGCGCATGATGTCTTGTTCGAGGCTGGCCTTATCTTCCAGCTTCTTTATGAGCAGATCTATCTTGGCAGACAGTATGTCTACCTCCTTGAGCTGGTGCATTCCTTCACTCCTCTTGCGGGTTGGTTGGTGCTCATCATTCCAATCTTGGTTCGAAGCCATCTTCTCCATAAGAACAGTAGCTTGTTGTATGGTCAATGACATGAATGCACCTCCAGCAGCAGCATCAACGTTGTCACGGGTGCTGTTGGTGAGCCCGTGATAGAAAGTCTGCATGAGGAGCCAATCCTCCATCCCATGATGAGGACATTCTAATATATAGTCTTGAAAGCGTTCCCATGCCTCTAGGACAGACTCATCATTTTGATGCTGAAAACTTGAGATCTTCCCTCTTAGGGCATTTATCTTACCCATAGGAAAGAATCTTGATAGAAAAGCTGTGGAGCACTTGTCCCAAGTTGTATGATTGTCTTTGTTGGTGTAAAACCACTACTTTGCCTTCTCCAATAGTGAGAATGGAAACAGACGCAGCAGTATAGAGAATGGAAACAGACGCAGCAGTATGGCGTCTCTTGATACATCCTTCATCTTGAAAGTGCTACAAATCTCCAGAAAGTTTTGGAGATGAGTACTTGCATCTTCATGTGCTTTTTCACAAAATAGGTTGGCTTGCACCATGGTGATAAGAGCTGGCTTGAGCTCAAATACATTCTCCCAACTTTGATGTTAGGTCCAGTGTGGATGTTATTGGTGGTTGGAGCGGAGAACTTGCGCAGTGACTTATTAGCCATTTTCTCAAAAGCTGGTGCTAAGTTGCCCTCTTGTTGTTCTTCTTCACTTATTGGAGCTTGCTCCTCCAAAGAACGAACCTCAACAGTGGGTGTCCTTGATGGAGATTCACAGATATCCCTTACTTGCTGGAATTTTCTTCTTCGAAAGAGTTTCTCTGGATTTTCAATGTAGTTATCTGGCAGATCAAAACCACTCATTTATTACCCTACATAAGATATCACAAAGATAGAAAGCACAAGGGTAAGCCTGCATTGAGTGGGGGTCTATGGTTTCCTCTATCTCATTAGTTGATTAGGTCTATTGCTATTCCTTTTTACTCTCGTCATTACCATCCCCGGTAACGGCGCCAAAAATGCTTGTTGACACTCCTTAACATCATTACGAAAATAGATATAAAACCTATCCTCAACAATGGTGCCTGAAATGCTAGTGAGCATACCATAGCATCGCCACTAAAGCGCCGAGTTGTCATCCCCAGCTATGATATCAGGAGTGTGGTATTAAATCATGCCATCATTTAGAATATAGAAATAGTATCCGCAAGCGCACAGATCAAATACCATGTAGCATTTTACCTGGAGTATTACCAAGTTGTCAATTATATTTTTCCCATGGAATGGTCTGCTGGTGTGTAGGACAGCTAAACAACCTATAGTGTAATGGATAGGCATAACCATGTCCTCGCTACTCAATGCAGGGGTAAGTCACAAGATAAATGATAATTATGAGTATAAATCATCAGCGTAAATAGATAGAGACTCTTAGCTATATCATTAGGGTTACTAGTAGAACATCAAGAGATATTCCTAAGTTATTCCTAGCTATATGCCAATGCATACTATGGTTAGTGCAATTATACTTAGTAGTCATTGTTAAGGTTAGCACTATATCTACTCATAGAGGACATACTAGGGAAGTTTGAGAACATAGCACTCCCTTCCTTTGCGTATAAATCCTACTGTGCCTATAAACGGGGATTAGAATACATAGAACTCAATGGGGTTGTCATACCCACGATCTATCAAACCCGGCCTATAGGGTGCATTCGCAGGTAAACAACGTATAAGCACCATAATTACATAATGTTGACCACTCACCCAACGATCAATTAGATGAGCGCTATACGAACCTATAAATAAGTATAATGTTAATCTAGCTATACTAAGCATATAACCACAATAGACAAAGAATATATAAACTATGAATATAAGCATATAAGTATTCATCAATTCAATTGTAGCAATCATAGTATTTCTAGAATGATAGAGAATAAAGATGAGAGGAGGTAATAACTATACCAAATCTAAGCTCTTGATGGCTCCGGAATCCGAGCCTTCGCTTGCCTCCCTCTAGTTCTAACTAGCTATCTAGGCCCTAGCTAAGGAGCTCTGATTAGGGTTTCTGGCTAATGATCGGACTTCAAATGAATGAATGAATGTGTCTCCCTCTTCCCGGGGGGTCCTGCCTTGCTTTTATAGCTCTGGGCAATGATCATGAGCCCTTAGATTAAACTGACTTTGACGGACGGCTGAAATTGAAATCCTAAGACGATGGAGCAACCTGGGCGAAGCGGGCCGCAATTGGTCCAGGGGGAGACCGACTGGTCTCTGGTGGGACTGGCCGGTCCCACTAGGGGTCAATTTCTCCTCCGCTTTGATGTGGTGTCTTCTGGTCTCTTCTAGAAGGTTCCTGCGTTGCCGTGGCACCCGATTTCACATTCTATGTTCCGATAAACTTCTGGGATTACGTCTTTTCTAGTTTACACCTGCAGAAATAGTGAAAAACTAAAACTCATGGAATTCTATTAGTGTAAACCCTATATCTACTTTGGTGATCGCAATTGCATCCTTTTCCATGGCTAGTTGACGGTTAAATTCAGACATTAACGACCGTCAACATTGATGCTGCTGCTGGAGGTGCATTTATTTTATTGACCATACTACAAGCTACTGCTCTTATGGAGAAGATTGCTTCCAACCAAGGTTGGAATGATGAGCGCCAACCAACCTGCAGGAGAAGTGGACGAATGCAGCAGCTCAAGGAGGTAGACATGCTGTCTACCAATATAGATCTGCTCATGAAGAAGCTGGAAGACAAGGCCAGCCTTAAACAAGACGTCATGCGCATCAGCGATTCAGGCATGACTTATGAAGTGTGTGGCAATATGGGACACTCAGGTAACAGCTGCCCTGAGACCCATGAGGATGTGAACTTTATCAACAACAACAATAACAATAACTATCATCCTCAATATCAAGGATGGAACCAGCCAAGGCCAAACTATCAAGGTAATTACCAAGGTAACTTTTAAGACACTAATTATAATAGCTATGCTCAATTGCCTTTGAGAGAAGTGATCTCCAACTAAAATAAAATTGTGGAGATTTTATCTAGAAAGGTAGCATCCAATGATAAAATGCTAAAAAATATAAACATCAAAATGGATAGCCACCTCCGCTGTTAAGAACCAGCTTAGCTTTAATAAGATGATAGAACAACAACTAGCTCAGCTGGCGGCCGCTGTTCCACTAACCAATGAAGGTAAGATTCCAGGGCAACCTCTTGACCCCGAAACAGCGAATCTTGTCGATGTACATGCAGGTTACTATATTGAAGCTTCATCAGGAGGATGAAAGGATGAGTCCATGCCACTCAAGAGAGGAGATCCAGAGAGACCTGTGATCCCCATCTCTATTGGGCAGCATGACTTTCCTAAAGTTGTCTGTGATCTGGGCGCCAGTGTCAACATAATACCTAAGGTAATCTTTGACCAAGTCTTTCCATGGGCATCCTTGTTGTACACGAATATGTGCTTACAGCTTGCAGACTAGATGGTTAAGCATCTTGAAGGAATATTAGACGACGTGTGCATACGAATCGGGAGATCATATGTCGCTGTAGACTTTATAGTCCTGGACACCGGCAGAGATCCCAAGAGTCCAATTATTCTTCACCACCCATTTCTGAGTACTATAAAGACTGTCATGTACACGGACAGTGCCAAGATTTATTTCACCATCAAGAGCAATAAAGAGAAGTTCAGTTTTAAGAACAAAACCCTTGAAGCTCCTACAAATCCAAAAGGAGCTTACTTTCCAGCCAACAACGGAAGAAGCAAAGAAGAAGAATCCAAATGGGAAGAGAAAGAATAAGAACAGGAGGCTAGGAAGAAAGCAATGGGAAGAGAAAGAATAAGAACAAGAGGCTAGAAAGAAAGCAAGTCCAAGTAGTCAAGGCTGTCAAGTACGAGCATGACCACCTCTTAGCCTCACCATTCCTGATTAAGAGAGAGGATCCAGGCATGCCAACCATTGAGTGCAGCATTGGACAATACTTCTTCTACCACGCTTTCTACGACACCAGATCAGCTATCAACATCATGTCTAAAAAGGTATATGATCTATTATTCGATACACCCCTGTACCCAACCTGTATGCAGCTGTAGCTGGCAGACAACACGACGAGATTCCTGGAGGGAGTAGCAAGGGACATCATGGTCAAGATCTAGACTCACTACGTCCCGACCGACTTCATGATCCTGGACATGGGAGAAGAAGATGAGACACCCATCATCCTTGGAAGGCTGTTCCTCAGCACTACCAATGCCATCATCTATAATGGATCAGGCCAAGTCCACTTCGAATTCTCAGAAGAGAAGGTACGCTGTTGTTTTAATAATTATAACTCCCCTGGTCTACCATCTTTCATCCAATACAAGAGGAGACGCCAGCGCCGGAAGAATCACTCTCAAAAGAGCAATGTTGAGGAAGAAGCAATCAAAGAAGAATCTACTACAAGTGAGGGACATCCACAACCTACAAAGGTATGGAAAGAAAAGGTAACCTCCTCAACAGAGTCATCATCACTACGAGGTCCTACATTAGGGTCTCCATCTTCGAGATCCGATGAAGCACCCTAAGAGTGACGACGATGAGAAGTCTTGTCCGGAGGACTCTAAACTCCGAACCCTTGCCATAAGGTAACAATGGTAGTTATCTATTTACTTTCTAGCACTTTTAATTAGTTGTTAATTTTTATTAGCCTTATAGAAAACAACAAAAACATTCAAAAAACTTAAAGCCCCGTGTGACATCTCTGCAGTGTAAGCTAAAGGAGTATTCACCGTGGTGGCCTAAAAATAAAATAAAAATTAGTATGCATATTTCCTTTCTGTTCAATAAATAGAAAATCTAAAAAAATAATCATTGAGCATCTTGCTGCACTGAGTGCTCTATAACAACCTTTGAAAACTTCTCACTATAACCAGTCCATGAAACGGCTAACCATTAATTATTTATCCTAATCCATTCCACGAGTTTTGATATCTTGTGAGATGTTTGCTGTAGGATGACTATAAGAGCTAATCCACCTAGGAATTATCATCTACACCACTCAAAGTATATTTTTCCAACACACAGCTCATCAATGTATGGAGGAAGCAACTTCTTGTTGGATGAGATTGAGGTTCGCGGCTACACCTGCTCTTGTAAGCATGAGCTCCACTGTCTCAGCTTCAATGCTCAATCACGACAACAACTAGCTTGGGGGAAGACATCCTCTAGGTACCTAGGTAAGTGTACCTACACGATTATCAGTCAGTTATAAAATTGAAAAATACCAAAAATATGTGAGCATATGAAGCTTCACCATAGTATCATAAGAAAATCTAAAAATACAAAAATATATAGGCACATGAAGGTCTATGCTTGTAGAGTCTTTAGAGTCTTATATAGTATGAGTCTTGAAAAATGAAAACCCAAATAAAAATATTTGTATAGATAGAGTCAATAAAAAGGAAGCTCTTGAATGATCTGAAATGATGATAAGCTGCTCTGTTACAACATCTTTGAAGTGTCTAATGTTCAGACATAAGTTTTTCTAATTTTTAGCTCCAACTATTTTGACATAAAGATTTGCTCTGAACCTAAAACTTATGGGTTGCATATGCTTGAACTAAGTCTAGGTACTTGACTGATCTGATTGAGAAAGTATGAGCTGCTATCTATCTTGTTCTAAGTGACACTAGAGTTCTAGAGATTTATCTTTTGAAAAATACAAAAATATGATGAGTTCCTATATGACAAAGCTTACATTCCCACCAGTGCCAAACATGATAAGATAGGCTAGTTAAACTTCTACATATATGCTGCTTGTCATGCTTTGAGTTTTGTCAATCTTTATGACCCTAGTGAGAAATTTATCATGCTCTTGAATCAAGATCCACCTCTATATGCACTACTCTATATTAGAGTGGATGTAACAACATGCCATTCCATCTACATCCATTAAAAAATATTTTACTCCTATACTAGGAGAGAACACTAAAAATATTTCTATTAGGATAGCCACCCAACAAATGCTCCAAGTTCCTGTTGTTGTCTCTCTAATTTCATAAGTGCCAAAAGGAGTACTATAAGCTATGCAAAAAGATATTTGAAAAAAAAGAAAGAAGAGGGGAGTTAAGAAAAAAATAGACAAGTGTCCAAGTGCTAAAAACAATGTGTGCTTAGATGCCCGTCTCCCTGAGAAAAAAAAGATAGCTCATAACCTCTAGCCAGTTTTTAGAAGTCTAAGATAGAGATGGGCATTCAAGGAGCTGACTAGAATTAGGTTCCACCATATATCCATCATATCCATCCACCTATATATCTTGATTTGACTTTATGACTTGTTTCTCCGTGGATCCTTTGTTTAACTTTACAACATATGCATTGCAAATTTGCTCTTTCAAGTTTTCTCTTTACCTATAAGCTCCACATAAGCTTTAGTAACAGAATGAAAAGAAAGGCAACCATCATGACTGTCTTGGTGAGAATCCACAAATATCATATACACTGAGAGACTTGAGAAGTGTCATATATAGAAAACTTTGAGTTTTATTAGAAAACCTCTAAAAACTCTAGAATAATAGTTGAGCGAAGAGCTTGAGACATAGTGCTTGGCTGGATCTTTCTATCTGTCGCGTACTCAAGGCTCAGGAAAGAGCTGATAAGCCCCATAGTCAAAGGTAACATGAGTAAGATTAAAAGTCAGCTCAGTTATTGCATAAACTTGGAGGAGAATTTCTGTCTGACTGCAGGTATACTTCTAGGGAGTCGTTCCAAGATGGCTACGATGTTTAAACATATATATCTTATAATAGCTTTTCTGAGTTTTCTTTGCTAAGAGACTAGCAAAGGTTAAGCTTGGGGAGTTGTTAACGCTCGTTAATGTCTGAATTTAACCATCAACTAGCCATAGAAAAAGGATGCAATTACGATCACCAATATAGATATAGGGTTTACACTAACAGAATTCCACGAGTTTTGGTGTTTCACTATTTCTGCAGGTGTAAACTGAAAAAGACGCAATCCCAGGAGTTTATCAGAACGTAGAACGAGAAATCGGGCGCCACGGCAACATAGGAAGATTCTAGACGAGACCAGAAGGCACCGTGCCGAAGGAGAGGCCTGGCGAAACCCAGGTGGGACTGACCGGTCCCACCAAGACCAGTCGGTCTAGCCTAGGGCCCATTGGCGGCCCGCTTCGCCCAGGTTGCTCCACTGCCTTTGAGGATTGATCTCAGCCGTACGTTAAAGTCGGTTTGATCCAATGGCTCACGATCATCACCCAGGACTATAAAAGAAGGATAGGACCCCTCCCAAGAGGGAGGCACATTCATTCATTCAAAGTCCGATCATCAGCCAGAAACCCTAATCAGAGCTCTTTAGCTAGGGTCTAGATAGCTGTAACACCCCGGCCCAGAGTTTAATAGGATTAATATGATACTCATACCAATAAGTTGTAACTTCTTTTCTAGAAGCCCATCTCCAAAGAACTCTAAAGCTAAGCGTGCTTGGCTTGGAGAAATCTAGGGATGGGTGACTGATCGAGAAGTTCTTTCCGGGTGCGTATGAGTGAGGATAAAGTGCGCAGTAAAAACTAGTGTTGGTCTGTGAGGGCAGTATTGGTCCTATTTAAGCTATCAGATGTAAGAGGACCAGCCTCGAGGAGGCGGGACATTACAAATGGTATCAGAGTCGACTCTTGCGGTTTTACGGGCACGTGTGTCGCAGTTGCGCAGGCATGGTGCGCATGGCTGGTGTGGATCCATCGTGGCCACACAGCATGGTACATGCGCTGGCACTGGACACACGGACACGGCTAAGAGAGGTGGTTCCTAGCCTGGGGTTGATTGATGAGGACATCGATCTCTTAAGGGGGTGAGGATGTAACACCCCGGCCCAGAGCTTAATAGGATTAATATGATACTCATACCAACAAGTTGTAACTTCTTTTCTGGAAGCCCATCTCCAAAAAACTCTAAAGTTAAGCGTGCTTGGCTTGGAAAAATCTAGGGATGGGTGACCTGATGTGAACAAGGGTTCCCGATCTTCCGAAAGGTTCTGATAACTCTCGATTTGGCGAAAACGAGACACAAGTCGATACGGCTTCCGAACAGCACGATCCGAAACCCCGCAATCGCAGTACCACGTCTTCTCTGGTTATCAACCAGCGTTGCACGGTTGACCTTGCCAAGAAGGCTAATCCTTGCCTGCGAATCGAAGAACACAAGCAAGAACAAGGAAGAAAGCAACCAATTTGCAAATGAATGATTAAGCTCACGAGTTGGGGTCTCACAAACCGATGAAACGGAGAAATTGTTCTTGATAGATTAATCTAAGCAAAACCCAAACCCTAACTTGGGCGACGACTACTATTTATAAAGAGTATAAGGTCGTGCAAGACCCCCTGGACGCACCCCTAATGGGTTCCAACTCGATACAAGGCCCAAAGACCAAAATACGACGTCGCAGCGTCAGGATAGATTCTGGACGTCAACTTGTTCGGACAATTCCCGATGACTCCGGATGAATTTGGGCCTCCAACAAGACTCATTGGAAAGGCCTTTTTGTTATCTTTCTTTAGAGTCTAAGAACGTCCAATTCCGAGTCCGGATGCATCCTAGGCGTCCAATTTAGTACAGACTACTCCTGGACTCCGAGACGGATTCGGAGTCGACTTGGTCTGGGCCTCCACCTTGACTTGAGCGCCCTTGCTGGTCCTCCACGCCTCCAAGCCCTACTCTATGTATCTCCCAATCCTCTCCATGATTCCTAATCATAATATAATCATTAGGTAGCAATCTATTCTCTAAATTATATAAAGAGTTACTTAGGAACGAGCTCACTGTAGAATTTAATTGTCATGCGAGCTCTTGTGATTGGACCTTGAATGTTCAGCGGAGGATCATTGAGTGTATCCGAAGGAGTGATGTCCTCATCATCATCCCCCTCTTGAATTGGAGTCGTCCTCGACTCAAGCTCATCTTCTTCTCCCAAGTATGGTGTCGAATCTGCAATGTTAAAAGAAGGACTAACCCGAACTCGGGTGGCAACTCAAGTTTGTATGCATTATCATTTATTTTCTCAATAACTTTATAAGGACCAGCAGCTCTTGGCATTAATTTAGATTTACGTAGCTCTGGAAATCTATCCTTTCTCAAATGTAACCATACTAAATCACCCGGCTCAAGTTTAATTTCTTTCCTACCTTCACTTCCCGGCAATTCTATACTTTTCATTCATCTTTTTCGATATTTTCTTTAGTTGTTTCATGCAACTTACGAATAAATTCAGCACGTGCGCTAGCATCACTATGGGTTCTTTCAGTGGTAGGTAAAGGCAAAAGATCAATGGGAGCATGAGGGTTAAAGCCATACACTACCTAAAAAGGACTTACCTTAGTGGTAGAATGTGTCGCCCGATTGTAAGCAAACTCCACATGAGGCAAACATTCCTCCCACATCTTTAAATTTTTCTTCAAAATAGCTCTCAACATGGTGCCCAAAGTGCGGTTCACTACCTCTATTTGTCCATCAGTTTGTGGGTGACAAGTTGTAGAAAACAATAATTTTGTACCCAACTTATTCCATAGAGTGCGCCAAAAATGACTCAAGAATTTTGCATCGCGATCTGAAACAATAGTACAAGGCATACCATGCAAGTGAACAATCTCTTTGAAAAAGAGGTCAGCAATAAAGACAGCATCATCACTTTTATGACAAGGTATAAAATGCGCCATCTTAGAAAATCGATCCACAACAACAAAAAAATGTTGTCCCTCCCCCTCTTAGTCCTAGGCAATCCCAAAACAAAGTCCATCGAAATATCTGCCCAAAGAATATAAGGAACAGGAAGAGGCATATACAAACCATGTGGATTCAAGCGAGACTTAGCCTTTTGACATGTAGTGCAGCGTGCCACGAACCGCTCAACATCTCTCCTCATCTTTGGCCAAAAGAAGTGTGTGGTCAACATATCCTCCGTCTTCTTAGCACCAAAATGCCCCATCAAACCTCCTCCATGTGCTTCCTGCAACAACATTAGATGAACAGAACCAACTGGAATGCATAGACGGTTAGCTCTAAACACAAAACCATCATTGATCATAAACTTGTTCCATGTACGTCCCTCTTTACAATTCAGCAACACATCTTTAAAAACAGGATCAAGCACATATTGTTCTTTTATTGATTCAAGTCCAAAAATCCTACAATCAAGTTGGGACAAGAAAGCATAGCGTCTAGACAAGGCATCGGCAATCACATTATCCTTCCCCTTCTTATGTTTAATAATATAAGGAAAATATTCAAAAAATTCAACCCACTTAGCATGCCTACGATTCAGATTATTTTGAGAGCGAAGATACTTAAGCGATTCATGATCTGAATGTATAATAAATTCTTTAGGCCATAAATAATGACGCCACGTCTCTAAAGAACATACAAGTGCATACAATTCTTTATCATATGTAGAGTAATTAAGAACAGGACCATGCAATTTTTTCGCTAAAGTATGCAACAGGCTTACCTTCTTACATCAAAACACCTCCAATGCCAACTCCACTAGCATCGCATTCTAGCTCAAAAGTCTTACCAAAGTTAGAAAGTTGCAGCAATGGTGCGTGTGTAAGCTTGTCCTTCAAAGTGTCAAAGGACTCCTCTTGTGCCTTACCCTAATGAAACACCACACCTTTCTTTGTCAACTCATGCAATGGGGCAGCAATGGCACTGAAATCCTTGACAAAGCGACGATAGAAAACCTGCAAGACCAAGGAAACTTCTCAATTGGTGTGATACTTGTAGGCACTGGCCAACTCTTTATGGCTTCAATTTTCGTCTCATCCACTTGGATTCCCTGTGGAGTAACAACATAGCCAAGAAAAGAGACTCGATCCATGCAAAAGATGCACTTCTCAAGGTTACCAAATAAACGTGCATCACGTAAAGCATTAAAAACAGCACGTAAGTGTCCCATATGTTCATCCAAAGACTTGCTGTAAATCAGGATATCATCAAAGTAAACTACCACAAATCGTCATTTGGTATCAGAGCTGGACCCTTGTTTATGGGGGTGGAAATGATGAGGACATCCTCCACTATTACCCGCTGACAAAGACGCAACAATGGGCCAAGTGGTCCAGTTGTAGTCGGGCGGCGACCGTGTGAGCCTCTAAATATTCCCACCTTGCTTAGCTTGGCAGGAGGAAGCCATCTTAAAAGGGAGAGCCACCCTTCCCCCATCAGACTAGTCTTTTAGGGCGATTGGGCCTTTTCCGGATGGGGTGCGCCGAAGTGCGGTGCTAAAATTGCCGAGGCGCAACAAGAGGCCCTAGTGGCGTTGTAGCCGGATCGGTGCATCGTAATTTCGGCGCACTTGATGTGAACAAGGGTTCCCGATCTTCCGAAAGGTTCTGATAACTCTCGATTTGGCAAAAACGAGAAACAAGTCGATCCGGCTTCCAAACAGCACGATCCGAAACCCCGCAATTGCAGTACCACGTCTTCTCTGGTTATCAACCGGCGTTGCACGGTTGACCTCGACAAGAAGGCTAATCCTTGCCTGCGAATCGAAGAACACAAGCAAGAACAAGGAAGAAAGCAACCAATTTGCAAATGAATGATTAAGCTCACGAGTTGGGGTCTCACAAACCGATGAAACGGCGAAACTGTTCTTGACAGATTAATCTAAGCAAAACCCAAACCCTAACTTGGGCGGTGACTACTATTTATAAAGAATATAAGGTCGTGCAAGACCCCCTGGACGCACCCCTAATGGGTTCCAACTCGATACAAGGCCCAAAGACCAAAATACGACGTCGCAGCGTCAGGATAGATTCTGGACGTCAACTTGTTCAGACAATTCCCGATGACTCCGGAAGAATTTGGGCCTCCAACAAGACTCATTGGAAAGATCTTTTCGTTATCTTTCTTTAGAGTCTAAGAACGTCCAATTCCGAGTCCGGATGCATCCTGGGCGTCAAATTTAGTACAGACTGCTCTTGGACTCCGAGACGGATTCGAAGTTGACTTGGTCTAGGCCTCCACCTTGACTTGAGCACCCTTGCTGGTCCTCCACGCCTCCAAGCCCTACTCTATGTATCTCCCGGTCCTCTCCATGATTCCTAATCATAATATAATCATTAGGTAGCAATCTATTCTCTAAATCATATAAAGAGTTACTTAGAAACGAGCTCACCTGTATATTTAATTGTCGCGCGCGAGCTCTTGTGATTGGACCTTGAACGTTCAGCGGAGGATCATTGAGTGTATCCGAAGGAGTGATGTCCTCATCATGACCGACCGAAAAGTTCCTTTCGGGTGCGCATGAGTGAGGACAAAGTGTGCAGTAAAGACTAGTGTTGGTCTGTGAGGGCAGTATTGGTACTATTTAAGCTATCAGATGTAAGGAAGGCCGGCCTTGAGGAGGCGGGACGTTACAATAGCTAGTTAGAACTAGAGGAAGGCAAGCGAAGGCTTGGATTTCGGAGCCATCAAGAGCTTGGATTTGGTATAGTTCTTACCTCCTCTCATCTTTGTTCTCTATCATTGTAGAAATACTATGATTGTTACAATTAAATTGATGAATACTTATATGCTTATATTCATAGTTTATATGTTCTTCGTCTATTGTGGTTATATGCTTAGTATAGTTAGATTAACATTATACTTATTCATAGGTTCGTATAGTGCTTATCTAATTGATCGTTGGGTGAGTGGTCAACATTGTGTAAGTATGGTGCTTATACGTTGTTTAACTGGGAATACACCCTATAGGCCAGGTTAGGTAGATTGTGGATGTGACAATCCCATTGAGTCCTATGTATTCTAACCCCCGTTTATAGGCATAGTAGGATTTGTATACGAAGAAAGGGCGAGCTATGTCCTCAAACTTCCCTAGTATGTCCTCTATGAGTAGATATAATGCTAACCTTAGCGATGACTACTAAGTGTAATTGCACTAACTATAGTATGCATTGGCATGTAGCTAAGAATAACTATCTCTTGATGTTCTACTAGTAACCCTAATGATATAGCTTGAAGTCGCTATATGTTTACGCTGATGATTTGTACTTATATTTATCATTTATCTTGTGACTTACCCCTGCATTGAGTAGCGAGGACATGGTTATGCCTATCCATTACACTATAGGTTATTCGGCTACCCTATACATATACACCAGTAGACCTTCCCATGAGAAAAATATAAATGACAACCTGGTAATACTCTGGGTAAAATGCTACAATGGTATTTAATCTGTGCGCTTGCGGATACTAGTTCTATATTCTAAATGGTGGCATGATTTAATACCACACTCCTGATGTCATAGCTGGGATGACAACTCAGTGTTTTGGTGGCGATGCTATGATATGCTCACTAGCACTTCTAGCACTGCTGCTGAGGATAGGTTTTATATCTATTTTTGTAGTGACGTTAAGGAGTGTTAACACTCTTTTTCTTATCTGATTCTACTCTTCGAAGTAGAGTTATTACTTTATCTGATCCTACTCTTTGAAGCAGAGTTATTTCTTTATCTGATCCTGCTCTTCGAAGTAGAGTTGTTTCTTTGTCTGATCCTGCTCTTTGAAAAGCAGAGTTATTTCTTTGTCTGATCTTGCTCTTTGAAGCAGAGTTGTTCCTTGTTTGATCCTGCTCTTTGAAGCAGAGTTGTTCCTTAGAAAACTTTCTCTTGATGTAGCGTGCTGTAGTTGGGTTCCTTCGGATTGCGTCGGTTTGTCTTTCCGTCCTTGACCTTTATTTGACTGTGCATCGTGGGATGTCTGCCGTTTTGACTTCTGGCCTTTTCTCTATAAAACCGTACGCCCCCTCTGTTTTGAGTCATTCTACCTTCAAAAACTTAGGGTTTATTTCCTCCCCTTTTTGAACAGTATCTTCTCCTTTCTCTTCCTTGTCAATCTTTTAGAGGGTTTTTTGATGGCTAGCAATGGAGATCATGGCAATGTCTAGCGATTGAGGACCTTGATCCTCGCCCCCTTCGTCGCTGGCTTCTTGAGTTTGGGTGAGTCCCTTGATTATCTTACTTTTTGAATCTTTTTCTTTCGTCATTCTTATTCTGATCCTTTCTTCTTTTTGTAGCGCCATCATTTCCCATGCTGGGATTGGTGGTGCTCGCCTGGATGGCGTTGGCCCCTCCTCTGCTGCTCCAGCGGTTAGTGAGGATGTGGATCAGTCGGCTCCAGTGGTTGCTCCACCGGTGGTTCCAGAAGAAGCCCTCGAGGAGCAAGAAGATGCTGAGGGGATCGATGCCCCTGCTCCTGGCGTCGACAAGCTCCGTGAGGATGCAGCCGTTGCTCGGGCATGGTATACGGAGGAGACTCTCCGTACTGGCCTGCTTGAGCAGCATATTGCCCGATTGCAGGCCGCTCTTGAGGCGGCTGAGGAGAGGGCCCGAGTTGCTCAGCAGCGGCTCGTGGCTGTTGATGCTTAGCTTATTGGTGAGTGTTTTTCTTGATTTTGGTCCCTTAATCCTTATTCTTCATTCTCTGACTGACTTGTTTCTTCTTGTAGATATGATTGAGCGATTGGACGAGCTTCAGGCGGCTAGAAACGCCGCCACTCTCCATGTCAATGCTCAAGGGCCTACTGTGGCCACCCGAGTGGAGAATATCTCTGCTCGAATAGATCAGGTGGTGATCTATGGTGTTCATCATGGGGCTAGGGTTGCTCTTGCAACCATCCAGGTTCACACGGGTGAAGATTTGAGCATGCCCAACTTTGCCCTGCCCTTCGATGAAGAATCTGCGATGATCTTATCAACAATTTTGACTCAAAGAGTGGGACCGGATTGCCTAGATGGCTGCTCCAGGAGACATGGTTCTCTGTGTCTTTGTAGAGTAGTTTGTACTAGGATTTTTTCTTTTCTCTTTTTGTACATTTTTTCCTTTAGCTAAATGGAAAACTCTTCTTTACTTCAAAACTGTGTACTTGTCTTCTTCTATGATCCTCTGTCCATCGTGGCAGAGTTGTTGTTTTATTCTTTGTCAACTCTGTTCTGCTCATCGAAGCAGATTTATGATTATGTGATCTCCCTGACCATTGTGTCAGAGTTGTCTCATTCTCTAAAACATTTCTTTGCGCAAATATCTCAAATGTGATAGAATCGTATCTTTTATCTCATATGCTTGTTTTGTCTTCTTCAGATAATCTCAGACTATCGTCGCTGGGTTGTTCTTTTCATAGACCTGTGTCTTATGGTGTTTCTTCTTAGAGGAATGAGTTGGGTCCTTGATTCAACTATATGCTTTGTAGCAGAGTTGTTTGCCAAAGTCCTCTGTAGATTTTAAACTATGTCTTTGATTCAGCTGAATTCGCTGCGACAGAGTTACTTGCCGTTGTCCTCCGTAGACTTGAATGTTGAGGGTTTTTAGCATGCCTTAGCAGGGTTACACCGACAACCCGTCGTAAAAAATGCTGTGTATCACAGCTGGGTTTTCTCGTATACCTTAGCTCGGTTGTACCCATAAACCTCTAAAGGGTGCCATTCAAATTTGGCAAAAAAGTGTTGTGTATCACAGCTAGGTTTTCTCGCATGTCTTAGTTTGGTTGTACCTATAAACCTCTAAAGGGTGCCTTTCAAATTTGGTAAAAAAGTGCTGTGTATCACAGCTAGATTTTCTCGCATGCCTTAGCTCGGATGTACCCATAAACCTCTAAAGTGTGCCATTCAAATTTAGCAAAAAAGGTGCTATGTATCACAGCTGAATTTTTTCGTATGCCGTAGCTCGGTTGTACCCATAAACCTCTAAATGGTGCCATTCAAGTTTGGCAAAAAAGTGTTGTGTATCATAGTCGATCTTTTCTTGATCTCCTTGCAGAGTTCTTTTTTAGCTGTAGAATCTTCTCAGTTGGCTTATGTGCCAAGTGTTTTTGATTGGTATGTCGTCCATTGTTGTGAGCTCATAAGTTCCAGATCCTGTTATTGTCTTGACTTTGAATGGCCCTTCCTATGGGTTCTGTAGCTTGTGTCTTCTATCTTTCTTTTTTGTATTAGTCTCAAAACTAAGTCTCCTATCTTGAATGACCATGATTGCATGCTTCTATCGTAATGTCTTTTTTATCCTTGTTGACATCTTGCATTTTAGATAATTGTGGTGTTTTCGACTTCTTCTAGTGAGTCAATTTTGAGTCTTCTTGTTTCTTCGGCTTCTCCTTCTTCATATTGTTCTATTCTTGGGGAGGTCCAGATTAAATCGGCTAGTAATACGCTTTCCGATCCATATACTAAAAAAGAAGGGAGATTATCCTGTTGCTCGCTGATCTATGTTCTTAATCCCCGGACTATTTTAGTCAGCTCGTCTATCTATTTTCCTACATAATCTGTTAAGTCTTCATATAGTCTTGGCTTTAATCCTTGTAGAATCAGTCATTTTGCTCATTTGACTTGTCCATTGGCTTGCGGATGTGCTATCGATGCAAAATTTATTCGGATTGCGTAGTCTTTTGCCTAATCTTGAAACTCCCTTGCTGTAAATGGTGACTCGAGGTCTATGATTATCTAGTTTGGTATATCGAATCTATGCATGATCTCTTATATAAACTCGATTGCTTTTTCAGCACTGTACTAGACTAGTGGCTTGTACTCTATCCACTTGGTGAATTTGTCGATTACGATGAAGATGTACTCGAATCCTCGTTTTGCCTTCTTTAGAGGCCTGACTTGATCTAGTCCCCAACATGAAACACTACTACAAAAATGATTTTGCGAGGCGGTGCTCTTTTATTAATCGTGGCGGTCATATAATCCAACTGCCACGTAAAATCAAGGAATTTTCGGTGGCGGGCGTTTGTAACACCCTCAGTGTTATGTATTAAACCATTTCCTAAATCATCTCATGAGCATTGTCATTGCATGTTAATGTATGTGTTGTAGTGTGTAGATCAATATTTCCAACCTAGAAATGCTAATAAAGTTGTAAATAAAAAGTTAGTTTTCGTTGTCTTTATATCACTTAGGGTTCTACATCAATTTTTATTATGTAAAAGTAATATAGAACTTGTCTATGTCACTTTAGCAAAGTTTGAAATACAACTTGTGTAGAAGGTAATGCAACTTGTTTCATTGCAAAATAATTTTGATAAATGGTTTTTCCAAAGAAATGTAAATCCAATTTAAATTAAATCTTAGCTCAGGACTTAGTTTTTCCTAAGTCAAGAAACCATTTGACAGTGCCATGTTTAGGTTTAATTTCTAAAAAAATCTAGTGAATAAGTAATGTCATGCTTTAGCCTTAGTGAGTAGCCTAATGAACTCTCTTTAGGGTGGATGGGTTGTTGGGCAGTTGTCCAGTTGTTAGGCATCGAAAACCTTGCCCTAAAAGCCTTAAAACCTCACTGTCTCGGCCATGTTCACGCCTGGCCGAGCCTTGCGGCGTCGCTGACAAGCACGACCTTGCATCTCTATAGCTTCTCCAAGACCTTGCATCTCTATAGCTTCTCCCAAGCTCAAGCATAGTCCGAGCAGAATGCCTTGTTTGGAAGCCTTAAGTTCCCTCGAGCTGTATGGAGTTGGTTTGGATCGTAGCTTCTTGGTTGGGTTTTGGTGCACGCTTTAAATCCCTTGCTCGCTGTCTGTTCTGGCCTGGAACGCGCGGGAGCACGGTCACCGCGCGTGCAGCTCAGCCTGCCGTGTCTGGGCGTTGGGGGCCGGGCAGGCAGAGCCGCTGCCGTGCTGGCTATGCCTCTATTGGAGCCATTGCAAGCTGCTGGCTATGTCATCGCTCGCATCGCATCGTCCTTCGGCGTCCCTCCATGCCACTGGCCGCCACCGCCTTCCCCTGTGGCAGGACGCCGTCGTACCGCTGCGTGACCTAGCTATCCCATGCCGTTGTCCTTTCCCTGCGCCGGCCAAGTCGTGCCGTCTTGTCCTTGGCTTTGTAGCGTTGACACTCACGTACGATGCCTGGAAGCATACCGTTTGCTGCGCCGCCCGCCACTCCCTTTCCCCTCTCGGCCGACATGGTCACCAAAGCCGCAGGCCCGCAAGTCGAGAAAGGA
The DNA here is from genome assembly GCA_015844335.1 of Chrysopogon serrulatus. Lineage (NCBI taxonomy): Eukaryota > Viridiplantae > Streptophyta > Magnoliopsida > Poales > Poaceae > Chrysopogon > Chrysopogon serrulatus. The sequence continues at coordinate 41,348 of JADLZL010002901.1, forward strand.
GTCATGTCGAGTCCCCGGAGTACACTTCTCTGTTCATTCGTCAACTCTGCGGTTGTCCATGCCCACACCTTCGCAGATAAAGTGACCACGAGCTCCAATTTGGAGTTCTCCTCGTCGGCGGTGTAGGTAAGGCCATAACGGCGCTCTCCCAAATTGACAACCAACAGCAGCCCTAGAACCCAATTAACCTACACCACCAGCTTCGCCTTAAGCCCCTCTTCGACATGCGTGCCTCCCCGGAGTCGCAGCCACGGTGCTCGGGCGGGTGACGCGGCCGTGTCGACCGCCGGCGCCCGCCGAGCTTTCGGCTCTCTCACGGCCAGCCCTCCTCGGTGTTTCCCGACTCAACCACCACCGCGGTGAGGTTCTAGGTGAGCCCTCGGTCCCTACGTGCTAGTTGGTTGGGTAGGTTGCTGCTCCGGCTCGCCGAAATGGTTGCGCCGCCATCGCGGACTGCGCAGTTCCGCCCTCCACCGTGGCCGGCCATGCTGCGCCGTTTTTCCGAGCCACGCTTAGGTGTCCTAGGCATGCGAGTCCTAGGTGTAGGTAGCGCCGTGTCTCGCGGCCATCGGCGGGGTTTCCGGTGGCCGGCCGAAAGCCATTTGCCGTCCTTGGCCGCATCGCGTCAAGGCGCGTCGCCTCTAGGGAGTTCCCCGTGGCGAAGAAGAGGAAGTTGAGGGTGTTGGTTGCAAAGTCCGTGCCGTAGGTAATAGTGCCGCCGCAGTTGCTTTGTAATTTCTTAGAAGCGAGGGGCTCTTTCAAAAAGCGCCCGAGGCGCCTGGTCCTCCCCCGCGTGGGCCGTGGTCTGGCGTGGGCCAACCCAGCCGAGCCGCTACTGGTCAAGGCGCCTTTTCCTTCTCCAAGGAATTTAGAAATGGCTCATCGATGTGATTTTCCTTTTCAAACTCCAAGGATGTTTCTTCATGGATATCTATAGGCAACAAGTTTGCCTCTATTATTTCATGCCTATGACATTTATTGGATGTTTTATTTTCTAGAATTTCCTATGAATTGATATCCCTAAGGTTGGTCTCTAAAGCTTTCTCTAAACTTGGGTGAGTTCTATTTATTAAAAAACTTGATTTAAGCTCACCATTTGAATTTAAACCAAGTTTAGATGCTAGTGCTAAAGCTTCGTCATCTTTCATGCATTCTTTTACAATAGTATATGTATTTCTAGTATGTTCTATGCATTCCTGCCATTGTCGTTGCTCTTCTTGGGCATTCCTATGACTTTTATTCTTGAGATGTCTTGATAGATTGCTAGGGTCATTATAAAGTTTAGTAGAAAGAGCATAAAAAGATTCATTGGGGTCAAGGATGGGTTTAGAGATGGGTTCAGAGATGTTTATTGTGGGCATAGAAGGGGAGAAGATAGAATTTACTCCTAAGTGGCTTGGCTCTCCTTCTATGACATCACTCGACATGCCATCCTTGAACTCTCCCCAGTGCCTTTTATGAGGAAAAGGAAGTTGACAACATTTTTTCTAAGATGCTCTTCTGAGAAGATCTGATGTGCATTGATTTACGAGCATCTTAGCTAATTGGAAGTCTAAATCATCAAAGTGGAATTTCAAAGGTTTAGGATTAATAGCTAAATCTTGGGAACGGGATGATTGTGTTTTAGCTACCAAGACTTCCGTTTCTAGTTCGGGTGATAAGTTCTTCTCTTCCTCGGGGAGCTCAGAATAGGCTTGAACAACCTTTTCTAGCATAGGCCTTGCTTCAGTTATAGGTAAGTGAAGAAAAGCTCCTCCAAAGGCTAAATCAAGGGATTCCTTAGATTACTTGGTAAGACCCAAATAAAAATATTGAATAAGCACAGGGTCTAGAAAATTGTTGGCATTTCTAACATCACTGCAATAAAACCCAAATCTCTATCCCACGCAATGACACTAGAAATGTTGATATTCATTAACTTGCCTTTAGCAACTAGCCACTAGCCTCTTTACCCTTACTCCTAACTGTGAAACTAGGTTGTCATCCCTAATTGTAAAACTAGAAATAAACTCTGGTACTAAATCTTATCATTTTATGTGACTAGGCGTAAATAAATAAAGATGAATATAAACTAAGAACAATTCTCGCAAGCGGACAGATAATTATACCATTGTAGCATTTTACCTAGAGTATTACTAGGTTGTCATTTATATTCTACCACTGGGAAGGCATTGCTAAGAAGCTACTCATAGTATTGATAACATGTATATGCATTGAATAGACAATGTAACCAATGTCATACACTCTTACTCATAACAGGGGTAAGTCACAAGATAAATAATATGATAAAGATAATAATGATAATAACGATAATGAGCCATTAATCAGTCATCTCCTAATGATACTAATCCACCATAGCATTCTAATCATGTCAGCGTTGTCTAATCAATTAATAGAGAAATAACTCCTATGTAATTAAGTACATGTTAAAGCTACGTCAACTAGTGCAAGTACATCTAGTAATCATTGCTAAGTTATACTACTATAGTTCTCAAACACATCGGAGCAATGTACGTGAAAAAGATGAGTACGAAACCTCCTCTCAACCCGACAATCCCACTCTACCAATCCACCGTACGGGGAAAGGCCTACAAAGGACTCAATGGGTCTGTCACACCCATGATCTACCTCACTACTCGGCACGATTGGGAATACTCGCAGATAAGCAAAACACCTAGACACCATGTCTACATATTGCCTACCACTCACCATATGATCAACTAGATGAGCGCTATATGAACCAGTGCATAAATATAATAGCAAACCAACTAAACTAGATATATTGAAGTAGACAATGAACATAATAATTAAACTAAGATGAAGAACAATGTTGCTAGTAAATATCATACTAACGCAGATAATACAATAAGAAAGAAAAGCTTAAGAACTGTACTCGTGCTCTTCTCTTCGTGACAACTTATGGAATCCAAGACTGATTAACATGCCTTGACTTCCTCTAATATAGATCTAACTATGCTCAACTATGAACTAGAAGGCTATGAGGAACTAGAACTTGAAGCTCTAAATGACTTGATCTTCAACTGGCTCAACTTTGAATGACTTGAATGAGGTATTGAATGAATTGGAATGAATTAGGGTTTCCAGGGGGAGGTCTGGCTCCGCTTATATAGCCCAGTAGGATGCACGCCAGCCGTTTAATCGAACCGACTTCACATAGGGCTAAGATTGATCCTCAAAGGCGATGGAGAGGAAGACTCCAGAAGGGGGGAGAGGCTTCCCCCCTAGGGGGCGGCCGCCCCGACGGTGGGGGCCGGGTGGCCCACCCGGGTTGTGGCTCGTGCTCCCTCTTGCTCCAGTGTCTTCTAGATCCTTCTAGAGTAGTTTGGTGTATTCTTGAGTTTCGGATAATTCCGTGGTATAGATTTATAGTTATGCCCCTTTTCGGTGTTTTCTGGTTCAGTCCCTGAAAATTGATAAATCACCAAAACTCGTGGAAATTGTTAGATAAACCCCTAGCCTTCTTGATATTGATGTGTGTTTCATGCCTTTCGATATAAAAATATTGACGCTATCCACCGTCAACAACTCCCCAAGCTTACCTTTTGCTAGTCCCTTAGCAAAACCTAGAGTTGGATCAGGAGTTGCTACAATGCTTTTATTCTGACAAGTACACATGCTCTCAAACAAAAATTTCCTCTGGATTAAACAAAAGTGCTCTAACCTTCAAACTCACCCGTATTACCCTTAACTGTGGAGCTTTTAACCTTCACGTGGGTCTTGAGTAATTGAAAGACAGAATAATCAAGTCAAGCACTATATCTCAAATTCTTCACTCAACTAATATTCCTAGAGTTTTGCAAGCTTTCACAATAAAACTCAGAGCTTAATCATATGACACCCTCGGTCTCTCAAAGTATGTGGTATTTGTGGATCTTACTGAGGCATCCATGATGTTATGCCTTCCTAATTCTAAGGATTATAGTGGAGTGTATAGGAGTGGCATTAAACAAGGATAAGTATACTTGCAATTCATATATTGTAAAGTTAAACAATGGATCTATAGAGAATCGAGTCATACAATCAAACCAAGATGTGCATGTGTGTGAAATATGGTGGATAGGTGTATATGTGGTGGCTAATTCTAATTCTACTTTTGCTCTTCAGAATGAATCTCTCTTCTTTCTTAGACTTTTAGAACTTCTCAGGAAAACATGGGCTATCTTTATTCTTTCTTTTTTTTTCTATTGGGAGGTGGGTATTTGAGTACCCATTGTTTTAATGCTGGGACACTTGTCCATCTTTTACTCCTTTCTTATTTTGCATAGCCACATGCGTCCTTAGATACAATAATTGATTAAAGAGATAATAATAAAGAACTTGGAGCAATTAAACAAAGGTTGTCCTATGGGTTTATGTATATTCTTTGGTGTTCTCTCCCAGTGTAGGAGAAAAATATTTTGGGGTAAAAATGGATAAAAGTGAAAAATAACTGCGCTTACTCTCGTGAGTAAGAGTAATGCATATGTGGATGGAGTGTGTGAGTGATCTTGATTTTAAGAGCATGACAAGGCTCTCTTAAGTATACGACAAAGGTTGACTAAACTCAATGGAAAGCAAGCAGCATAAATGAGCAAAGGTTTCCTAATCTTAAATATGTATCATATATGGCTTTGGTAGGAATTCAACTTTGTCATGCAAGAGCTCATCATGTAAGGGATTGAAATTTTCAAAAGATAAATCTCCAGAATTTTAGCATCATTAGGAATAAGATAAATAGCAGCTCAAACTTTCTTATATCATACCTATCAATCACCTAGACTTAGCTCAAGCATATTACTCCACAAGTTACAGGTTTAGAGTAAATTATTAAGTTAAAGCAATTATGTCCAAAACTTAGGAGAACTCAAGGTTGAAAACTAGGTACTTGAAAGAATTCTAACAGAGCAACTATTCATCATTTCCAAGACAAAACTTCTAGTTCATAGTTGACTCTAGACACACTCTAACTAAGACTGACTAAAACTTCTTTTTATTGCTTTTTAGATTTTATTAATCTAAAAACTCTTAAAAGACTCAACAGACGTGGACCTTCATGTGTCCACATATTTTTGGTATTTTATAACTATAAGACAGACTCGATAAATCGCATAGGTATAATTACCTGATAACTAGGTGTTGCTCCTCCCCCAAGCTAGATGTTTGCCATATTTCGCTTGATTGATCTTTTTAGAGCAAGATTAGCAGTGGTGACCCACTGACCCGTCTCACTCCTTCATAGTATAGTCCTGTAAAAGTATACTTCAAAAAGAAAACCAAAACTCGAGGCTCAAAAATGATATTGGGTTAGCGGTCAGCCAGATGAGTAATTGATTATTCTTATGAGCAGATATGAATATGTAGCATGATCCTTATATTTTTGTGCTTTTCTATTTATAATGCAAAGAAATAAAAATTTGTTTTTGTGCTACCATAGTGAATACTCTTACGGGGTAAACCACAAGCCTAATCCTTTGGAGCTTTTTAAGGTTTTATAATAAAGCAGTAAAGGATTTTTATTTTCTTTTCTAAACATGCAAAAGAATAAATATACTAGAGTAATTAGATAACTACCATTGTTACCTTATGGCAAGGGTGCGGAGTTTAAAGTCATCCGAACAAGACGTCTTGTGGTCATCATATTGAGGGTTCTTCAGTGGATCCTGATGGGACCCAGATATTGCCTCTTCTAAAGTTGATGATTCGGTTGAGGGGATCTCTTTTTTCTTCCTTACTTTGGTTGGTTGTGGATGTTCTTCAGGTGTAGTTGATTTTTCTTTTGCTTTCTCCTCCTCAACTTTTCTTCTCAAGGCGCGGCGCTGGCTTCTCTTCTTGGTCCTAGTGAAAGCTGGTAATCCAGGAGAGTTATAATCCCTGAAATAACAACGTACCTTTTCTCCTAGGAAGTGAAAGTGGACTTGGCCAGTTCCATTATAGATGATAGCTTTGGTAGCGCTAAGTAATGACCTTTCAAGTATGATAGGTGTCTTATCTTCTTTTCCTATATCCAAGATCATAAAGTCGGTAAGGACAGAATGGGTGTGGATCTTAACCGTGATGTTTCTTGCTAGTCCTTTCAGGATTCGTGTTGTGTTGTCTGCCAGCTGCAAAATATATGTAGGGTCGATAGGTTCATTAAATAGTGTATTGTATACCTCTTTTGACATTATATTGACTGCTGATCCAGTGTGGCAAATGGCTGACTAGAAAGAGCTCTGTCCAATGGTGCACTCTATTGATGGTAGACCAGGATCTTTAGCTATGACTCGTAAAGCTGAGTGACGACCCTGTCTGTATTCTATTACTTTGACTATCTGAGTTTTCTTTCCTTCTTGCCTCCTATTCTTCTTCTTTCCCTTTGGACAGGTCTTCCGTACTTCTTCTTCTTTGTATATAGGCTTCTCTGGATAATATGTTGATAGGATCTTCAAGGGTCCTGTCTTTGAAACTGAATTTCTCTTCATTGCCCTTGATGGTGAAACATATTGTTGCACTGTCTACATAGATGGCTGCTTTTGTAGTACTCAAGAATGGTCGGCCTAGGATGATAGGACTCTTCGAATCTTTACCGGTATCTAGAACCACAAAGTCTACTGGAACATATGATTGTCCCACTCATATGCATACGTCATCGAGGATTCCTTTAGGGTGTTTAACTGTCTAATCTACAAGCTGCAAGCACATATTCGTGTACAACAAAGTTGCCCATAGAAAAATACGATCAAAGATTACCTTTGGCATGATGTTGACACTAGCACCAAGGTCACAAATGACTTCAGAGAAATCACATTGTCCAATAGAGATGAGAATCACGGGTCTTCCTGGATCTCCTCTCTTGAGTGGCATGGATTCATCTTTCCATCCTTCTGACATTCCTTCTATGCAGTACCCTGCACGGACATCAATAAGATTTGCGGTTTCGGGCTCTAGGGGTTGCCCAGGAATCTTACCTTCATGGATCGATGGAACAGTGGCCGCCAGCTGAGCTAGTTGTGATTCTAACATTTTATTAAAGCTAAGTTGGTTCTTAATAGCAGAGGTTAGACTATCTATTTTAGTATTTATATTTTCCAGTACTTTATCATTGGATGCTACCCTCTTAGATAAATTTTGTACAGCTTTATTCTGATTGGAAATTACTTCTCTTAAAGGTGGTTGATTGAAATTGCTATTGAAATTATTGTTACCTTGGTTGTTAGGCCTTTGCTGGTTCCATCCCTCATTAGGTTGATTCCACCGTTGATTCGATTGATTCCATACTTGATTTTGCTGAGGACGATAGTTAGTGTTGTTATTGATGAAGTTCACATCCTCTTGGAGTGTAGGGCAGTTGCTTTCTGAGTGACCTATATCTCCACATTCTTCACAAGTCATGCAGGAGTCATCAATGTGCATGACTTCTCTATTCTCATTGCTTTTGCCATCAAGCTTCTTCATATGAGGTCTAGCTTTGCAGTGACCATGTCAATCTCCTTAACATGATGCATGCCTCCTCCTCTCTTGCGGGGTTGCACATGTTCTTCATTCCAACTCGATTTGAGGCCATCTTCTCCACAAGTCTTTGTTGCATCGGCGAGCTTAAGTGACAAGAAAGCTCCTCTGGCCGCAAAGATCCATGGATTCACGGGTACTAGAGACTTGCCCATGATAGAAGGTCTACATAAGTAGTCAATCCTCTATTCCATGATGAGGACATTCTGTAATATAATCTTGAAAACGTTCCCATGTCTCGGCGAATGATTCATCATGTTGTTGATGAAAGCTTGAGATTTTCCCACGTAGAGCATTGGTCTTGCCCATAGGAAAGAACTTTGCTAGGAAAGCAGTAGAGCATTTATCCCATGTAGTGTTAGTTTCCTTGTTGTTGTAGAACCACTGTTTTGCTTTTTCTAGAAGTGAAAATGGGAAAAGGCGGAGTAGAATAGCATCTCTTGATACTCCTCTGATAGTGAAGGTGCTGCAAATCTCTAGAAAGTGTTGTAAATGTGCACTTGCATCTTCATGAGCCTTTTCACAGAATTGACTAGCTTGAACCATAGTGATAAGAGCAGGCTTGAGTTCAAATCTATTGTCACCAATATTAACATTATGTCCAGTGCAGATGTTGGCGGTTGTTGGAGCAGAGAACTCGCGTAGCGTCTTTTCAGCCATAGCTTCAAAAGCTAGTGCTAAATTTCCTGATTCTTCTCCTTCAGATGTTAGAGCTTGATTCCTTGAAGATTGAGCTTCGGTGGAGGGTATTCTTGATGGTGATTCAAAGATGTCCCTCGTATTAGCAAACTTCCTTCTTCGTAAGAGTCTCTCTAGATCTTCAACGTAATTATCTGGGAGAGCAAATCCATTCATTCATTCATTACCCTGCATAAGATATACAAATAGATAGAACAAAGGTAAGCCTGTTTGAATTAGAGGTCAATTGGGTGATCATTCTTATTCATAATGCATATATGTTATCAATACTTTTCCTAAGTTTATTAGCCTTCCCGACAACGGCGCCAAAAAAACTTGTTGGCATTTCTAACGTCCATCGCAATAAAACCCAAATCTCTATCCCACGCAATGACACTAGAAATATTGGTATTAATTAACTTGCCTTTAGCTACTAGCCACTAGCCTCTTTACCCTTACTCCTAACTGTGAAACTAGGTTGTCATCCCTAATTGTAAAGCTAGGAATAAACTCGGTACTAAATCTTATCATTTTATGTGACTAGGTAGAAATAAATAAAGATGAATATAAACTAAGAACAATTCTGCAGTTGGGACAGATAATTATACCATTGTAGCATTTTATCTAGAGTATTACCAGGTTGTCATTTATATTCTACCACTGGGAAGGCATTGCTAAGAAGCTACTCATAGTATTGATAACACGTATATGCATTGAATAGACGATGTAACCAATGTCATACACTCTTACTCATAACAGGGGTAAGTCACAAGATAAATAATATGATAAAGATAATAATGATAATAACGATAATGAGCCATTAATCAGTCATCTCCTAATGATACTAATCCACCATAGCACTCTAATCATGTCAGCGTTGTCTAATCAATTAATAGAGAAATAACTCCTATGTAATTAACTACATGTCAAAGCTACGTCAACTAGTGCAAGTACATCTAGTAATCATTGCTAAGTTATACTACTATAGTTCCCAAACACATCGGAGCAATGTACAGGAAAAGATGAGTACAGGAACCTCCTCTCAACCTGACAATCCCACTCTACCAATCCAATCGCATGGGGAAGGCCTACAAAGAACTCAATGGGTCATCACACCCATGATCTACCTCACTACCCCAAGACGACCGGGGATACTCGCAGATAAGCAAAACACCTAGACACCATGTCTACATATTGCCTACCACTCACCATATGATCAACTAGATGAGCGCTATACGAACCAGTGCATGAATATAATAGCAAACCAACTAAACTAGATGTATTGAAGTAGACAATGAACATAATAATTAAACTAAGATGAAGAACAATGTTGCTAGTAAATATCATACTAACGCAGAGATAATACAATAAGAAAGAAAAGCTTAAGAACTGTACTGACTCTTCTTTTCTTGACAACTTCTAGAATCCAAGACCGATTAACACGCCTTGACTTCCTCTAATCTAGATCTAACTATGCTAAACTATGAACTAGAAGGCTATGAGGAACTAGAACTTGAAGCTCTAAATGACTTGATCTTCAACCGGCTCAACCTTGAATGACTTGAATGAGGTATTGAATGAATTAAAATGAATTAGGGTTTTAGGGGGAGGTCTAGCCCGCTTTTATATAGCCCGGTGGGATGCACGCCAGCCGTTTGATCAAACCGACTTCACGTAGGGCTAAGATTGATCCTCAAAGGCGGTGGAGGAACATTCCGAGGGGGGAGAGGCTCTCCCCATGGGGGGGGGCCGGGCCGGCCCGACTGGTGGGGCCGGGCGGCCCCACCCGGGTTGTGGCTCGTGCTCCCTCTTGCTCCGGTGTCTTCTAGATCCTTCTAGGGTAGTTTGGTGTATTCTTGAGTTTTGGATAATTCCGTAGTGTAGATTTATAGTTATGCCCCCTTTTCGGTGTTTTCTGGTTCAGTCCCTGAAAATTGATAAATCACCAAAACTCATGAAAATTGTTAGATAAACCCCTAGCCTTCTAGATATTGATGTGTGTTTCATGCCTTTCGATATAGAAAATTGGATAGGTGTATATGTGGTGGCTAATTCTAATTCTACTTCTGCTCTTTAGAATGAATCTCTCTTCTTTCTTAGACTTTCAAGACTTCTCAGGAAAAATATGGGCTATCTTTATTCTCTTTCTCTCCTCCTTTTTTTTATTGGGAGGTGGGTATTTGAGTACCTATTGTTTTAATGCTGGGACACTTGTCCATCTTTTACTTCCTTCTTATTTTGCATAGCCACATGCATCCTTAGATACAATTGATTGAAGAGATAATCAATAAAGAGCTTGGAATAAACAAAGGCTGTCCTATGGGTTTATGTATATTCTTGGGTGTTCTCTCCCAGTGTAGGAGTGAAAGTGCATCTAGCTCTTTAGTGGGTTTTGGATGATTAGATGACAATACGATTAAAGGACTAATGCTATTGCTAAGTGCTATGCAGAAAATTGGTTATCTCACAGGTATTTGATCCATATGTACAAAACCAAAATGATGTGTTGTTATATGATTAAACTAGCTCAAACACAAGACAATAATGCAAATGGATTTCATGCAATGGCTTATATATTGTGTGAGATTTTCATAATTGCTATGAAAGCAAGCATATTGGGATTAGTTGTTAAAGACATATTGAACTGCATATATATATATATATATTGGTCTCACATTGAAAGCTTGCTAGTATAAAGATTAAAGAAGACATCAATACAAATGGATATGTTTCTAATTGATGATTCAACACATGATGTGACTTGACGGCTTGAGATGGTGAAGATAGCAAGGAAAGGCTTCAAGGTACTAAGCAAGGGTGAAGAGCAAGCGGCGGCTTGGCGGCCGAAGAACCTAGCTAAGGTGAAGAAGAAAGTACTTGCATTTTAGCCGAGATATCAACCAAGCTATGGTGGTTGCATTTGTGTGAAGGATCAATATCACTATTGGTGAAAGGATGATGAAAATGACTTGGTCCATTTGGAATAACTCATATGGAATGAATGGAATCAAGTCATATGCTCAAGATGGCTATGCTCAAAGAAGAAAGATCAAGTGGACATGATTGGACCCTCAAGTGATAAAGATCAAAAGCTATGGTCTTGAAAGTGAATCAAATCAACTCAAGTGGCACAATTCGTTTTTATTTAAATGTCTTGAGTTGAATAGGAAAATCGTACTATTAAGAGGGATGCATCATGATGATAGATACTATACATAAGTGCTCAAGCCAACCCATATGAGGTTTGAGTGAAAGAGAGCACGAGAGACTGACTAGCCTGCACTGCCCGTGTATACCGGACGCGTCCGGTATGCATACCGGACGTGTCCGGTATTCTTGGGGTGAGTGCACTATTGGGGAGTTAATCCAGAGGGCTGACTCTCCCAGAGGGCTGACCTTTTCCAGTGGTTCTGGTGCTGAGCGCGGTCCTTGTCCTTGCACGCGCATCTTGTTTTAATAGTGCACTGGCGGAACTTCTGGTCTTTCACCGGTAGTTCCGTTGGTGACCGGAAGTTCTGGTCATGCCCGGAAGTTCTGGTAGGTCATTTTTGCGCCAAGTCCAGAGAGCCTGTCTGTGCTGTGTAGCACATACCGGACGTGTCCGGTATGCCTACCGGACGCGTCCGGTATGCTGCAACGGCTAGTAACGGCTAGTTTTAGAACCTTTGCTATTTATACCCCCAAGCCTCCACCTTTGGAGGCTGCTGATTCTACTGGTTCCCAAGCCCTTCTAAAGCTTTGCAAACACTCTCCAACCCTCTCTTAGTGAGTGATTGATTCCAATTACCAAATCCAATTGTGGGTTGAGAGAAATTCAAATTGAGAGCAAGCCACCTCTTGAGCACTTGTGCATATTGTCAAATCTCGTGATTTACATTTGTTACTCTTGGATCTTCGGTCCTAGACGGTTAGACGTCGCCGAAGACCACCCAAGAGATTATGGTGTGGCTCGGAAAGTCTGTAATGGTTGATTCCACCGCCGAAAGGGAAGGAATCAAATTAGTGGAAGGAGGAAAGGGAGTTGGAAAAGACTCCGGCTAGGGTGACCTGCGTGGTCCTCTAGAGTGGACTCAAGGAATCGGAGTTTGCAAAGACTTCGGCTAGAGAGACCTACGTGGTCCTCTAGAACGATTCGAGCAAAAGGAGTTGAAAGAGACTCCGGCTAGGGTGACCTGCGTGGTCCTCTAGAGCTCAGCCCTTGGGTCGCTCACAGCTACCTCAACGGAGAGTAGGACTCGTGAGAGTCCGAACTTCGGTAAAACAAACATCGTGTCTCAAATTCGATTTCATATTGTGTTTGTGATCCACTTGTGGTATTCGAGCTTCCCTGCAGGTTCTCTGTGGTGAATAGGTCATCTTGAGGGCTCTTGCAACTAGTGTCGAAGTTTGGAAGTGAGAAGAGCGAGGTCTCGAGAGTTCTCTGAGAACCCGGTGTATCTGGGACACGTCCGGTGTGCATACGGGGACGCGTCGGTATTGCCTTGAGTGCTTCAGTCGCCGCTATCTGTTCTAACTTTGTGTTGCAGGGTTTTAGCTCGTTGTCATTTTGTTCATTGATTATATTCTTTATTATTATATTGAGAGGGGGTTTGTTTCTCTGATTTGGAGTTTCCATTTCATCGGAAAACTCCAACACTAATCGTTTCCGCATTTGAAGGTGTTAATTTTTAGAAACGCCTATTCACCCCCCCTCTAGGCGCATCCTCGGTCCTTTCAAGTGGTATCAGAGCAAGGACTCACTTAAACCTTCACCGCCGTGAGAAAAGGATGTCGACGCCTAAAGAATTGGAGCCCGTGCTTCTCCAAAATGATGGTTCAAACTTTCTATCTTGGTCAATTCATGTACTCAATACTTTTAGAGATATTAGCCCTCTTGTTGAGCGTATTGTGGATGCTAGCATCTCTCTCTCCATAGTTGATTGGTGCAACTATAAAAATTTGACAAAAGAGGAAGAGAGATGCGTGCAACTCAATGCTATAGCATGTAATGTCATTTTGAGTACATTGAGTATAGAGGTTCTAGATGAGGCGATCTACAATGGACAAGCACCGCCGGAGAGTGCTCATCTCATTTGGATTAGGCTATTTAAGTTGTATGGAAAATCCAAATGCGATGAGTGCTACGTGTGGAGATCAATGGAAAGCTCGTCCACCATGTCATACTGCAATAAAGAAGCCTCAAGAAATGAGCAATTCACTGAGCCGGAAGTGAACGAGCAAGACTCGGCTGGACTGCTGCCAGACAGCAACTACCGGACGTGTCCGGTAGGACTATCGGACGCGTCCGGTATGGCTGGGGCAGCAGCACACCCAGCAGCTGTGTGCAGCACCACTCCAGCTCAATGGTCACCAAGTGATGAGACAACTTTAGCATCTCACCAGCAGCATCACTTGTGTCTTACGGCCGAGAAAACCAAGAAGAAGCGCATCAAGAAAAATCAAGTGAAGAATCTTGATGCAAAGAAGGAGATAGCACAAGGAGATGATCAAGTAGCAAGTGATATTGAAATTGAAGACCACTACGCTCTTGATCACCTCAGCAACAAGGATAAGCTCATATTCATGGAGATAGTTGAGAGGAATGTTGAGCTAGAAGAGGAGAATGAGAAGCAAGAGCAATCGCTTGAAAGACAAGAAATGTTTCTCATCTCCAAGTTGGAAGAACTAAAAGCAATCAATGAAAGGTATAAAAAATTGTCAATTGAGAATGCTTTAGTTACTAACTCCTCTCTAGTGCATCACAACTAGAGAAAGAAAATATTGAGCTTAAGGCAAAGCTAGATGAACTATCGAGCAAATACAATGTCTTGCAAGCAAAGTATGTTCATCTCAAATGCTCACATGAGGAATTAGTAGAATCACATGTCATGCTTGAGGTAGCTCATGAGGTTGTAATCTCATCGGTAAAGTCCTCTCAACCTCACACTCACACTCTCACTAGCACGCCACCTCAATTAAATATTTCTAGTACTAATGAGTGTGTCTCTCAAACAAGTCAATCTTCGATTGAGCTAAATATTATAGAAAACAAGGAGCTCAAAGAAGAAGTGGAAAGACTCAAGAAAGATGTGATTCGGTTGAAAGGCAAGGAGGAAGCACAACCTTCTCAAGATAACCGTGACATCATGGTGAAGAAGCTTGAGAAGGGTTCAAACCATGCTATCTCCAAAGCCCAACAAACGAATCACGCATCAAACAACTCCAACGCAACCAAGAGCAAGAAACACAAGAAGAGACTATGCTATGGTTGTGGATTGTATGGGCATGAATGGGCTATGTGTCCAAACAAAAGTTGGGCCGACAAGATGGAAGCGGCTGATCAAAAGGCCTCAAACAAGTTGGTCAAGCAAGCAAAGAGTGTTCAATCAAGTGCTTGCATCAAGTGTAACAAGCCGGGTCATCCTAGCAAGAATTGTCCCATAAACAAGCAAGCAAGAGTTGGTTTCATAGCTACAACAAGGAAGTGTTATGGTTGCAATGAAGCCGGACACATGGTTGATGGATGCCCCAACAAGCAAAACAAGCAAAAGGCAAATCAAGGGCGCATTTGCTATGTGTGTAGGAGAAAGGGGCATGTGAGCTATAATTGCCCAAATGGTGATCTTCCTAAGCCGAACACGTTTGGTTTTGTTGATATGCTTAGGAAGGGCACAAATGGAGTTAGCACTAGTAAGGTGATGTGTTCACCTCAAACTAGTACTAAAACCATTTGGGTACTTAAGCACTTGTTGACTAACGTGAAAGGACCCAACAAGAGTTGGGTACCCAAGTGTGCTTAGATTGTTGCTGCAGGTACAAGGTGATGAGATGAAGACTTCGGGGTGGTTGAACAAGCAAATCGAATATATTCACTCAATCTATCAACCAACTTCTATCATATCATCTTATATGGTTGACCCGAAGATTTTATTTATATATTCTTTTCTTTGTCTTCATCACTAATGATAAGTACCTAGAACCTATAGGATAGCCACTTGGTTGGTTAGCGCTCAATAGTTCACAAATTGACAAATTTGTGAAATATTCGAAGTGGCTAATTAGATTCAATTGAAAGTTCATGCTATTCGCCATATGGTGCTCTTAATGGCTCTCTAGTAGAGCAATACATTGGTTGAGATGCAGGTGTCCAGAAAAGAAAAAAGGAGTAAAAGAAGTAATCACAAGCTGTGAAGGTCGTTGGTTCTGTCCTGCACATACCGGACGTGTCCGGTATGCCTACCGGACGTGTCCGGTATGGCAGGAGGCAGAAACATCAATTTACTAAGAAACCGAGTTCTGACCCGTATGTTTCGATATAAGGTTGATATACTCAGAGACTTATGATTAACTATCTCTAAGTGGACTGTGAGAATCTCTTCACTGAATTTGATACTCGGCAAATTATCTTTGTAGTGGCCAAAATAGAAAATTGTCTCCCATGTTCTTGATAGAACAATGTGCACGTTACAAGTAATTCAAATCACTTAATGCACTGTCTTATGGGGAGATGAGTTTCTATTTTGAGCCCCTTGTGGACTAACAACTTCACTTGAGTATTCTATGCAGTCCTATGATCTTAAGTGAAAAGTCCTTCATGGCATAATCACATGACAAATGAGGTCAACTAAATTAATATCATGATGAGATTTATCTTAGTGGAAAATATTGTGGGCTCAAGGCAAATGTATGTTTTACATACATGCATTGTAGTGTATCTAAGGCTCTTTATGCTAGAATGTGCACTTGTGTGATGTAGGATAAATGTTTTTTAAAACCCCTACTAGCATGTGTAGGTTGTGTGATTTTGAAAAGCAATTTGGTTTTTGGTCTTCGTGACCTAGCCATGTCATGTGTGGTTATTGCTCCTACTGCTCGTTTGATCGACTAATCACAAATAACATGGTCTCTCTCAAGTTTTAATCACTATATCTCTCTAAGATCACTTCTCTACTTTTGGAAATAAGAGTATGCCTAAATTTGGAAAGAAGATAAGTCACCTCAAGTCTAGTATGAGAATGGATGTCACACTGTGTTTGGATGGAGATTGGACATTATCTTGGAATAAGTATCAATCAAGAAGGGGATTGGAAAAGAGAAAATGAAATTCGGAGCAAAAACAGCCAGCCCGCAAATACCGGACGTGTCCAGTATGCATACCGGACGTGTCTAGTATGCGCAGGGACTTAAGGGCAGGATACCCCTTCGGACCTGGTCTGATTTTCTTTCTTTTCCTCAAACCACCAGCACCCAAACTTCTTCTCCCTCTCTCCCATGGCGTCCCATTGATTCAACCAAGGAAAACAAGCAAGGAGGTGAGGATTGGATTGCATTCCCATCAAGAATCAAGGATCTGGTCGTTGGATTTTGGATCTCCCTTCTCTCCTCCTCACTCAAGGTATTCAAAACCGGACCCCATCCGATCTATGTGATCAATAGATTATTTGCAAATCTGGTCGGTAGAAATGTCACATTACCTGTCTAGAAGCAATGCCCTGAAGTTTGGATTGAAATGGTTGAGGATTGGATTGAAACCCCTGGTTAGGGTTCTTTGTCGTGCATAGGGGACGTGTCCGGTATGCCTACGGACGCGTCCGGTATGTTACATAAAGAAGTGTAGGTGGCAGTTTTGATT
Organism: Chrysopogon serrulatus; assembly: GCA_015844335.1. Taxonomy (NCBI): domain Eukaryota; kingdom Viridiplantae; phylum Streptophyta; class Magnoliopsida; order Poales; family Poaceae; genus Chrysopogon; species Chrysopogon serrulatus. Next base: position 58,125 of record JADLZL010002901.1, read on the forward strand.
CAATTCTTCTTTAATATTGCTTTTAGGGTTATGGTTGTTTGTCGATGATGATGTCTTGTGATCCTAGTACATGGTATGGACTAGGTGTTTACAAAGATTAGACAAATAATTGTATCTCTAATTGCAATATTTGAAATAACACTTGGGCACAATTTCTGAAATTCTTTGCAAATTCATTTGAAAATAGGACAGCAGAGATGTCAGGAGAGAGAGGTGGAAGAATGGAGCCTCAGACCAAGGGCATGCATGATCCTAGAGCTTTTGAGATGCACAAGAAGGCTAGGCAGGACATGTTTCCGAGATTCTCCCAGTAGAGGCCTACCAGGGCAGAAGCCAGGGCTGCACCAGCATATGCAGAGGGCAGTGATTCTTCTTCTGATGATGATGAGACAGAGGATTATAGAATTGAGTCTAGCAGAAAGAGGAAGAGCACTGACAGAGAGGGTGACAGCTAAGATGAGATTGAGGAGGAAGGAGAAGAGGAAGAGGAGCAAGTTGAGGCTCCAGCTCACCAGCCAGGGCAGCAGGGCATTCACTTTGGGCTTCTTGAGGTTCATGCTCCCACTTTGCCCCGATACGTTCACATCACAGATTATCGGGCAAAGGGCATGACCAGGAAAGCTCGTGATCAGAGGAGGATCGATCCTAGAGGTTTGCCCAAGCTTCAGTTTGACTACCGGTTTCACACTCAGTTTCACATGGACTTTTATGATAGTGTGATACTCAAGAGGAAGCCAGTTGTGGCTAAATCTCAGTGGGTGGATTGGCAGTACACCAGAGATCTTCAGAAGCCCTCTCTTGATCATGCCATAGCTATTTGTGAGCGGACAGGGATCTATGACATCATGGAGTTCAGGCATGATTGGAACTCAGAGGTGATTGCACAGTTCTATGCCACTCTGTTTGTTGAGGAGGACACTAGGCGTATGCATTGGATGCTTGAGGGCCAGTGGTACAGCGTTGACTATGTCACCTTTGCAGGTTATCTTGGCTTCTCAGATGAGGATCTTTAGAAGGACAAGATACATGATCAGATTATCCTACCTCCAGAGCAGATGGGCTACATGTATCCACCTCAGAGAGAGAGAGGATCAGTTGGCAAGGTAGTTGGTCTCCATCCTACCTACAGATACCTGGACCGGATGTTCAGGAGGACGATTGATTACAAGGGAGGAGACAAGGGTTCGATTGCAGATTATTCGAGGAAGTTGCTTTCCATGATGGCACCTGATGCAGATCTCTCTAGCGTCTTTGACTTTATTTGGTGTGAGATCCGCAGTGTTGGTGAGAGGCCCCTCAAGGGCTGTGGCTTCGCTCCCTACATCATGCATATGATTGAGCAGGTGACAGGACACACGTTTGAGTATGATGGACAGCATAAGGTCCACGAAGATCACCGCAGACTTAGAGGAGTTGGGAGTTCCTCAGCGGGGTCCAGGGTGGAGCAAAGAAGCGGCAGAGGCACCCGGGGGTGGTGCAGCAGGAGGTGCAGAGTCTCCACCGCCACGTGCACCTTCACGTTCTACTTCTCACCGTGGTGGTGGTTCTCGCTCACCTCTCGGAAGATTCTTAGCTCCATCTTTGGTATGTGTAAGGATATCCGGACCAGTCAGCGGCACGAGAGAGAGGCGAGGAGGAAGGACACGAAGACTCTCAAGCAGATTGCGACTCAGCTCAGGATTGACCCTCTGAGGTCTCCACCTTCAGACGAGGTAGCCAGTGAGCCAGAGACTGAGGAGGAGCAGCAGGTCAGATATGATAGAGAGTTTGCTGAGTTTCTTCAGAGACAGCAGCAGCCACCAGAGCCTTCAGACACCATCCCTCTCTAGTTTCGAGTACCTTCTCACGACCAGCCACGACCTAGTGCAGCCGAGGAGTTGGGTTCAGCTTGGTGGGGTGACCTCTTTGGTGGATTTGACACCTACACTGGTGCCGGCACTAGCAGTTCTCGCCCTCCCGGTGCTCCGCGTTCACGACGAGGCGGGAGGCGTGGCGGCGACGACGGCAGTGATCGGCCGATGTGTTACAGACTTGCAGCCCCTTTGTATCGTTATTTGATATGTTGACCTTTTTGGAGATCGATGACAAAGGGGGGAGAGAGTGATTAAAGCTTCAAATTGTACTTCATGGTTTATTTTTATGTCTGAGTCATGAACTGCAGCTGTAGTCTAGTCTTCTGAGTTTGAGCTTTATTGTTGTATCATTCAGAGTTGAGATGTATCAGACTTGTATCAGTGTTATGAGCTTCATCTATGTATCTTGTGAGATTTGTGCTTAATGGATGTTTGAGACATGATCCTGTGATATATTCTATCTTAGTGGTTAATGGGCTTGAGAAATCTTTGTGATGAGTGCTATGTGAGTGATATACATTTGTTGCATTTACTTTCATAAGGACCATGCATGTTTTAGAGTGAAAATGTGTGGTGTGATGCTTTATATTTATTCTTGTGTGATATGTCCTGTCATATGCATCATGGTTTTATTCTTGACACACAATTGCACCCCACGGATGCAATGATTTAGGGAGAGTCTCCTATGTGTTTTAATATGTGCAAATTGACGTTTGAGGTCATTTTTGAATTCGATTCATATCGCACATATTAAGGGGGAGCCTCTCATAAATCATTGAACCCAAAAGCTTTAATTTCTATATCTTTTTGTAAGCTTTAATCGGGTTGTCATCAATCACCAAAAAGGGGGAGATTGAAAGTGCATCTAGCTCTTTAGTGGGTTTTGGATGATTGGATGACAATACGATTAAAGGACTAATGCTATTGCTAAGTGCTATGCAGGAAATTGGTTATCTCATAGGTATTTGATCCATATGTACAAAGCCAAAATGATGTGTTGTTATATGATTAAACTAGCTCAAACACAAGACAACAATGCAAATGGATTTCATGCAATGGCTTATATATTGTGTGAGATTTTCATAATTGCTATGAAAGCAAGCATATTGGGATTGGTTGTTAAAGACATGTTGAATTGCATATATATATTGGTCTCACATTAAAAGCTTGCTAGTATAAAGATTGAAGAAGACATCAATACAAATGGATATGTTTCTAATTGATGATTCAACACATGATGTGACTTGACGGCTTGAGAAGGTGAAGATAGCAAGGAAAGGTTTCGAGGTACTAAGCAAGGGTGAAAAGCAAGCGACGGCTTGGCGGTCGAAGAACCTAGCTAAGGTGAAGAAGAAAGTACTTGCATTTAGCCGAGATATCAACCAAGCTATGGTGGTTGCATTTGTGCGAAGGATCAATATCACTATTGGTGAAAGGATGATGAAAATGACTTGGTCCATTTGGAATAACTCATATGGAATGAATGGAATCAAGTCATATGCTCAAGATGGCTATGCTCAAAGAAGAAAGATCAAGTGGACATGATTGCACCCTCAAGTGATAAAGATCAAAAGCTATGGTCTTGAAAGTGAATCAAATCAACTCAAGTGGCACAATTCATTTTTATTTAAATGTCTTGAGTTGAATAAGAAAACCGTACTATTAAGAGGGATGCATCATGATGATAGATACTATACATAAGTGCTCAAGCCAACCCATATGAGGTTTGAGTGAAAGAGAGCACGAGAGACTGACTAGCCTGCCTTTGCCAGGTATACCGGGGGCGTCCGGACGGACGTGTCCGGTATTCTTGGGGTGAGTGCACTATTGGGGAGTTAATCCAGAGGGCTGACTCTTCCAGAGGGCTGACCTTTTTCAGTGGTTCTGGTGCTGAGCGCGGTCCTTGTCCTTGCGCGCGCATCTTGTTTTAATAGTGCACTGGCGGAACTTCTGGTCTTTCACCGGTAGTTCCGTTGGTGACCGGAAGTTCTGGTCATGTACCGGAAGTTCCGATAGGTCATTTTTGCGCCAAGTCCAGAGAGCCTGTTTGTGCTGTGTAGCACATACCGGACGTGTCCGGTATGCCTACCGGACGCGTCCGGTATGCTGCAACGGCTAGTAACGGCTAGTTTTGGAACCTTTGCTATTTATACCCCCAAGCCTCCACCTTTGGAGGCTGCTGATTCTACTGGTTCCCAAGCCCTTCTAAAGCTTTGCAAACACTCTCCAACCCTCTCTTAGTGAGTGATTGATTCCAATTGCCAAATCCAATTTTGGGTTGAGAGAAATTCAAATTGAGAGCAAGCCACCTCTTGAGCACTTGTGCATATTGTCAAATCTCGTGATTTGCATTTGTTACTCTTGGATCTTCGGTCCTAGACGGTTAGGCGTCGTCGAAGACCACCCAAGAGATTGTGGTGTGGCTCGAAAAGTCTGTAACGGTTGATTCCACCGCCGAAAGGGAAGGAATCAAATTAGTGGAAGGAGGAAAGGGAGTTGGAAAAGACTCCGGCTAGGGTGACCTGTGTGGTCCTCTAGAGTGGACTCAAGGAATCGGAGTTTGCAAAGACTTCGGCTAGAGAGACCTACGTGGTCCTCTTGAACGATTCGAGCAAAAGAAGTTGAAAGAGACTCCGGCTAGGGTGACCTGCGTGGTCCTCTAGAGCTTAGCCCTTGGGTCGCTCGCAGCTACCTCAACGGAGAGTAGGACTCGTGAGAGTCCAAACTTCGGTAAAACAAACATCGTGTCTCAAATTTGATTTCATATTGTGTTTGTGATCCACTTGTGGTATTCGAGCTTCCCCCTGCTGTGGGTTCTACGTGGTGAACAGGTCATCTTGAGGGCTCTTGCAACTAGTGTCGAAGTTTGGAAGTGAGAAGAGCAGGTCTCGAGAGTTCTCTGCAGAACCCGTGTATACCGGACACGTCCGGTGTGCATACCGGACGCGTCCGGTATTGCCCTGAGTGCTTCAGTCGCCGCTATCTGTTCTAACTTTGTGTTGCAGGGTTTTAGCTCGTTGTCATTTTGTTCATTGATTATATTCTTTATTATTATATTGAGAGGGGGTTTGTTTCTCTGATTTGGAGTTTCCATTTCATCGGAAACTCCAACACTAATCGTTTCCGCATTTGAAGGTGTTAATTTTTAGAAACGCCTATTCACCCCCTTCTAGGCGCATCCTCGGTCCTTTCAAGAAGAAACATTTTGAGGTGAAAGTGGATAAAAGTGAAAAATGGTTGCACTTACTCTCAGAGTAAGAGTAATGCATATGTGAATGGAGTGTGTGAGTGATCTTGATTTTAAAAGCATGACAAGACTCTCTTAAGTATACAACAAAGGCTGACTAAACTCAATGCACAGCAAGTAGCATAAATGAGCAATATGTATCGTATATGGCTTTGGTAGGAATTCAACTTTGTCATACAAGAGCTTATCATGTAAAGGTTTGAAATTTTTAAAAGATAAATCTCTAGAATTTAGCATCATTAGGAATAAGATAAATAGTAGCTTAAACTCTCTTATATCATATCCGTCAATCACCTAGACTTAGCTCAAGTATATTACTCCACAGGTTTTAGGTTCAGAGTAAATTATTAAGTTAAAGCAATTATGTCCAAAACTTAGGAGAACTCAAAGGTTGAAAACTAGGTACTTGAAAGAATTCTAACAGAGCAACTATTCATCATTTTCAAGACAAAACTTCTAGTTCATAGTTGACTCTAGACACACTCTAATTAGCTAGGACTGATTAAAACTTCTTTTTATTGTTTTCAGATTTTATTTAACTAAAAACTCTTAAAAGACTCAACAGACGTGGACCTTCATGTGTCCACATATTTTTAGTATTTTATAACTATAAGACAGACTCGATAAATCGCATAGGTATAGTTACCTGATAACTAGGGGATGCTCCTTCCCCAAGCTAGATGTTCACCATATTTCGCTTGAATGATCCTTTTTTAGAGTAAGCTTAGCGGCGGTGACCCCTTTGTCTGTCTCACTCCTTAATTGTGCAGTCTGTAAAAGGTGTACTCCAAAAAAAGAAAACCAAAAACTCGAGGCTCGAATATGATAATGGGTTAGCGGTCACCCGGATGAGTAATTGATTATTTTTATGAGCATATATGAATGTGTAGCATGATTCTTATATTTTTTGTGCTTTTCTATTTATAATGCAAAAAGAAAAGGGAAATTTATTTTTGTGCTACCATAGTGAATATTCTTACGGGGTAAACCATAGGCCTAATCCTTTGGAGCTTTTTAAAGTTTCATAATAGAGCAGTAAAGTTTTTTTATTTTCTTTTCTAAACATGCAAAAGAGTAAATATACTAGAGTAATTAGATAACTACCATTGTTACCTTATGGCAAGGGTGCGGAGTTTAAAATCATCCAACAAGACTTCTTATGGTCATCATATTGAGGGTTCTTCAGTAGATCCTGATGGGGACCCAGATGTTGCCTCTTCTAATGTTGATGATTCAGTTGAGGGGATCTCCTTCTTCTTCCATACTTTGGTTGGTTGTGGATGTTCTTCAGGTGTAGTTGATTTTTCTTTTGCTTTCTCCTCCTCAACCTTTCTTCTTAAGGCACGGCGCTGGCTTCTCTTCTTGGTCCTGGTGAAAGCTGGTAATCCAGGAGAGTTATAATCTCTAAAATAACAGCGTACCTTTTCTTCTAGGAAGTGAAGGTGGACTTGGCCTGTTCCATTATAGATGATAGCTTTGGGGCGCTGAGAAATGGCCTTCTAAGTATGATAGATGTCTTATCTTCTTTTCCCATATTCAAGATCATAAAGTCGGTAAGGACAGAATGGGTGTGGATCTTAACCGTGATGTTTCTTGCTAGTCCCTCCGGGATTTGTGTTGTGTTGTCTGCTAGCTACAAAATATATGTAGGGTCGATAGGTTCATTAAATAGTGTATTGTATACCTCTTTTGACATTATGTTGACTGCTGATCCAGTGTCACAAACGGCTGAGTAGAAAGAGCTCTGTCCAATGGTGCACTCTATTGATGGTAGACCAGGATCTTTAGCTATGACTGGTAAAGCTAAGTGACGACCCTGTCTGTATTCTGTTACTTTGACTATCTGAGTTTTCTTTCCTTCTTGCCTCCTATTCTTCTTCTTTTCTCTTCTTCTTCTCTGTATATCGACTTCTCTGGATGGTAAGTGTTGATAGGATCTTCAAGGGTCCTGTCTTTGAAACTGAATTTCTCTTCATTGCCCTTGATGGTGAAACATATTATTGCACTGTCTACATAGATGGCTGCTTTTGTAGTACTCAAGAATGGTCGACCTAGGATGATAGGACGCATCGGATCTTTACCGGTATCTAGAACCATAAAGTCTACTGGAACATATGATTGTCCCACTCGTATGCATACGTCATCTAGGATTCCTTCGGGGTGTTTAACTGTCTGATCTGCAAGCTGTAAGCACATATTCATGTACAACAAAGTTGCCCATGGAAAAATATGATCAAGGATTATCTTTGGCATGATGTTGACACTAGCACCAAAGTCACAGACGACTTCAGAGAAATCATGTTGTCCAATAAAGATGGGAATCACGGGTCTTCCTGGATCTCCTCTCTTGAGTGGCATGGATTCATCTTTCCATCCTTCTGACATTCCTTCTATGTAGTACCCTGCACGGACATCAACAAGATTTGCGGTTTCGGGCTCTAGGGGTTGCCCAGGAATCTTACCTTCATGGATCGGTGGAACAGTGGCTGCCAGCTAAGCTAGTTGTGATTCTAACATTTTATTAAAGCTAAGTTGGTTCTTAATAGCAGAGGTTAGACTATCCATTTTAGTATTTATATTTTCTAGTACTTTATCATTGGATGCTACCCTCTTAGATAAATTTCCTACAGCTTTATTCTGATTGGAAATTACTTCTCTTAAAGGTGGTTGATTGAAATTGCTATTGAAATTATTGTTACCTTGGTTGTTACCTTGGTAGTTAGGCCTTTGCTAGTTCCATCCCTGATTAGGTTGATTCCATCGTTGATTCGATTGATTCCATACTTGATTTTGCTGAGGACGATAGTTGGTGTTGTTGTTGATGAAGTTCACATCCTCTTGGAGTGTAGGGCAGTTGCTTCCTGAGTGACCTATATCTCCACATTCTTCACAAGTCATGCAGGAATCATCAATGTGCATGACTTCTCTATTCTCGTTGCTTTTGCCATCAAGCTTCTTCATTATGAGGTCTAGCTTTGCAGTGACCATGTCAATCTCCTTAATATGATGCATGCCTCCTCCTCTCTTGCGGGGTTGCACACATTCTTCATTCCAACTCTAATTTAAGGCCATCTTCTCCACAAGTGCTGTTGCATCGGCGAGTTTAAGTGACAAGAAAGCTCCTCCTGCTGCAGCATCCATAGATTCACGGGTACTAGAGACTAGCCCATGATAGAAGGTCTGCATAAGTAGCCAATCCTCCATTCCATGATGAGGACATTCTGTAATATAATCTTAAAAATGTTCCCATGCCTCGGTGAATGATTCATCATGTTGTTGATGAAAGCTTGAGATTTTCCCACGTAGAGCATTGATCTTGCCCGTAGGAAAGAACTTTGCTAGAAAAGCAGTAGAGCATTTGTCCTATGTAGTGTTAGTTTCCTTGTTGTAGAACCACTATTTTGCTTTTTCTAGAAGTGAAAATAGGAAAAGGCGGAGTAGAATAGCATCTCTTGATACTCCTCTGATAGTGAAGGTGCTGTAAATCTCTAGAAAGTGTTGTAAATGTGCACTTGCATCTTCATGAGCCTTTCCACATAATTGACTAGCTTGAACCATAGTGATAAGAGCAGGCTTGAGTTCAAATCTATTGTCACCAATATTGACGTTAGGTCCAGTGCGGATGTTGGCGGTTGTTGGAGCAGAGAACTCGCGTAGCGTGTTCTCAGCCATAGCTTCAAAAGCTGGTGCTAAATTTCTTGATTCTTCTCCTTCAGATGTTAGAGCTTGATTCCTTGAAGATTGAGCTTCGGTGGAGGGTGTTCTTGATGGTGATTCAAAGATGTCCCTCGTATCAGCAAACTTCCTTCTTCGTAAGAGTCTCTCTGGATCTTCAACGTAATTATCTGGGAGAGCAAATCCGTTTATTCGTTCGTTACCCTGCATAAGATATACAAATAGATAGAATAAGGGTAAGCCTGTTTGAGTTAGAGGTCAATTGGGTGATCAGTCTTATTCATAATGCAAATATGTTATCAATACTTTTTCTAAGTTTATTAGCCTTCCCTGGCAACGGCGCCAAAAATGCTTGTTGGCATTTCTAACGTCACTGCAATAAAACCAAATCTCTATCCACGCAATGACACTAAAAATGTTGGTATTAATTAACTTGTCTTTAGCAACTAGCCAGTAGTCTCTTGACCCTTACTCCTAACTATGAAACTAGGTTGTCATCCCTAATTGTAAAGCTAGGAATAAACTCTGGTACTAAATCTTATCATTTTATGTGACTAGGCAGAAATAAATAAAGATGAATATAAACTAAGAACAATTCTGCAAGCGGACAGATAATTATACCATTGTAGCATTTTACCTAGAGTATTACCAGGTTGTCATTTATATTCTACCACTGGGAAGACATTGCTAAGAAGCTACTCATAGTATTGATAACATGTATATGCATTGAATAGATGATGTAACCAATGTAATTCACTCTACTCATAACAAGGGTAAGTCATAAGATAAATAATATGATAAAGATAATAATGATAATGGTAATGAGCCATTAATCAGTCATCTCCTAATGATACTAATCCATCATAACACTCTAATCATGTCAGAGTTGTCTAATCAATTAATAGAGAAATAACTCTTATGTAATTAACCATATGTCAAAGCTACGTCAACTAGTGCAAGTACATCTAGTAATCATTGCTAAGTTATACTACTATAGTTTTCAAACACATCGAAGCAATGTACAGGAGAAGATGAGTACAGGAACCTCCTCTCAACCTGACAATCCCACTCTACCAATCCACCGTATGGGGGAAGGCCTACAAAGGACTCAATGGGTCTGTCACACCCACGATCTACCTCACTACCCGGCATGACTGGGGATACTCACAGATAAGCTAAACATCTAGACACCATATCTACATATTACCTACCACTCACCATATGATCAACTAGATGAGCGCTATACGAACCAGTGCATGAATATAATAGCAAACCAACTAAACTAGATGTATTGAAGTAGACAATGGACATAATAATTAAACTAAGATGAAGAACAATATTGCTAGTAAATATCATACGAACGCAGATAATACAATAAGAAAAAAAGCTTAAGAACTGTACCAGACTCTTCTTTTCTTGATAACTTCTGGAATCTAAGACTGATTAACACGTCTTGACTTCCTCTAATTTAGATCTAACTATGCTAAACTATGAACTAGAAGGCAATGAGGAACTAGAACTTGAAGCTCTAGATGACTTGATCTTCAACTGGCTCAATCTTGAATGACTTGAATGAGGTATTGAATGAATTGGAATGAATTAGAATGAATTAGGGTTTTCAAGGGGAGGTCTGGATCCGCTTATATAGCCCGGTGGGATGCATGACAGCCGTTTGATCAAACCGACTTCACGTAGGGCTAAGATTGATCCTCAAGGTCGGTGGAGGAACATTCCAGAAGGGGGGAGAGAGCTCTCCTCATGGGAGGCCGGCCGGCCTGGCAGGTGGCCGGCCCCACCTGGAGGTGGCATCGCCTCTCCTTCGCTCCGGTGTCTTCTGGATCCTTTTAGAGTAATTTGGTGTATTCCTGAGTTTTGGATAATTCTGTGATGTAGATTTGTAGTTATGCCCCTTTTTTTCGGTGTTTTTACGGTTCGGTCCACGAAAATTGATAAATCACCAAAATTCATGGAAAATTGTTAGATAAACCCCTAGCCTTCTAGATATTGATGTGTGTTTCATGTCTTTCGATATATAAAATGTTGACGCTATCCACCGTCAACAGTCGGTCCGTTTGTCTTTAGGAATGCAGGACAGGCAACTTATCTATGATAATTGTTCCGAGAAAACTTTCGAACCCGTACCTTTGAAGACCCACATCAGGACGTCATTACCTGCTAAGAGGGACGGTCTATTATCTATGTTTTGTGAATATGAGACAGATGAGCGAGTTTTTTTTTCTACATCACTATTTTTAAATTCGTGCGACTAAGGATTCAAACTGTGGTCAAGAAGATGCCATTCAACAGTAGGCTCTATATGGCGCTAAAACATGTATCTCATGGGGTATTTATCTTGCGCCAAGCTTAAATCTATTTTTGCAAATGATCTTTTTAAAATTCTAAAATTACAAAGAAATGACTAAAACTTCCTCCATTCAAAATTATAAGTCATTCTAAAAATATTGAAGAGTCAAAATTTTTTAAGTTTGACTAAATTTATATAATAAAATGGGGAAATTTGATGTTAGATATGACAAGTGATGGCTCTTTGCTAGTGGACATTTATTTTTGAGCGATTTGCTGAAAGACACTATAGTTCTTGACAAATTGGTTTGGATATTGTACCTAACAAAATACTTTTATAAATGAGATATAAAATCATATAAGTGTCCAAAAATTATACCATAAAATTTTCTAGACTCTACATGATGAGAACTATAAAGTAAAATATTGTTTTGCACTGAGAATAACTGTTTTGGCTCTCTTCATAAACAATAAATAAATAAATTTAACCATGGTTAATTATTTCATGTATTTGTGAGGCACTAAAAATCTTGAAAAAAAAATCATACGATTATGCTAAAAATATTAGCTCTAAATAATAAAGTTTATAATCGTACATATAGCATGACTGAATTATAGATTTATCTCTTATCAAGCTTAATTGATATATTAAACTTTATTATTTTAATTTGATATTTTTAGCATAGTCATGATTAGGTGACGTAAGCATTCTATGATTTTCTAAGATTCTTAGGGTCCTACAATTATATGAATAAATTAATCATAGTTAACCTTTGTTTTATGAAGAGAGGCAAAATAGTAATTTTCAAGTACAAAACAATATATTCTTGTGTACTTCTCATCATGGACAGTCTAGAAGATTGTATGGTATAATTTTAAGACACTTATATGATTTTATATCTAATTTATAGAAGTATTTGTTAGGCACGGTATTCACCAACCAATTTATCAATAACTAGAGTGTCTTTCAGCAAATTGCTCGAAAATACGTGTCTGCTAGCAAAAAGTCATCACTTAGCATGTCCAACAACAAATTTCTCCAATAAACTAATAATATTTATGACACTAATTAAGTATTATTAGATTCTTCATTAGTTATATTTTCATCGTATATCTATTTGATGTTATAATTTTTTATATATTTTTATAATTTTAGTCAAATTTAAGAAAAATCTCTTGTCTACTCTATAATTATAAAAGAGTAAAAGTAAGAGATTTTTCATCGTGCGGTAATTGCACCACCGTGGGTTTCGCTCTGCCTCTTTGCGTACCGCACGAACGTGGTTTCGTTAGCTTTGCCTCCTGCGATAATTACGGACCTTTCTATTCATCGCTGGATCATAGGCAAGCGCCAATCATGTCCTCCAGGCGTCATCATGTCCTCCAGGCATCATTTACGCAATCACAATCCCTCGCTTTCCTCCCAGGCCCGTTGTTATTACTCCACGGTTATTACTCTGCGGCGGCAACGGCGACGACGTCCTCTGACGCGGGGTTCCAGAGCAGAATCAGCCCCAGCGTCCTCCTCATCATCCTGATCTTGGCCGTCATCTTCTTCGTCTCCGGCCTGTTGCACCTCCTCGTTCGGTTCCTGCTCCTGCCCAGCGCCGCAGACAGCGGTGACGCGTACGGGGGCGACGCGAACACCACCGCCTTCCAGGGGCAGCTCCAACAGTTGTTCCACCTCCACGACGCCGACATCGACCAGTCCTTCATCGACGCACTGCCGGTGTTCCTCTACCGCGCCGTGGTCGGCGCCGGCGGGAAGGACCCCGTCGACTGCGCGATCTACATGTGCGAGTTTGCGGACGATGACCGCCTCCGCCTCCTCCCCAAGTGCAGCCATGCCAGTGTCGTGGCCTTGATTTCCGGCGCCAGCCACGACGGGGACCAACCTCGGCCCTTGGGATCCGATGGTCAGCCCTAGCCCCATACGAGAGGCAGGAGGATGCAGACTCGATGCTCGCTGTTGCAAGATTCACCGGTGAGCTTGGAGGATGGAAAAATGCGATGCCGTTCAGGTTGGGTTGTCAATCAGCCAGTGAGAATTACAGGTGAAGCTCCACGTGCAATCAGGTTTCGCTCATGTTATTTTGGTATGCATGGGTGCACGCACCGCCCACCATAGGCTTGATAGAATGCCTGAGCCATTGTTGTATGTAAGTTTTCACCGAAATTTCATTCAGTTTCCACTAAATATTCCTTAGTCATGGAATTCTCCAACTGCATTTTTTTTTTTTGACGCAAAAGACCGTGGGGGAGTTCCCCACGGTACTAGAAAAAATTTTATTAAAGAAACCGTCCATGTTTACTAGGTTCCAGTTTAGTATTCACTCAGACACCATTCAGAAAAATAATGCCGTGACTCCACCATTGTGCAAAATGAGGACAGTGTCTAGACAGCTTCTAGCAGTCTGGACAGTGCCTCGACTATGATTTGCTTGGCCAAAGATAGACAAAAACTTTGGAGAGGTGTGGTATTAGCTAATTAGTTCTGAGACTATGTCATTGTCAAGATGAAATTGATTTATATTGTGTGATATAGCAGTACAGGAGAATTAGGGACGAATCCAAAAAAATATCTAGGAGGGGCTTCTTCATCCTTGAGAGAGCTTCAGCCTCCCCTCCAAGTGTATGTATGGTAAAAATTTCTAGGATGGGCTAGGGGGGCTCCATGAGTCCGGCAGCCGTAGGAGGGGCTCGAGCCCCGGCCGCCCCAGTGCTGCATCCGTCCCTGAGGAGAATACAGATACACCTTGATTCTACTGTTAACCTCCCATAGAATTCAATTTGTTCCCTAAGTGTTGTGGAGGTATAAATATGCCAGGCCAGTCTAAATATTGCTAAAACTAAGAAGATGGTGGAAGAATCCTACTAGCTAAGTGGTCAGAAGGAAAACTCTGAGCAAGAGCAAGTTCCTGGAATGCGCTGATGCGGAGAAAGGATGGAAAACAAGTTCCCTTGCTGTTGGAGGTCTGCCATATGCCTATTGCATATCACTGAATATATGGCCTAAATGTATGATTGGTAAATTTATTAGTTTTGGCATGATAGCATGGTTGTGTTGTCTCTGATATGTTCAAATAGCATGGTTGTGCTTTCTCTAATCTCTTTGTGCAGCTCTGTAGTTTTTGGGGGTGCTTATGCATGATGCATCATGAATGCATGAAGAGGTGAACTAGCCCGTAGTATTGTGAAAAAGGAATTTTTTGAGGTATTTATAACAATTCTATTGATTATATCAGGGTCAATGTTGAACTGTTCTCATCAGGTTTCTGAACCACCTTATTTGTGCATGTTCATTGTGAATCTGAGTTTTATCTGTTTACTATGTTATTGCTGCTGTGACCTTTCCTCGTGAATCTGGAAAGCTTCATTTGCAAAAAATTTTTGTTTGACAAGCTTCATTTGCAAGATTTTTTGTTTGACAAGAATGGAAATCTTCAGGTATTCTGTGAATCTGGAACTGAGACATTTTCTTGTTTGTTTCAGGAGAGCCTGAAATGCTGTTTGGGCTCTGAAGGTGATAATATTGTTTTATGGGAACATGAATATGTGAGGTATGATTGAAATTTCCTGGCTCCTTCAATCAACGTAGTTTAAATTTTTCTAAGGAATGAAAGTGCTCTGGTAATATTCAAGTCGACTAGGAATAATCTTTTTAGTATCTAAGGAATACAAATGCGATGGTAATATTCAAGTAGACTAGAAAGTAGGTACTATAAAAGAACACTATGCAAAGGTGATTCCTCTAAGCTAATGGCATAGTGGATTTTGTGCCTGTGTAAGTGCAGCCTTGTGATATTCTCATCTAAGGTGATCCATCTAAACATTAAAACATCTATGAATCACTGCTAGATAATTCTAGCTTTGCAGTGGGAATTAGGAAATAATGAACTCTTAATTCCATTTGTTATGGCTTTCTATATTTCACATCTTTGTTAGGTGGAGCTTAAGTCTAATAAAAATAGGCCATGCCATGAGGGCTGTAGATTTTATTAGGAGAACCTTCATTCTAGATTTGGGCTGTGCGTTTACCCTGCTATGTGTCTTGTCGTGTGCATGAAACTAGAAACACTTCCTGAAAGAAAGTGCGATTGGTGAGAAAGAAAATGGTGAATGGATCCGTGAGCTTGCTATGAGCAATTCTGTTCTTGATATATGAATTTCTTTCTGACAGATCTCAGGGCATCCCCAGAGTACCCTACCTTTTTTGTGTGCAACTGTCAAAGGCTGAGAAACCTAAAGATTAGTGAATGTTTCCATATGCTGCTGCACTTAAGAAGTTAGACCTTCAGTTTACATTTCTTTCCACAGAGGATCACTGTTAGATGGTGTAGCACTGCCCCAATCTGGAAACCTTAGAGGTATTTTGGAACATTCTTGTATAAGCCTTTATCTTTCCTGTTTTATAAATTGCAAACTGCATTGATGTTTCCTTTTTCAATTGGGAAAAAACAGGTGAGGGATGGTATAGGGCGCGTTTGGTTGCTTTCTACATGCGGCCTGGCTCGCTCCGCAGAAACAGGCTGCCACCGGCCAGGCTTTGCAGCTGCAAGTCCAACTTGTTTGGTTCATGTTCACATGTAGCCAGGCTACAAGCGGAAAGCGTTTGGTTGCCTGCAGCCTACAGCTCTTGCTCTCACACAACATGCATGCACGCGTGCGCAGTGGCGCCGAACGAGCCAGGCTGCGAAAGAACGAGGATTTTTGCCGCACGCGGCGAGCCTGGCCGGCTGCCTGCTTTTGCATCACTCGGGCCTGGCTGGGAACTGATTCAGGCATCCAATCACGTCTCCACTGCATCGCGAGGGCCTGGTTCAGCGAGACACAGGGAACCAAACGTCTCCATAGGGGATCACGGACTACAACAAGTTGCACAACCTGCAAGAAATTGCAGAGTCGAGAGAGGTGCACAAACCTGCAAGAAATTGCAAAGTCGAGAGAGGAGATGATCAAGAAGGTCTTCGGGATGAAAAGGTAGTGTTTGATGGAGTGACACCGTCGGTCTCAAGTGATCATGCACACCTCTGCATAACCTGCTGGAGCAACCTAGGTAGGCGTTTGGCTTGTAGGGGATTTTATAGATTGTTTAACGTGACATTAGTTTGGATTATGCTACTATTACACTTTTAAAGTCAAAATTCTGGTCAAATCATCGCATTAGTCATGGTTAAAATTGATGTTGTTGGTACATTGGATTACTGTACATACATATTGATCTTTTGCAATCCTATTTCTCTACTACTAAAAAAAGTGAAATGATATCGTCTTAGTGCGCTAATCGCCCCGCCTCCCGGCTAATCACCCCGCCCGCACTAATTACCCGCCCACCTCCCTTCGCGACGCGAATCGCCCCCGACGCCTACCTCCCCCGGCTTCACGAACTGCCGCTTGACGCCCACCTCCGCCTGTGCTCCCCCCGCGCTGCTGCGCGCCGCCGTCGCGCTGCGCTGGGACCCGGCGTTGCGCTCGTCGTCGCCCTCGCCGTTGCCCGGCTCGGTGCTCCCCCCGCGCTGCGCGCCGCCGTGCGGCATCAAATCCGGCGGCCTTTGCTCCCCGCCCGTCGCGGCTGCTTTGGGGGACCCGGCGTCGCGCTCGGCGTCGCGCTCGTCGTCGCCCTCACCGTTCCTCGGTGCGGAAGCCCCTGGTGCGGCGCCACCAAAGACGCAGGCCTCCAACGCGAAGCAGGCTCATGTGAGGGTGCTCTCGACTTGCTCCTCCTTTTTTTCTTCGCCAGCGCCATGGACGAACGTCGATCTGTGCTCCCCCCTCACCTCACCTCTCATCTCCCATCCAACATGATCTCCGTCTTCAATCTCTCCCTCCCACGGCGTGCACTTTGTTCCACGAAGGTGACGGTTCCCGCTGCCCGCCGGATCTCCATCGCGCTTCCCGGAGGAGGAGCTTTTCCCCCACCGCCGATGGCTTCTCCAATTAAGTATCCGAGCCCCGCGCCCCATTCTCGATGTGAGCAGTCTTTTGGTTCAGGCTTTTGCTTTCGTTCATACTCCATGCCTACTCTGCCTTCGCTTCAAAGGTGTTCGACCATATGTCTCATTAGCCTCATAGTTCACTACATGCTACTTCATACTGTATATGCATCTCTCTTTGGGAAAGAAATTTTTTATCTACCTGCCAATTCCATGTGTTGACATATCAGTGCACTTGCAGAGGTACATCTGGAGTCGTGATTGGAATTGGGAGATGTACTATTTGTGTTGATTGCATTATTCTTCTAACACTATGGATAACCCATGCACACTGATAAAGAATTTGGCCTTGCTGTTGATTAGTACTCCATGCACACATGCTAATGAAAGCTTTGACTTTATTTATATTCTTGACTGTTCAGTATTTTATCCTTTTGTTACTAACTATGTGGTTTATTAGCTAATTGGCCTACAGAGACACATAGATATTATAGCAAAAGAGATCACAGACCTAAAAACAAGGTGGGAGGACCTTCAAGTTCAAGATTAGCCAATATGTGAAGAATTCACAAGTCCTGTGCAGACGGATGGGTATAGTACTCTATCATATGTACCATAAAAATACAAAAAAATTTATTGACGCATTTTTACATGTCAAATTTACATGTTTCAAATTTGGTAGGTCATCATGTGGCTTATTCATGCTAAATTACATGGAATACTGGAAAGGAAAAGGAGAAGGGCTATCCGACAGTGTAACTCAGGTATATAGGATTATAACAATGTTTTATTTGATGATTCATTATATTTATTTATACTAACATGTCATCAATAAATAATATGCATGCTTGATGTTGTGTAGCGTGATATGAAAAGCTTTCGATTCAAGCTACTTGCCATCCTGTTGAACTGCCAATTAAATACAAGCGAATGGTGGCTGACTTCTGAAACTATTGCAAAGAAAGGAGAAAGTACAGATGAAATTGAAATTTTAGATAGGCCTGTGAAAAGAAGCAAGAATGAGAAGTCATATGCCTGCGAAGAAGATTTAATAATATCCAGGGTTTCGAATTATGTAAACTCTATTAATGATGCTGCTACTTTAGAGTAAGTCACCTCTATTACATAACTACTATTAAAAATTGGCATTTTCCTTTAATCGTATGCATAAGTTTTCTGTAGGTCCTTTGCAAAAAAGTTATCTGACCTGCTGCAAACAACTAAGGCACACAGTCTTACAATTTGTGCCTTGCCAATGAGTGAACAAGAGTTAAGAGACCAAGTTTGCAATTATATCATGACAATTGACCATGATATGGCTTTAGAGTAAGATTATTCTTCATGATAAATATTCAAGCATGTATACTTCATGCTGTTACATGTACACAAAAATTTATGTTTTACAGAAAGGAATGGGTTGTAAGTTCAAAGCCTTATCCAATTGTTTTGAGCCTCAAGAAAATCCAAGATATATTAAAACTGGACAAGGGAATTCATGAAGATTGTTTTAACCTGGTAGCACGCAAGTTTGCTTTTGAAGAACTAGAAAAGTTGAAGGGGACAAACAAGGCTGTGTCAAAGCACTATATGGATTTAAAGTTTTCGGTAGGTTTTTACTTATATAATGTCATGGTATATAATCTCACTTTTTTATTTCACGTTTCTAAGGCTTCCATCCATTATATTATCACAGGTTGCGTGTCAAATTTCAAAAGGTGATGAGTATCGAACAAAAGTCGATTATAAACAGCTAGCGAAATTGGTTCTTGAATGGCCCTGGAGAAAATACGATGTCAAAGAGTGCACATGGGTAATGTTGTTTCTCTTCTTCTGTTCCTTGCAACTTTTGTCTAAATGTCATATTACTAAGATGTCCCTTTTTAATTCCAGATTCTTATGCCACTTGAAATGAGTCCGGGCATTTTTAATCTATTTGTTTTGCATATTTCTAAAAAAACTCTCTACATATTAGACCTTACTACTAAACATGGTGAATACAAGATTCATCCACTAAAAAAAATATATAGCCAAAATTCAACGAAGTTTTCCACTGTCCTAAGTCAAGTCATGGAAGAATCATGCTCTTGGTGGAAAGATGATTTAATCCTCTTTGATCATAGAGTTGCAGATGCAGGCCAATTTGAGTTAGACCGGTAACTACTTTTGCAATGGAAACCTCTTTTTATATTCAACTATATATATATATACAGTAGTAACAATTTAATGCTTCATCAGGAAATTATCTGGTTATAATGTTCTACTTGCTATGGATTTGTGGAATGGCAAAATGATAGAAACACCCATTTGCACTGTGAGTATTCTTCTCTGTACATTATTTGTACATTATGTACCCATGTTCACCTCAATATATTTATTAACTATATTTATTTGTACATTATGTAGCCATGTTCACCTCAATATATTTATTAACTATATGTGTATAAAAATATGGCAGAATGCATTTGAAGTGAGGAAGCACATTTTGCTACACCTACTCATGTACATGGGAAACCAAAATGAAGCCGACATACCTAAAGGTGTACGAGGATATCTTCAAAGCTATAAGTCTAAAAAAAATGAATTAATGCTTACTTTTTTCCTGTCTAAGTGAAGTCAGTCAACAATATCGTATTAGTTTTATTATTTTTAGAAAAATTAAATTATGTGCTTTAATGTTAATTATTTATGAATGGGATTTTACATATATGTTTGTCTGATTTGTATGGCATAAGTTGTTTGTATTCCCGTAGCAACGCACGGGCACTCAACTAGTACAATGTATATGGACAATATCTTCTGTACAAGCGAGTGGGGAAGGGAATATGTAGTGCAAACCACGAGAACTCATAAAAAATTGTATTTCAGTTGCTCAAAAAAATGGGATGCATATTCGTGATTGTTTTAATTTCTCAAACTTTGTTTTTTTATTAAATGCCACTTTACTGTAGGTATTTACGACTGTGTTTAGCTAGACTTAAAAGTTCTGAGAGAAAAATACTATTCTGACTGACTGATAAGACAAAAGAACATGCTCTTATGCGATCCATATATAAAAGTTTAGGTGTTCCGTAGTAACTATAATATTTTTAGAATATATTTAGGATGGAGAGAGTAAAAAACACAAAATTCGGACGAAACCACGATAATAAAAAAAGCTTAAACGACAATTCTTTTTTTTAAAAAAAAAGAAACTCGAATTCTGCAAAGACACGCTCCTGTCCTTGGAAGCATCTCGACCTCTTCTCCCTTTCCTTCCTTGAAGCCGTCAGCACAGCACCCAAACCCCGCGTACAGCTCGCCCCTCCCGACTCCGGTGCATCCATTCCGTCGCCGCCGGAGGCGTGCTCGATCCGGCCATGGATAGCTCTGTCCTTTACGATGACCTCGGTCCCTCCAAGCCCCCGTCGCCTTCTTTCTACGACGATATGTTCGACTCCTACTTCAACCGCGCGGCCGAGGCCTCCAAGCCCTCTCCTAAGGCTTCGTCCTCACCGTCGACGCCGCCGCCGCCCGTGTTCGACAAGCCGGTCTTTGACGACGATCCTGACACGGTCGATCCATTCGACGCGATCCCTCTGTTTGGAGGCGGCGGTGGTGGGGAAGGGGAGGACTTCCTCGGTGGCGTAGGGAATGCGGCGAAGCCGGAGAGGAGGGAGTCAGATGCGGTGGGTTTTGATGAAGACTTGCTCCCTGGGTTGGGTGGGAGCACTAATTCGACGGAGGAGCCTGTCGGGGAGGTGGAGCGGGACCGTCAGCCGGTGGGGCTCGACGACGATTTGATCCCTGAATTCGATGGGAGCATGAAGCCGGCGCCGCAAATGGAGCCTGAGACAGTAGCGTTTGATGATGGTGTGATCCCTGACTTTGGTGGAGGCACGAGCCATCCCTATTCGGCAAGGTCTGAGACTGAGAGTCTTCTAATTCAAAATTTCCATTTAGCTTGCGTTTACCTATGTCTTTGCTGCGTACTTGATTTATTATTTATGGCCTGTTTGGATGCACCCAACTAAAGTTTAGCTAGCTAAAATTTCAAAGTAAAACTTTAGCTAAGCTAAAAGTTTTCTAGCTAAACTTTAGCTGGCGTGTTTGGATGTTCCAGCTAATAGACTCAGCTAAAGTTTAGCTAACTTTAGCTAGGTGAAAGTAGCTAAACCCAGCTAAAGTTTAGCTACTCTTTTAGCTAGACTGTTTGGATGTCTACCAGCTAAATTTAGCTAGCTAAACTTTAGTTGGTGCATCCAAACAGGCCTTTAGAAGGTGATGTTAGATTGGCAAGGTTTTAACTGTGTTGCTACAACCTTCAAATTGACAAATTATGCTTCATCCTGAGTAAGCTAGATTCTGGAAATGATTTTAAACTATTGGTGCTTGGATTCCTGGTCTTGTGATGTAATGCCACAGAAGCATAATTTCAAACAGCAGGAAAGAATGGAGAAAGTAAGTCATACTGTTATCGTGATGTGGATGAAATATTTCAAGTGAATAACTGCAAGAGAAAACATGAAAACTTGTAGTTGAACTACTGTTCACGCCCCAAACCCTGTTCCTCTGTGTGCGTGATAGGTGTAAAGATATTATGGCTATTTAATAGCACCGATTTTGGAAACAGTTAGAGAGAGTCTGTCTTGAATTTGTCCGCTGGTTTGAGGGTTTGTTTGCTGATATCTTGGATAGAGTTTCAGTTCATCAGTGCATTATTCTCTTGATGTTGACTTGATATTTATTGTCTGTACTATATTTTCTAGGCATCTTCATATTTTTTCAGAACTTTTGGGAACATTATGAGTTCTGCCTTTTGCATGCCACTCTTATGTTTGCAGCAGCGAGTGTTGTTGTTCTGGTTCCTATGATAGATTGAATCTAGGCTAGTCACTTGAGACTCTAAACTAACATGTCATATTTCTTCCATTATATCCATTATTAAATCCCATATTGGTTGGTTGGATGCTTTGTTCACCGTTAAAAATGATTTATATCTTCAAATGTCTGTGCCTTATGGATCATACTTTATATGAAGAAGTTGTAGGTGCAATTCAGTGCATAGCAGAAAAGTGTATATGGCATCCTATATATCTAACTAAAAGTTGTAACTGGAGGAAAACTTGTTATTCGGGTCACGTGTCCTATCATTACTCATTAGCAATGAACCCTTGGTATGATATTGTATTTTACTTGCCCTGGTTTGGAAGTGAGTAGCTCACTAAATGAATCATAACTAAATGATTATGCTGATGCAAGTTCACTTTTAGTTACCTTCCTACCTGGTGGTTCATGAGAACTAAGTTGTCGATAAGTGATGTGTTCTATTGGCCTGTCTAATTTCTATCACTTTGATTTTGATCATTGACAGCATATATGACTGCTTGTGGAAACTGTATGAATCAAATGCAATATAGTTGTCTTTGTGATAACCATATGAGTTATTCTTCTCTTGTTTGGTGATCAGTTGTGATTGAAATATATACAGGGAGGAGCCTATAATGGAACAAGAAAGTGAATCAATTTCATCCAGCAAAATGAGCGTGAGCACGCCAGAGGATCCTTTCATCATTTTAGGTGGTACACAAAAATCGGGATATTCATCTTTTGGATTGTTTTCAGATCTTTTGAATAACATCGGCATGCCTGTGAAGGAAGGGAACACAAAGGTTGATGCGCCTGATAACACCAGTGGGATATTCCAGGGTTCTGATATCTTTACTGAGTTTCCAAAAGCCATGCCACCCTTTTTGTTTACATCTGAAAACCAGAGTGATACAACTGAAAGGAGATATGCTGAAGACATAAATAGCATTAGTCACTCCGATCAGGTGCCTCAGAAGAAGCCAGTCCAACGAACTTCAACAGAAGCACCTGACAATACATTGTCTGAGATGAACATCCCTGAAGCATCTGTTATCCATGAAGTACCTGTTGCCACTGGTTTTCAGACATTAAACCCATTTGCTGAGGAAGATGATTTGTTAGAGGCAAATCAATCTTCACAGATGCCTAATGATGTGTGGCTAACTGTTTCAGATATTGCTCTAATGACACTACCTACAAGTGCGCCGCCTCCTTCACGGCCTCCACCTCCGCTTGCTGCTAAGAAACCACCTACTGAATCTGTAACTAGTGAAGCATATTCCCATCATCGTAATCAAGGCTACCATCACTCTGTATGTTCTTCAAACACTTCTAAAACATCCCAAATTGATGAATTGGAAGATTTTTTCATGGCAAAGCCTGCTAATTTTGCCAATGGTCATCCACAAGTTCTAAAGCATGAAGAAAATGGGCATTATCCATCTGCAGCTACTGCAAATTTCATGGACTGGACTGAGATGGGACACTCTAAAGTGGGGAACCAAGAGGCATTTGATTCTATGTTCCCTAGTAGTAAATATCGACAGCCAGAAATAGATGAGAACGCAGAGGTATGTGCTCCTGAAATGGAAACTACAGATGAAGAAGAGAGATTAGAGAACAAACGAATACAAAGAGAACATAAAGAGGAGCAAAGACGAGCAGAAAGGGAGAAGGAAGCAGAGCTTGAGAGGGAAAGGGAAAAGGTGAGACAAAGTGAACAAGAGGAGCAGAGGAGGCGTTTAAAAGAGAGAGAGGCCAGGGAGGCTGTAGATAAGGCTGTACGGGAGGCACGTGAAAGAGCTGCTGCTGAAGCGCGCATGCAAGCTGAGAAGGAGGCTCGTCAAAGAGCAGAGCGAGCTGCAGTATGGAAAGCAACAACAGAAGCTCGTGAGAGAGCTGCAGTGGAGGCAAGGGAAAGAGCTGCAAAGGCTAAGGAAAAAGAAGCAGCAGAGGCTAGAGAAAGGGCTGCAGCAGAATCAAGGGAAAGGGATGCCAAAGCTGCTGCAGAAGCTAGAGAAAAGGAAGCAGTAGAATTTCAGGAGAAAGCTGCTGCAGAAGCTCGGGCAAAATCGGAGCGAGCTGCTGTTGAGAAAGCTGCAGCAGAAGCACAAAGGAGGGCTGAAAGAGCAGCTTTCGAGAGGGTTGCTGCTGAAGCTCGGCAAAGGGCTGCTAATGAAGCTAGAGAAAGGGCTGCAGCTGAAGCACGGGCAAGAGAAAATCAACAAAGGAGAGCAACGGCAGAACCTGATCTTGAGTCATTCTTTGGCATGCCTTCAAAACCAAGCAGTGTACCAAGATCATACAATAACACAACAACGGTGAGAACTGAGCAACTGTATGAATTCTTCTATAGGAAAATTTTCGGTTTAACTTTGTTTTCTCTGATGCTTTTAAAATTTTCAGAATCCTTTCGATGTTCAACCTCATGGCAATGCTGGTTCTGGTGGTGTGAGGACATCTTCCGGTTCAGCTTCTCCCTTTACTCAGCCTTCATCAAGCAATCTTGTGGATGATCTATCTTCTATATTTGGAGGTACTATTTGATAATTGAATGCTGTTATTATCAGCAGTGTTTCGGAGCTATCTTAGAAACTAATTTGCACAGATCAGTTATAGCACATGTTGATTAAAGATGCCAATCCACAACCGTAGCATATTTTTGAGTGTATTCAGCACTAACCTTGTCTAATATTTTCATATATAGCACCTTCATCATCTGCTGTGTTTCAAGAAGTGGATGGGAAGAGTGAAGAAAGAAGGCAGGCAAGATTGGAACGACACCAAAGAACGATGGAGCGTGCGGTAATACTAACCTATAATCAATCTGCAACCACCTGTCATTTAGCAATTATAAAAGCAACATATTGATTACAAAAGACGACTATGTCTTTCAGGCAAAAGCTCTTGCTGAGAAGAATGAGCGTGACTTGCAAGCACAGCGGGAGCAAGAAGAGCGACATGTAAGCAGATATCTTATCATAATGATTCTGGGCTTTAAGTAGATAAATGAATTAGACAGTTTGTTTTTTGACGTAATGTGGTTTCTCTTTTCAGAGAATTGGTGAATCACTTGATTTTGAGATCAAGCGGTGGGCTGCTGGCAAAGAAGGCAACCTACGGGCCTTGCTATCAACATTACAATATGTTAGTACCCTGTTTAGATATATGATTTCATGTCCCTTTGGAAATATGTTTTCTGATTGCAGTCGCTGCATGTTTGATGGGTTTTTGTCTAATTTAAATGGGTGCTAATGCTCATTAGGGAGAAATTACACCTTTGGTGTTTGGCTGGGACTCAGGGGCAAAGCCATGTTATCTCTCCCTGGTGCCGGTGCACCATTTTGTAGAAATTTTTTCTACTAATAAAATAAGATTTTACCATATAATTTTTCATTTCTATGATATGCTATAGAGCAATGCACCAGGGTAATATCTGTGCTAGCTTTGCCCCTGCTGGGGCTTGAGGAGTTTCTTCATCTCCTTGCCCTTGCACCAAGTGACAGTTGATTTGTTAGTTGAGGTTGTTTTGCTAGTTGAAAGCATGTATAAGTGGTGTGCGGTGTTTGTATGAGTCCTTTCATTTTTCTTAATATAATGATACGCAGCTCTTCTGTGTGTTTGAGGAAAAAAAGGCTCCTAGCCATGTCTGTTGTTAAGTTCCAGTACTTTTTTTTTTTTAAAAATAAAGGCACTCATGGAAAACATTATTATTGTCAGTTTAATCTTTGAACACTTAGAATTTTGAGGTAATGTATACTAGGGGATAGTTAATATATGCTTTTATTAGTAGACTCATAATAAGGTTAACCATATTTTCCCCCAACTGTTCAAATGATCACTGCAAATCAGGTAAGTGGCCCTTGTGAATATGATCCTGGGTGCCAAATGCCTTTTTCAAAACTTTTCAAATTGGCTTTGAACGTCCCTAGCTCATGCTCCCTCCATTTTAAGATATAATGGAGTGAAGCCTTTTATTTTGCATTTGCATTAAGAAGAAAATCTGGAAGAGAGACAGAAGGCTATAGACTATGCTACCATCCTAATAGACATGTCTAATAGCTCAAATTCTCTGGTGTCTAGCTTGGCTGGGGGTAATTAGTGTGCAGCTTGAACTTGGTTACTCCTAGAATCACTACAAAGGCCTTACCCCTTTTAAAACAAATTGGATGCCCCTTTAGATAGCATCATCCATGATTGAACTCTGCTGAAATACTTTGTGTTTAAATCATCTTGTTTTCATATGCCTGTTGAGAATTCCCACAGCAAAGGGGTGTACTGAAATTATAATTTGCAGAAATAAAATGCAAAGTGTGACCATGCTGTGGCTAGGTTATATATACATCTCTTGGTTAGTAAGGTGAGAATTAGTCTGCATCAGAATGTATTGTCTGCCTGTAGTGTCATGTCTATTTGACCCAAGCATTATATATATTATATTATTTTGAAGCATGGAAGACTACATCGGTGGCTTCACTATCTCGTAGTGAATAGAAAACACTTTGATGTCTAGATGTTTCTTTCATTTTTCTCATAAAAAATTACTGTAATTTAAAGAAATTCTTATATGGGAGTGAATGATATGTGCATGACTAAAATTAGTATAATGTAGCCATAAATTGATCATTGTGACTACATTATAGAAAATAGCTGGTTAAGTTAGTCTAATAAACGAAGTGATGATATGAAGTGTGAGGAGAATTTCAAAATAATTGTCCCATGGTCAGTTGCAACCTTTTGTATTATATTGTGCCATACAAAGTCTCATTTTGCCATACAAAGTCTCTTTGTTCTTCTGTATTGTGGGAAAGATGCTTAAATATGGCTATTGAGTGCTAGAAAATTAGATTTTGTAGCCATTTGTTCTTCTGCAGTTGCTATACTCATTCTTGTTTATTGTGCAGGTTCTTTGGCCTGAATGTGGTTGGCGACCTGTATCATTGACTGATCTGATTACAGCAGCATCTGTCAAGAAAGAATACAGGAAAGCAACATTGTGCATCCATCCTGATAAGGTGCAGCAGAAGGGTGCAAATCTTCAACAGAAATACATTGCAGAAAAGGTATTCGACCTTCTGAAGGTATGGCTTCTCAATGTCATTCTAGACTTGGTCTATTACCTTCGTATCTGTTCAATACAGTTTTCCCTACATTTGAGCTGCAAAATCTCATTGCTGCTGCTGTGCTTCTAATGCATTGTTAGTTTGTACAGTGCGAAACTTTTTTCACGATTATCATTCTTAGTATAGTGTTATAAAACATCTCACCACTCACAAGCAATGGTTTTATTCTGTTAGACCTTTGCTTACACGCTTCTGTGATGCAAACAGGAAGCCTGGAACAAATTCAACTCATCAGAACTCTTCTAACATCTTGTTTAGAAAACATATTGATCATTTATATATCGAAAACAAGTATTTGGAAGGACAGAAAGGCAAGCTATGGTAGATATATTTTATTTTCATTTCTGTTCTTTTATATATACAATTTTGTTGTGTTAGTGTTATTTTTGTTGTTACCAACTTTTTGCTTGCTCTATTTTTTGGCACCTGTACCCTTATTTGTGTCATGTAACTTTGTATATGTTATATCCCGTGGGTAATGTAAGTAATCTATACTAGTAGAGAAACAATCATGTAAATAGTGACGCAAGCGGAAAGTTCCATTTTTGACAATAGCATTTGGCAAAGCATCACCTATGCAATCTTCACCGTCAATTTTGGATGATCCAATATTTTGAGAGGGATTTTTTGGATAACATCGTTGTACAGACTATTTTATTATACTTTCAACCAATGTTGACTCAATAGTGGTCACTGTAAATCTGTAATGAAGAAAAGGGAGAGGAGCGGCCGAGTATGGCCCTTTTTATTATTATAGTTCCAAACGGCTCTAGTTTCTTTCTACAGTATACTAGAAAACCAGGCGCAGCTTTTGCCGCGCCCTCCTTTGAGTACCAGCCATATTCGAATGTTATAAATAACTATAAAGGTTTTCGTAAATTATAATTAGATTGATGAATGGTTAGAATCTAAATTTGTCAAATTTATCATTTTGATACGCTCTATATGATGTACTTCTTCCGTTTTAATTTTTAGGATTGTTAATTTATATGTGGATAACATTTATGTGGAGGCCAGCGTGTATTTTTTTAGATCGTAAGGCGGGTAAAATCACTCATATTGTACGCGTTTCTGTCTATGTAATTTGTGATGATTTAAGCGCCTGAGGAAAAAATAGTAAATATATAGCTCCTAAATTCAGCAATAAAAATCCGCGAGATATAAATTTTTTAAGTTTATTGGCAAAACGTGAATCATAGTAATTTGTAATTTGTTTTGGATTTTTTGGTAATTTGTAAATTGTTTTGGATTTTTAGATGATGAAAAAGAGATCAAAAATATTTTGATAGGCTTTGGTAGTTTATTTAGGTATTTTTTATGTGGAGGCTAACATGTATTTTTTTTAGATCGTAAGGCGGGTAAAATCGCTCATATTGTACACGTTTTTGTCTATGTAATTTGTGATGATTTGAACACTTGTAGGATCATCTAAAACTTGTATGTATGACTATTTGAAACTTTTATATTTTATGGTTGTTGGTATTATATAATTTTTTATTATTTTTGATGTTATATGAATTTGAGTTTTAATATGTGTATTTGTAAATGTTATTTAGTTTTGTCGATTATCTCTATTTAATTGCTAAAATATGATTCTATGCAATGTTCGTTGACTGTAATTTTATTTTATCAGGTGTTGTTATTTTCAAGGGGTTACATAATTATATTTTTTATTAAAATTGTTGATATACAAATAGCTATATGTTAGTTTTAGAATAGTGGAGGATCGTAATCTTATCAATTGTAGCTTAGCGTTGTATCATGTTATAATTGAAGAGGAGGGCTATTTGCATTTGTAACGACCATTGAAAATTAGAAAAAATAAATCAAATATGTAGGGTTTTATTTTAGAAAATTTTTGTTTAAAGAATTATGAGATTTGAAGTTAGAATGCATGAGATATAAAACTTAAGTTTATTGACAAAATGTAGATGAGAGGAATTTGTAAATTGTTCTGAATTTTTGGATGATGAAAAAGAGGTCCAAAATATTTTGATAGACTTTGGAGTAGTTTTAGTTTATTCAGGAATTTTTTGAAAATTTTCTGGTAAGAAAAAGGCCTTATTTTAATTTTCTGTGTATGTTTCTTGTGTACATATAGCAATTTTTCTATGAATAGTAAAAGCTGCAGATAAACAGTGCATAAACAGTGCACATGAAAGCGACTTTACCTGTGATTTGAGCCGTTCGATCGGGATCCAACGGCAGATGTTTTTTGATGACGTGGCCCATCCCATCGTCGAGCTTTTGGAAGCGACTTTCATATTATAGAGATAGAGATGGGCTTGTAATCTATGTTGAGAAAAGGGAGAAAACAGCTTCTCATGACTACTAATGGAGGAGTTGGAGCTTGTAAGCTCTACCCAATCAATCCCTTTTTAACTACTGTTCTCACTTCTCGAGAAATCAAATATAATTGTTTTTGACTAAATATATAAAAATAATAATATTTGTGGTATATAATTAAGATCATTAGATACCTTGTAAATTGTTGAACCTATTTTTGTAGTAACTGTATTTGAAGATACAGATATTAAATTTTATATAAAAATATTCAAAGAAAGTTTGATCTGTATGTATATCCCATAGCGACAAATAAAAAGAGAAAAGGAGTACCAATCAAGACCTAAGCAGGTACCACCGCCAGGTCTGATTCATGCAAACTTCCAGATTAGAGATGCAGATTAGTCATGGCTCGTGTTGTATGTACCAGCCTACCAGGACTTCGATGACCTTTGCAGGTACCTTGAAAATCAGAATTAATTAGTAATTTTTTAGGAAAAAAAATCTAATTTACCTCCAACTATTACGGTCGTTCGATTTTTCTATTATTAGTCTTTCTATATCTCCCTCAGCTTTTTATAAACTGTTCACTTTGGCACCCTAAGCAATCATCTAGAAATATTTTTATAAAAATATCTAAAATTTATAAAAATCCAAAAAAAAATTGTCCAAACATTTTTTACATGGAAAAAATAATATTAAAAACCTAAAACCTAGTTTAACTGTAAACTTGGTAAAAATACATGATATGTAAACTTGGTAAAAATACATTTTTTTTGCATTCCTTTAGAGACAGAATTAGGAACTTCATAATCTCTCTCTCTCTCTCTCTCTCTCTCTCTCTCTCTCTCTCTCTCTCTCTCTCTCTCATGCAAAGCTCCTTACAACGTTTGCCAAGAGAAATATCATCTCAAATTTTGAGTTTACATTGCAAAAAATACATGATATGTAATTACTCTCAATTTGCATATGGTGTAATTACATCGTCTCATGATGCTTTGCCCCCACTATCCCAATATCATAAAGAGCATCATCACTCAAATAATACCTCTTACAAATCTTGCAGCAACAAGCGGGGTTTCCACCTAGTTTGTTTTATTAATCAAAGCTTGATCCCCTTTAGGTGGCTACTCCTTCCGCCCCAAATTAATTGTTATTTTGGGTTTTTATACTACAAATTTAACTTAATTTGTTGAAAATACATGCAATATTTATATCTCCAAATAAATTTGTTAAAAGAACAAAATGAAAAATCTTTCCAATGATATTGATAATGTACTATAAATATTAATATTTTATAGTTCTCGAGAAACAAAAACGTCAATTATTTTCGGACGTAGGGAGTATTTCTGTTGTACTCTCTCCGTCTCAAAAAAAAAACACATTTTTTGACTTAAATAGTGTGTTTGACCATTCGTCTTATTTAAAAGTTATATATGTATATATATTGTAAAATGAATAAAACATTATTAAAGTATCTCTAATGATAAAATAAGTCATAACAAGATACTACATGACATTTATATAAAATTTTTGAATAGGACAAATTATAAAACATAGTATTTTTTTTAGAATCATAAAACACAGTATTTGAATGTAAAAAACTTACGCTTTTTTTAAATTGAGGGAAGTAGACATGGTTACATGACGGAATACTACACAACTGTTTTTTAGTGCACACAACTGTACTGCAACAGTCCGACCAAGTACGGCCCAGTCCCAAAGAAGGTAGCCATGGCACTCCTACAGTCTCATGGGCCCGTCCGGTTCCATACTACTCCCTCCGTTGCATAGAATTTATCGTTAAAAAATCGTGTCTTTCTTATAGTCATAATTCCCGAACGATATACTCTATGGACGGAGGGAGTACTTTACTCCTACGCCTTGTTCGGTTGCAATGCAACTTGTAACTTTTTGCAACTTTTTCCAATCTCTCTCCATCACATCAATTTCTACCCGCATATATGGAGCATTAAATGTTAGTAAAAAAAATAACTAATTATACAATTTAGTTGTAAATCACGAGATGAATCTTTTGAGCCTAGTTGGGCCACGATTGGACAATATTTGTCAAATACAAACAAAACACTACAGTGCAGGGAATGCAAGTTTTTCACCAACTAAACAAAGGCCTACTATTATGCGATACGTACCCCACCAGAGAGACCACATGATACGGTACCGCTGCAGACCTGTAAGACTGCAGTCGTCGCGGCAGGCGCGTGATGGTGATGGCTCCGCACCCGCTGCTGCTGCCCTTGGCCAGTTTGGCCGGGCCCGGGCGGAGGCGAAGCCTTTTCCAGGATCGACTGCGGGCGGGACAACGAAACGGAACAGGTCTCCTGCAGCTGCACCGCGGACCCCGGATCTCTCTCCCCCCTCTCAGACTCTCTCTTGGCAGTAGTACTACAGTCAAAGAGACCTGAGCGAGTCAGGGGCGGGTTTCCCGAGGCGCAGCGCTGACACACCCGGGTTTGACTCCAGTCCCATCCACCACCACCTGACGCCTGATGGCAGCACCTGACCGGCCTTGTTTAGATGGGGAGAGGGAGACGCCTAGGTTTTTATTTGATTGTCCAAGTCTCAAAAGATTCACCTCCAACCCAACTATGCAATTAGTTATTTTTTTTATATTTAATGCTCTTTACATGCGGTAAACCTGAGATTCGTCGAAGCATTTCGTTTGTTTGTGGTAAATATTGTCCAATCGTGGCCCAACTGACGTCTCGTGATTTACAACCCCGGCAATTAGTTATTTTTTTATTTTTCTTTACCATACGGTACAAATTGATGTGGGAGAGTGTAAAAACTTGCAAACCTAATATGCATGTAATCAAGGCCCGACTTCGGCCTGCGTCGTCATCTTTCGCTGGGGCAGTGTGGGTGGGCCCCGTACCGTCCGTCCAGGCCCCACCGGGTGGTCAAAAACCAAAGCGTCCACGCTCCGCGTCTGGACCCCGCATGTCATACAGGTGTAGCCTCCGCGCCCGCCGCGTGTCTCTGCCTGACCTGGCCGGTGACTGATGACCCGCGGCTCCGGTGCCGTTTTTCACTTCACTAATCGTCACTTGGCTTTATTTTTATACTGAGGTCTGAGGCTGACGACGTCACGCCAAGGTGACCCGAGGCGGGGAGTGTGGGCCGTTGGATGCGGGGTGGACGGGTACGATCTGCTAGGCTCGATGGTGGGCTGCTCCTGCTCCTATGAAGGGTCACGTTTTGTGTGACGGTATTAATGGCTCCGGTTCCTATTTTCAGGGTTTGTTTGCAGGGACGCCCCTACGATTTATTAAAATGAAATAATAATCATGAGGCGGTCCTGCACAACCTAACAATACTGAGAAAAGTAATTCTGGAATGGGCAATGCTGTTTACCCTGTGGAGGTTTTTTACATCTATGATAGTTTTTGTTACTTTTTGGGCAAGATATATAGCTCCAACATTTTAGTAGAGGAGCTAATGTTCGTTTACTAACACCAAAAACTAGAGCAATGTGCAAGTGCAATTGAACCTAAAATGTGCTAGTTTTTGGTTAGTAGTTTATTAATATTATTTACTAACCATTTATTATTATAATAATGTTAATAATAATAATGTTAATAATAGGCCGTAACATTGTAGGATGTTGTAATCTATACATCTTTTAACCTAAAATGTATTTTGCCAATATTACTAGAAAGACATTATTTTTATTATTACCTTGACTCTGTATTAATTGATATGGAATCATATATTTACATATCTTTGCCTTGCAGTTTGCATAAACTTTGAGGGTGTATAGTCAATAGAATCACTTTAACCTACGATCGACGATGCCTATAAAACTGACAACTTGTAGGTTGTTCGTCCTCTGAAAATACAACTTTTTTCGTCCAACTTCCGTCCCCTACGGACCTGTGAGATCCCTCATCTCTATGGCGTACCCCTCCCTCGGCCTTCAGCGTCGCCACCAGCATCCTCGCCCACTGGTTTCCACCATGTGTCGTCCTTGTTATTACCATGTTCATGTTCACTCCACCAATTCTATGTTGTCTGTTGTTTCACAACCCATCTCAACTCTAAGATCTCAGCAAACCATTCAGACATACCATTCACAAGCTTGTGCGACCGCAAACAACGACGTCGCTATTGCCTCGTCGTTGCGGCGACGAATCTTGAGCTATCGTCGTCGGATCGAGATATCAGTAGGTAAGTATGTTAGATCTTTTATAGGAAGTTGCTAAACTAGGAATTTTAAATTAATTTCCTTCATATAGAATAACTATCTAATCCAAAATTTTAAACATTTCAAATAATATTTCACGGCTATATGAATTTCATAGAAAACGAGACATGTTTGGATGAGATTATAAAATCTAGACTATGGATACAAATAATTTTTGAGGTTTCTTGGATTACTCTATTGTATGTAAGAATTCTCTAGAATCCTATGATTTTGGAAGTGATTTTAAGATTCTAAGATTTTTTTTTATCTGGATTCTTTTAATCGATCAGTATCCAAACGGGACTGAAGGCAAAACCACACGGTTGAGGCCTCTTGTTGGAAATTATCACACGTCCAAGGGCCCCAGCAGAAAACCGCAATTCTCTTATTTTTTATTCTTATTCCCCTCCCCGTCTTCTTTCCGGTGGACGCAAAACCGATAGAGGCAGAGGGAGGCGCAGCACGAGGAGCTCGTTGGTGGCATCGAGCGAGCGGTGCTAGGGCCACGAGTGCGTGCGCGAGCAAGATCGGAGCTTCTCCTTCGTCGCAGTTGTGGGGAACGCGGCGAGCGCTTCCGTCATGGGCGCCGGCGCCCAGGAGGATGAGGAGGAGACAGCCGTGGTGGCCGAGGGAGGTGGAGTGAGAGAGGAGGAGCAAGCGGCGGCGGCGGAGGGCGCAGGGGAGGAGGAGCAGTTGGGGCAGGATGGAGGGGACGAGGGCGAGGGCGAGGGCGAGAGCGGGGAGGAGAAAGCTGCGGCGGTGATGTCGTGCTCGATCTGCCTCGACACGGTGGTCGCCGGCGGCGAGGAGAGGTCCACCGCGAGGCTGCAGTGCGGTCACGAATTTCACCTCGGTGAGCGGCTTCGCTGCCTCGAGATCTCACGCTTGTTTCTTGATTGTGCAACGCATGTGTTTGGGAGGTGGGTGGTGGCGGAGGCAGGCTGCTTCTTGAATTATTTCAGTGGCGAATTTAAGGGTTCTGTTAGTGGACTAGGGTTGGGAAAATTTGGAATTTGGGAATGGGTCTCAGTTTGGGGACATGATCTAAATGAGCCCGTTTGAATTGTGATAATTATCACCACAATTACAATTTTTACATGGCTAATTTTTATGAAAATTGCACAGTCGGGGTTTAAGCTGTTCATCCTCTTTGGGTTATGCTGTGGAATTTATATAGCAATTCCATATGCTGTGACTATGGTGGGTGGAACATGCTCTTGGATCAAGGTTTGTTGTTATTTGGTCCAGGCTTCATCAGGTCGTATATATTTCAGTGGTTCTTGGCCTCTTTAAAAAGTTTGAATGTGCTCTTGTGAGAAACATTGCTACATTCTGTTATGAATTATTTAGTTTGGAGGTCATGTTTTAATAAAACGGAAAACATTAGCATTCTTGGGCTGGTGAAGGACTTTATGCCATTTCAGAACGAAGGGTCCGCTCTAGTTATTTTTTTAGAGCAGCTCCAACACTAGCACACTGTTGTTACAGCCTAAGAATGGTCATGTTGTTAGGTAGTATACTAGTTACTAGGTAATGCACACTAAAACATTGTTGCTGTTTATTAAAATGCTGGTTTGGATGAATGACTATGCTATCAGTAAGATGATAGTTGCTAACAAAGAATGTTAGTTACGCTAACAAAGAATGTTCGTTACAAACCTTTAATAGATGAGGGAAAATTAGTTACTGACAGTACTGTTAATTACTTCTGCTAACAATAAATAATATACCTGTGATGCATTCAGTCCATATCTTTGCACCTTGGATCAATTTTTCTTGTGTGATCTGTAGCAAAACTGCTATATAATTTAACCATTTTTACTTTCTGTTGGTATGCATACTTGCTTAGTATCCTATTGAATCCACGATGCTGTTATGATTGAACTTGGAAGTGTTTATTGTATATAGTAATTTGTGCATGTATATGGCACTTGATTTACTCTAATATTTTGTATCCCTTGGTTTCATCAGATTGCATCGGTTCAGCATTTAATGCCAAAGGAATTATGCAATGCCCCAATTGTCGCACAGTTGAGATGGGGAATTGGCTTTATGCGAATGGTTCACGATCATCACAGGACATAAACAATGATGAATGGGGTTATGATGACCTTTATGATCATGGTCACTCAGAGCTGGCAACCTTTGTGGTAAGGGAGTTAAAGATTCTTAATTTTTTGCATATTTTTTTATGGGCTTTCTTCATTGGGACTGGGTGTTGATCCTAGCTTATTAGAGCATATAGCAGAAATGATTTTTTTAGTAAACTAAATATTGCAAAGTTACTATGAGGTTGGGTACATAAAGCATTAACAGGCATTACTGGCTGAAGTTACAGCTATCAAGCATACACTTTGAATATCACCTTTATGGTACTATTTTACTAAAAGAGGTATGACTTACTGAGTACTAACTCTTCTTATCATGATTTGACTGTTTATGCAGCCTCTTCGCATTCAGTGGTGTCCAATTGGACGCTTAGAACTTCCATCCTTATTTGAGTATGTTCTGACCTCTGAATTTTATGCTTGTTGCTGTGTCCGATTTTTCCTTTTAGTACATGGTTGAGACTATTTTTTGTTTACTGTGAATTTTAGTTGATATTTATCACTACATCACTCCAACAAGTATCCTTTAGCGACCTGCATCTAGAAATCTACTGCAGTTTTCTGAACTTTATTGTACCATCAATTGCTGGAATCCTTAGTGCCACTATTTTAGAACCTTGATTTGACTGTGATTCGGATCACATCAAATTTACAGAATGCACTTCTTCATGTCTCTTTTTCACCAATCATATTAATATTGAAATGCTATGTCTCAAATATTAGTTAACGTGTTAGTGCTTAGTTGTCTGTGCTCGTCTATGCTTTTGATGCTGGGAGGCTACATAGTTCCAATGTCGCCTCTTGCTTTAAAATTATCACCTTTTGTTTTTATGTTCTTTTTATGATCGAATTACTGTTTTATTAGCTATTATTCTATTTACTCATAGTTATTTTTTTCCCTCATCTAACAGAGAAGTAGAGTCCTCAGCTCCAGCTACTTGTAAGTTCTTATTTTCATTAGTGACATTTAATCTTCCATTTACCAAATCATATTTGTTGTGGTTGAAAGTGCTCAAATATTGCCAATGCAGTTAATGATTTTGCGGGGCAATTCAACTCTGAGCCCATTGTACCAGTACCTGCCACACCTCATCCTGGTCCATATCTAGCTTATTTTCAGCCTGCCCCACCACCGGCAGCATCAAGCTCCCATGTCACTGAGAGAATAACAGATGGTGCTGCATATCATGATCACTGGAACACTCTGGCTGGGCTATCAGATGGCCGACGACCCTGGGCGTACTATTCTCAACCCAACAATGATAACGGTATAGCTGAGCGGCAAGGACTCCCTCTAGGGGGAATGAGGGTTGGAGGGGTTGATAGTGAAAGCCAACAACGAGGATCTCTCCCCTCATTTTATGGAAATGGGTAAGATCCTTTATTTCAAGACATTGGTTTGTGATGTTACGTAAAAGTAGCTTTATCAGTTAGGCAGAAAGGCGGATTCATGATTCTTGTCATCATTTATTATGCTATGATTTGCACACGTGCATGTGGATTATGAAATACATACGGCGTTTTTACTGATTTGAAGGATTGATTTTAGGTGCAATTGGATTGTTAATACGTAGTTAAAAACATGTATAGAAAAGCGGTGGTTGTGGATGCCATGTATGGGCTGCAGGCCCAAGATGACAAATTTGTTCAAAATCAAGGCACAAAGAAACTTACTTCACTGTTGTGGGTCCTAGGAGTTGACATGATTTAGTCTAGTAGCCAAACTATCTTAGTGCATAATTTTTGTTCATATTTAACTACATAAGGAATATACATGCTTTGCTAGACACATGGGAGTACACACTCAGGAGTTTCTGTGCTTTTCCTGATTGGATGACTTTCCATTTGTATCTATAACTAAGTATGGGTATGAATATAGTTTTGTTTGGAATAGTACAATATATATCTCTGCTTAGGTCTATGGTTTTATTTTGGTACTTCAGATGCCAACTTTCCAGTGTGAGTAATGAGGGAACGCTGGAGTTTTCTGTGCTTTTCCTGATTGGATGACTTTCCATTGGTATAAATATAGTTTTGTTTGGAACAGTACAATATATATATCTCTGCTTAGGTCTGTGGTTTTATTTTGGTACTTCAGATGCCAACTTTCCAGTGTGAGTAATGAGGGAACACAGTGACACTAGTGTACTGGAAATTAGGGATCCAAGCATGCCATGGTTTTCTTTTGATTTTTTTTAGAAGATACCATTGTTTCATCTTGGTGCTACATCAAGGACGTTGGCTGTATAACGAAGTAGTTATGAAACTACTGTCACATTATTTAGTATGCCTGCTTTCTTGTGCAAGTCTTAGATATGCTGATGGCTCCAAACATTTTCTTGGTTTGTTGCAGGTCTGGAAGACCAAGGATCCCCAGTGTTCCTCCTATGGCACCACAATTCATAAGAGCGCATGGAAACATTAATGATCAATTCCAGCAGACTTCTTCTAGCTTATTTGCTGGGTCACAACAATCAGGAGGCATGCGTCCATTGGGAGCTGTTGGGCCTTCTGTGCCACCTCCGGAGAACACCTCCTTCTGTCTGTTCCCACAAGCTTCATCAGGCCCCAGTACAATGGAGACCGAGGATCCCAGAGCAAACCAGTTCTACGCCTGGGAGAGGGATCGCTTGGCCCCTTACCCGCTGATGCCTGTTAATAATGAAGGTACCTGGTGGAGCTCTTCACAACAACAGCCCCCTCAAGGTGCACCCGAGCCTGCTGCATCTGCTCCAAGGAGGCTGTCTGGGCAGTGGATAGGTGGCGTTGGTAGGTTGCCACCACCAGAGCATAGATCGCCAGACGACTCGTCTTTCCGTCCACTACACATCCCTCGGATGTAGTGGCCTAAGTTAACAGTACAAACATGGAAACCCTGTTGGTTGTAAGTGGCAACACCGTTGTAAGAAAGTCCGATCAGATGGTAAACCTTGTGATAAAATGCAGGATGTTGAAGAAAATGACCCGGAGGTGAAAACATTTCTAACCCGGGGTTTATGCATTTCGATGAAGTACATATTGTCGATCAGGTTAAGCAATTTCTGCTTACAGCTGCATCGTGCTAATTTGTTTCTTTGGATGTGAAAAGGGCAAGTTTTTCGAATGCATAGTTTCGCCTCCGTTTTTAGAATGCATAGTTTCGCTTCCTTGCTAGTTGCTATGCCAATACTTTAGTCTAACGAGTCTGCTGTAGTGCTGATTTAATTCTATTTCCTAGCCACGTCTGATCCTAGTTAGGTCTTATTCGGTTATACCTTAAAACAACCAACAACCGAGAGGTTGAAGGAAATTCACGATTCAAATTGGAGGAGAATCTATAACTCCTATAATCCTAACCCCCACTAAGGAATTCTCTAGCCTCTGATTGGTCCAATCCTGAAAAGTTATGTCATGTGACATCATCAAATCTGTTACACCACTAAGCCCCATTTATCTTCCACTAACTATTTCTTTTGAAATAAAAAAAAATCTTAGCAACCTAAACCACGTATCGTAATTAAAATCCAATTGCACCACGGTGTTCCTCGCAATAAACTCTTCAAAACAAGACTCCACATGGATATATTTTGATAACTTTTTTATAAAATTTGAACCGTTTCAAAAACCTAACAAAACTGCATATCACATGGATTGCATGTAGTCCTTCGAGACACGTATAATTTTATGAAGGAAAGGTCCTAGAATTTTAAGAGGGGGGATGACCCTTAGGCGGGGGTTCAGAATATCGGTGGCGATTTTTGGTTCTATCGGTGACATCCGGTAAATGTACATACCGGTAATTTCGGTTCAATTTATTCAATTTTTTAAAAAATATTTACAAAAAATTATAAATTTTGACCGAAATTTCAACCAATTTTCACCGATTTTCATGATTATCATTTCTATTGGTCCCCTTCAATATTTGTAACTCTACCGGTAGGCTAAACCATGCCCTCAAGTATAGTAAGGGCGGGGGTTCGAGTAGATAAGATTTGGGTGATGCCCAATTCAAATAATCTAAACCATGTATGTCAATAGATACAACCTCCATGAATTGACCTACTATATATATATATATATATATATATATATATATATATATATATATATATATATATATATATATATATATATATTAATTTATAGTTTTAACCATTATAAACTTCTTACATTTCTACTTTTTTATAAGAACGCAACGGAAAGAGCATCCTACTAGTTTAACTTATTGGAGATTAAATTTCCCTCAATCCTCCTAAACCTCTTGGCTTGGAGTATAACCGAACAAAGCCTTAAATGTTTTAAAATTACTTTTATATTTTTACCTATTAATTTGGTTTTCACATTATATTATTATGCTACATCCTGTCCCTACCTATCCGGGCTGGATGAAACTAAACAAGCCCATCAATCAAGATTATAAAGCTCAAAGGAAGTGTGGCTGGCAAAACCACCCGATTTCCTATCAATAGAAAAGAAAATACCAAAAATTACACTGCTTCTCTGTACCTTAAAAAATGCTTTCATTTTCAAGCGCCTGTTTTGGGTCAGAACCACACTTTCTTTTTTGAACAATTGAAAAACTTGTTTCCATTTTGAACATATAACATGCTTACTTGTTTTGTGCAGTTCTTTCGATATATTGTCCAGAAAAAAAAGGACCTTAGCTCAGTCTGTCAGTCAGCCGGTTGGATGAGAGAAATGGTTGTGCATGCCAATCACCGAGTGTTTTTTTTAGCTTGAAGTTAGGTATCTATTTTTTTTTATTGAAAACCAAACCTGACTATCGGTAAACATTGGGGATCATACCACAGGATCACATTTTCTTCTGTTCAGCACAGTTATATTTTCTTCGTAATAACATGTTTTTATAAAACTGCTCATTGTTATTTCAGGATAACCAATCTAACGTGAGCTTGGTTTTCTGAGAACTTGCGATGATAATATGATTTTGTGAAATACTATGATAATTAAACTAGCAAGAATGTTTGTCCTTGTTACAGCTTCCCCAATGCGTCTCTCTGGTATGTCCCAGTTTTTATGTCACTATCGCGCGTACATATCACACCAAATGGTGGTTTCACAGGACATTGTCAGAAGAGCCTGTAGAAGCAGCATATGTCTTATCTGACAAAAGGTCGAAGCAAGGCTTGCATTGTGGAGAAGAGCCATTTTAGTATGGCATCTGCTTGCTTAGTACCACATCATGATGGAGAAAAGCATATGTATGGTGGGACCGATAATAAAGGTACTGACCATGCTTATGTTAATAAGGAGAGAGCAATTAATGCCCGTGTTGTGAGACCAAAGAGCTCTAGCGCATCCTCATTCAGGTAGAGCATGAACTTTGGTTGAGACTAACAACGCTTTTAGCTTGCGCTGTCGTCTCCTTATAATTTAATTAACCTAGTAAGAAAGTAGGTGACCTATAAATTCTTTAGGTCACGAATAAGATTTAGAAGATGCAGAATGCCACACTACTTGCAGCTCTGCGTCCATGAACTTTCCATCGAAAGAGCTTTTGCTACTGCATATAACATTATGACATTGTTGTTGACGACTGCTGTTTCCCAACGAACAACGGCTACACCAAGCCCAAAACCGGTTATGATTTTTTTATAAAAAAAGAAAACGGTAATGATCTGACTCAGACGTCCATCATCTCCTAGCGTGGCTCGTCCTAATTCTGCTTCCCGCTGGTCCACTCCCACCTGTCCGCATGGAAACTTTTCTTCATGCGCTCCGCCTCTTCCTCCCGCATCCTCATCCACTCATCTCTCTCCCTCTCTCAAAAATATCCACTAACTCCATCCCCTACTCAGACATGCACCTTCTCCCACCCTGCATCCTCCTCCTCTAGAAGGTGGATGCGCGCCGCTTCCTCCTTGGGCAGTAGCGGTGCCCTCCCCATCCCAGCATCCTCCCCTACCCCGGCAACTTCTTCCCCCTACCTTGACGGCGATCCTCCTCATAACCGTCCTCCTCCTCCATCGGGAACCCCAACACCCGTAGATCCGGCAGTCCTCTCCCCATATCACCTAGATCCATGGAGTAGGAGTGGTGTGGATCTGGTGTGATGATGTTGCAGGAGTTTGTGGCTCTCCCCCACCCCTGCGTGGTGCCCTCCCCACTCCTGGTGGCACCCTTTCTCACCGTGGTGAGCTCCCCTCATCCCGACAGCCATGGTGGCGCTCCCCTACTCCAGGCATTCTCTTTCTGTTTATGTCACCCTCATATTGCAAGTGTATGTTTTAGTTGTTTCAAAAGTTTTAGAGGTATGTTGCAGTTGAATTATATGCATGTTGCAAAAATAGATCGGGAAAATATTGCACATGTTACAATTGTTGCAAGTGTTTTCAGAAGCATGTTGCAATCATTTTGTTTGAAATGTTTCATCTGTTCCCATATGTATTATTGCAAGTTTTTGATTGGATGCTAGATATGTTCAACGCATATGTCGCAATAGTATCACTACAAGAAATCTGGGCTTCTGTGACGATTGCCAGATGACAGACCACCTATTTGTCATAATCAGACGTTGTTTATGACGACTGTTCACAGGATGACAACTGTTTAGACCAAATTATGTCTCTGTCATAAATACCATCACAGTATACTCTGCATAGGCTTTGTGACGACAGATTTGTAACAATAGTTGATCGTCATAAAATATAGAAGTATTTTATTTTTTAAGAAAATTTTATGTTATCCTATAGCAGGTTAAAATTGAAAAAACTTTTAAAAAAATATTACGCATAACTAGGAATCAAACCTTGGGTCACCTAGATCAAAATAGGGTGCACGAACCACTGGGACGAGTGACTTCAACAAATTGCGGCTTGCTTAGACAGACACATAGCGCTTGGCCCACACGCCGCTAGCACGGACACAGCTCTGGGCTTCGAACACCTCGCTTGGCCCACGCCGCTGTGCTGTGTCCACCGTTTTCCACGTGACGTCTGATCGAGAAGATCCTGCACCCGCACGCCTGTATTTCTCGAGCAACGTGGGCGAGCCGAAATCACCAATTTCCTACGCGCCTGCAATTTGCCGAAAACCAGCTAAAGCGCGCCTTGGTTTGAAACTCGTGGCGCCATTTTTCCCGCGAGCCGAAATCGCCAAATGCGCGCCCAAGGAATCCAAATCCCGCACGCTCCGCCCGTTCTGAT
This sequence comes from Chrysopogon serrulatus, assembly GCA_015844335.1. NCBI lineage: Eukaryota > Viridiplantae > Streptophyta > Magnoliopsida > Poales > Poaceae > Chrysopogon > Chrysopogon serrulatus. The sequence continues at coordinate 100,845 of JADLZL010002901.1, forward strand.
GGAAACCATGGCCGCGATCCTTCCTCAACAATTCACGAACTGGAAAATAATAACCGAAAAAAGCAAAAAGGGCACTCGAACTCAAGACCACGAGGATAGGAATTCTGGGGGTACCATCGTGCTAATCACTTCTCATACAACAATGCATACACTTATCTTTTTAATACACCAATCAACCACCCAACAACTCCATTTCCTCTACCTCAGATTATAAGAAATTTTGACATTTTATACCCTAAGTTTACTCGCTCATCTTATTAAAAGGGAACGTATGCCATGCAAACCAGGCTTTTGTGCAAACTATGCAAACTCTAATCAACACCGCAGAAATCTGAGTGTTTTGCAACAGTCAGATGAGATAAGTGGAGGGGTTTAAGTGCTAAAATTACCAGCCTTTGGATTAGATTTCTGTGGTCTTGATTAGAGTTTGCATAGTTTGCATAGGAGTCTGGTTTACATAGCATACGTTGCCTAAAAACTTTGAACAAAAAACAATCAAATTTAAATTATTCTTGAAGAACTTTTTTTTTTATAAAACAAACAATGAGAAAAGAAGTGATATTTTATAAAAAAAAATTGAATAAGACGAGTGGTCAAACCTTATATAAAAAAAGTAGTCTAATGGGTGAATAGTATTTAAAAAAGTAGTTTATATCACTCATATACGGCCTGTTAAGCTTGAGCTAAAAAGCCGTTTTTTTATAAGCCAACGATATTTGCTTCTTATATAAAATCGAGACGTTTTTACAAGTATTTTGATTTATCACCGGCTTATAAGCGCGCCGAATAGCAGGACTTATATGCCGGTTGATAAGCCAAAATACTATAGAAATATTTAATTTTGTGTAAGAAGCAAATACTATTGGCTTATGTTCTAAACGGCTTTTTAGCTCAAGTTTAACAGCCCGATAAACTCTAAACGAGGAGGTGGAAGTTGCCAAAGTCAAGGATGCCAAAACGGGGATGTACCCACCACGTTGCCAACCACTGAACCAAACAAGAGAATGTCAAGTTAATCAAGATGTCAAGAGAGACTCTCTTAGCCTGCCAACAAGCTTAAATAGATATCCCAACAAGATAAAGCTATATTACACTCAAAGGGGTGCTGACTGCACGTGGATCGGACGCGTCTGTTGGAGTGACTGGACGCATTCAGTCTATAGATTAATGCCACATGTTTAGTGTTTTCAACCTCGCTCGCTCGATCTTAATGGTTTGTACGCTAGTAAAGTTGCATCGAACACACCTGGTCCATTGACCGGACGCACCTAGTCGAGTCCGCTCCACATGCGCGCCATGAAACCAATTTCTCGAAAATGCATAAACTAATTTTTTTGAACTTGCATGACTCATGTTTCTGGTGTATATTCTTTATATAAAAATTCAAATGATTTTGACATAGTGATATGATACATTGTTCACGAATGGAAACATCTCTCAATAATTGATTGATACTATATGAGAGATGTATCATCCGTGAACAGTATATGGACCCACTTTTTTAAAATTGATTTGAAAAATTTATGTCAAGCTTATACACCATGTTGTGCCCCATGCTAATTTTTAGAATTTCCAGACCAATTTATGATATCAACAAATCTTTCATCAATTCTTAGGATGTGACCATAAGTGCAGCTCGTCTTGTTATATATTTTTTCTATTTTTTGGATATTGTTTGATATGCTGTGTAGTTTAAGTGGAATTACTTTATGAAACGGTTCAAAAAATCACCTAATTCTTAGAAAATAGTAAATCATCTCCAAAATATTTGAAAATTGTACGTAAAACAACATACTAGTTAAGTATTTCATATATAAAATATTTTGGGGGTAGAAAGTAATTTTACATGAGTGTTTTTTTACTTCACAAATACGAATTAGTTAGTTAATAATAAAAAAATACTAAATAGTAAAGAGTCTAATGAACTCAATTCAGGTCAAACATTGAAATTGGCAAAGCCCAGTCTGAAACGGACTCGCTTGCACTGTTGGATCAAAATAGACGGTTGTGATGCATCCAAAGCCTTATAAGTATGTAGACACGCCCGAAGAAACCCTAACCCTCACCTCACTTCCAATCAGAGAGAGACGCATGTAGTAGGACGGTAGGAGGCCGCCCAGCCTAGATGCGGCCAATGGCGGCAGAGGAGGGCCCCGCCTCGATCCTACCAGTGGCGGCGCCGAGGAGACTTGTTAAGGCCACGATCCGGCCCAAGGAAGGAGGGCGTCGGCCTCGGGTCCGCAAAGGGGCACGGAGTAGGGTGACCAGCCTCGATCCAGCAATCGGCGGCGGAGCCCGCGTTGATCCGGCGAAGGGCAGCGGCAGGAGGGCTGCTCGCCTCGATCCGGTCAAGAACGACATGGAGGATACCTCCCCGCCTCGATCCGCCAACGACATGACGGAGGAGGAGGCCTCCCTGCCTTGATTCGGCGGCCCCTCTTGGTGCTGCTCCCTGGGGCTCGTACATCTCCATTGACGACTTGTGGTACGTTTACTGTGTTGATCTCCCAGTGTCTTGGATTTGAGTGGATCTGGGCTGATCTGATTAGAATAAAATAGTGCCGTGTGCAGGAACCTGGTGATGATGTCCGCCAACCAGTGGCAGTTCCATCAAGCTCCTCAGCATGGTACGTCTATAAGGCACCCCATGCCATCCCGTCGATTGCTCAAGGTATCTCGCGTCGCATCTATTAGATCCGTGAAGTAGGAAGCTAGTTTGGGTGCTACGGCTGGCGGATCTGGTGGTGTGTGTGATATCGATCCAGATTTGGCCTGAGCGAAGTAACTTCTGCACCTTAATGCGACCTATGTTCTACCATTAAACAACTAAAAATTCAATGAAACTTTTGGTATATTCGTAACTGGTACATGTGACAACAGAAATTTTTCTTACTGATAGCATGATAGCATATATACCTGGTACTTTCGTTATCTTGATTTTGTGTGAAATGCCAAGTGAACGATTCTTCATTTGCTGCATATGTAGATTTCAATTTTTCTGTAAATCGTGCGTCAGTTGCTGCTACTTTGCACATCCACATATGCAGCCATGAAAGCTTGATCTCTATAGCATGTAGGTCATGTTTGACTTGCCTAATAGATTGTTTTCCTGTGTTTGCCTGTGAAGCTTAATAAATTTTCTTGAAGTGTCCACTAAACAAATAACGTCTTGTTATTGTGTACTGCAACAGTAGGCTTCTATAGTTATGTACTAGGATAGGCACATGTAAATAGATAGTTGTACTAAAAATGATGCTTGAAATGTTAAACCTTTTGGACTTGCAGATCTGATAGTACAAGTAATGTGGTGCTACATGTCTGTTCTGAGATATATTAAAGCTAGTAATTCTTCAAGTAACATAGAACGATATCTTGAGATTATCATCCATAATTCTTAATATAGGTGCCTGTAAAAATTCTTTGAATAATTATGATAAAACCAGGTTTAGTAAACTGAACTTCTATTTACAGCAGCTGTTTGGTTTAACATCTCTTAGACTATCAGCAGCGCTATACTGTAAATCCATCCTGTGCTCTCCATGTCAGCAGATGGAGGAAATAAATAGCTGCAGCGGGTCCGGAAAATTTATGCGCTACTCCCTCCGTCCCAACGACAGTGTCGTTTGATTTTCGCGCTGCCCTCACAAACACGGAAATCGAGCGACAGAGACCGTGGGACGGAGGGAGTACGCTCCAGGATAGGCAGGAGTACGTTAAATTTGGTGTTGTACCGGTTATGCGTTATGTACGGGCCCCACTGATGCTGCAGCTGGGCAAAGTACAACTGGGGAGGCAAAGCGCATGCGCATGGACGTGACAGAGACGGGTCCCACTTGTTTTCGGTAACAAAAAATACTATAACTCACAAACTAGAAAACTAAATTAAATTCGATTACACCATTAAATTCGTTTCAATAAATTCTTTAAAATAAGATGTCACATGAATATATTTAGATAAAGTAACAAGTAGACCCATAGTAGATAGAGGATGATATAGAGAATGGATGAGTGCGGGAGAAAGTGATATAGAGTAGAGAATCTTGATGACTAGGATGTATAGAGGATAAAAATAGAGCACGATGAGTGCGGATAGCCTTAGAAAACTCCAGTTGTGTGCTTGAGTGAATGCGTCATAACTTAACCAGGGGTTGGATTTGTTCAGTAAATGAACTGCAGTTCTGCATGTTTCAGTAAACTTCATTATTTATTATTGATGTGTCATATAGTGCATCCTAGCTTTGATTCTCATGCAGTCCATTTGTTCTAGCTTTGAAGTAATGTTGGGTTCCATTTGGGCTAGTTCTTTACTGATTTTAATAGGGTTTGTTTGCTCCTTTGTTTTATTATATATTCTGAACAGTAAAGTATGGTGATCATACCTAAAATCTTGTCATTGCAATTTGTTAACAGTAATATCTGATTGTTTCCTGCTGTTGGTTTGTTTTTTAAAAGAATTGATCTGTGATTCTTTTTTAGATTCATCTCCTACGGAGTGAAGAAGTTTGAAGGTGCCCTGCTAGGAGCTCCGCTGCCATGCAGTTCTCTATCTTAATCACCACTCAGCTGCTGGCGCGTACTTATTGTTTGCTCTGCGTAGTGGCCGGTACTTTTTGTGTAGTGGCTGATACGTTTGTGTAGTTTAATTTGGTGGCTGGAATGTTTGTGGTGTATGGAACATGGACTCCAATGGAACATGTATTCTGGAACGTGCTTTTGTATGGGCTGGAATATATTATTTATGGCTGAAATATATTTTGTTGAATGGGCTCCTTATTATAATTAAGCAATTGTATATGTGGTTTATAATCTGTGATTATTTATTGGGCCTGCCCACATTATGGGCTTGAATTGTAATATTTTGTTGTAATGAAAAAATGACAATTTGTAGCTGGGCCAAAAAACATGTGGGCCAGTTTGGATGATTGTAAATGAAACAAAAAAGAAAAAAAGCCCATGCTATTTTGGCTGAATATGAATTGCCATGTCACTCGCCATGTCATCTGCCACTTAACGTATGCCATGTCACTATACACGTGGCACTATTTTGTTCAACATGTAGTGACGAGTTTATTACTGTCACAAGTTAGTGACAAGAGAAATACTGTCACACTATCAATGACGACTTGGTCATAGAAGCTCAGTAGTGACCCACCTTCTGTGACGACAGTTAGTTCATCACTGTAAGTAGACAGTGACAGGAAACAGACTGTTATTGTCATAATCTAACTGTCACAGAAGCCCAGACTTCTTGTAGTGTATATTCTAAAATGTTTCATCTATTTCAGTCTTCTGTTGCAGTAAGTGTTTTCATGTCGCAAGTTGCAAGTGCTTTATCTGGATGTTGCATATGTGTTTCACATGTGTTGCGGCTGTATGTTTTTAGATGTTTCATCTGTTTGAGACGTATATTATACTTAAATATTTTTCATGTTGCACATGTTTTATGCCGTTCGGAGAGTCGGAAGCTGCCAGGGAACAAGGCTCGACGAGCTGGTGGACTTGGCATGGTCGGGGCCATGACGGGGTGGGGGTACAGCAGCGGGGACGAGGCGAACAGATGGATAGAGAGGGGCTACGGATGGGGGCGGGGTCAGACGTCGGTGCTAGGCCCGCATGCGTGTGTGTGTGGGAGTGGAGGCGTGGCATGTGGGGTAGGGCGCGTGGACGAAGACGTGGCGTGCGAGTAGGCGTGGAGGTAAGTGTAGCAGCACAAGCGTCTGGACGCTAACACCTGGAGTAGACGTTCGAGACGTTCGAGCGGTAGTACTTCCTCCGTCCGGGAAAGCAAGCAAATCTGGGTTCCCGAGACAGAGAGAGCAGAGAAGAAAAATGTCACGAATGCCCCTATAGTTTATCCACCAACTGCAATGACAGCTTTTGTTTTTGTGCACGCGTCACGCGTCCACTGGCCACAACAACACGACTCTCCTCCTGTTGGTGTCAAGTACAGCAGGTCCTATGATCGCAGCCTAGCCTGTGAAGCTCCAATTGTATTCTTTACCGGACAAGTGGTAGGAGCTCCGATTGCTTTCTTTGGCGGACGGAGGAAGTAGTTCCGAAAATAAAAAGCGGTCTTAATTTGTCCCAGCTCGATATACAAATTGCATTGAGGACCTAGGTGGACCGACCCACGAAAGATCGATCACCGGGGTCACGATGCTGCGCCGCGAGCCCACCCGCATCGAGCTCAGCGGTGCCGACCGCGACGAGCTCGACGCCCACCGCCGCTCTCTGCCGCGGCCGCGGCCGCCTCTTCCGGCACGGCCACCCCGACCTTCGCCATGTCCACCTCGGCCTCCACCCCAGCGACCCCGTCCCCGCAACCCGACCACACGCCCCTCCAGCCGCCGCCCGCACCCTGCAAGGGTCAGCGCCTCGGTCTCTCCACCCTCAAACCCTAGCTAGCACCCACATGGAGGAGATCGAGATGATCAAGCTCCGCCTGCTTCGCGCCGCTGCCTCCGTCGCCCAGTGGAACCTCTTCTTCGATGCCACCGCCGTCCCGCACCTGCGAGTTTTTCTTGATTACGATTGTGGCTGAGGGGTATACGTACGTTTTTGTTTAGTGGAATATTATGATGAAAAAACTCAGGCCTCGCCTGTATCAGATTATGTTCACTCCAAATTTCTGTCGTGGATCACTACTTTGGCTTGCATTTTTTCAGTAAAATTGTGTGTGACCTTGCTGCTATTCGCATGAGTCATCTGCTCTCAGGCTCTCAGCATTCATGTTTCCTCAATAATTTAGGCAGCATTTATATATTCATGTTTCCTCAAAATAATTTGGGCTTAGAGCGTGTCCACTTTACCTCGCAGTTCAATTAATCTTTCTGCGTAACATGTGAGCTCCGCTTGTCTCAAAATAGGTCCAGCAAATACTAGTTGCTCGATCATGCAATCCAGTTTCCAATATGGAAAGCGAAATTTTCTTTTAATTTACTGTGTGGCACATTGTACAGACGAGTTAATCATTCTTTGTAGAACAGGTACCTGCTTTCTGCAGCTAGTTTTGCCTTCAGGGAGAAATATGTTTGTTGGGGATGCTCTCTCTGATCCAAAGGGCCCCCCTGAACAACAGGAGCTGGCAGGAGCCGGCGATGTTAGTAAACTTTGTAATCTTGTGTACAACTCAAATTTCTTCGTTTTTACTATGCATTTTATCACCGAGCAGAGCGCGTCTTGTATCGTGGATGCGGTCCTGTTTGGATATGGGTTTCGTGTTGGCACGCGGTGCAGAAGCAGGCATTGCCGATTTGTTTGTGATACAGAACCGCTGATTTCTAGTTAGTTAATTACCAACAACACTATCTTAGCTTTGCTTGTATATGTTGACATGTGCCATGTCTATCTGGATGTGTCAAACACTGAAACACATGTGCAAAACGTTGCACAAGGTTTCACTTCACTGGTTGCAACGTCTCGCCGTCGCCGTGCGCAAGGATAGCCACCAGCCGCCGGCCGGCACCGTGCACGCGGACAAACGGACGCAAGCTATCGTCAGGGTCGGTCATTGAGGGTTCGTTTTGTACCCTGAAATTCATATGCATCTTGTTGTACTAATTGCCTTTTGACTGAACATGAGCATGAGATTAGCTTCTGAAACACATGATAGTTTCTACCCACATAATTTTCTCGGTTTGGCATTGTTTAGGTGCGAATGCGACTGCTAATGCTAACCTTCACAAATCTTTGAACAATAAAAAAAATCTTTTGTATTTCCATGGATATTTATTCTAGTATTTAACAGCGTTGTGTTTTTAGTAGCAGGTGACGTTTCCGTCAACAGCGATGCGCCTACAGAAAGTGTTCATACAGATAGTGTGTGTGCGTTCATAGGAGTGAATGTGCGTATACCGTGAACGTTTGTATTTGTATTGTGTAATTTGAAAAACACTAATCAGTTAAATGCAGCCTTTGCAAAGTAAGGCTTTGGATAGTTGATCACTAGACATGACAGTTAACAGGTCATCATGATGAAAGTTTTTCTTTTTAAGATTACAAAAAATGCAGGCGCTCACAATGTAGACACACTCGGTCTTGAGTTAAATGTTTATTATTGTTTGATTTGATCGACAGCATAATTTAAAGGATCATTGACGATAAGGAAATATTACAATAACCAAAAATTCGATTTAGTATGAGAAGAGACCTTTGAGCGCCTCCTACGTACTGCACCTCAAGCACCTCCGTTCAGATCTTTTTGTGACCAATTTCCTGGCCCGTTGGAAGGCCAAAGCAGCCCAAGTGATTGATCTCTCCCCAGAAAAGGAACAAGTGGAGATAAAACCGGGAGTAATATAGACACATGAGTCCAACACAGATACAATAACCAAACACGCACAGACCTTTGAGCGCCTCCTACGTACTGCACCTCAAGCACCTCCGTTCAGATCTTTTTGTGACCAATTTCCTGGCCCGTTGGAAGGCCAAAGCAGCCCAAGTGATTGATCTCTCCCCAGAAAAGGAACAAGTGGAGATAAAACCGGGAGTAATATAGACACATGAGTCCAACACAGATACAATAACCAAACACGCACTGGCCCTATAAACAATCCGATATTGCTTAAACTTCTTTTTTTCCCATTATTATTGTTACCAAACAAACGTAGATTATTCCTGCCGAACCTGAGCTAGGCCATATTTTTTCACGATATATATATACAAGCTATTTTTGCTGCTTCGTCTTGTCGTAGTTCCTGCGCAAGCAGCGTGAGGAGTTCCTGCAATTCCAAATTGTACGTCAACACAGTTTCTTCTCTCGTTTTTTCTTGTTTATGCCATTGATTGATTGATTCTTTCTTGACAGCAGCAAAGGAAGAAGAGCTTCTTCTACCTAGGAGTATACTGAATAATAAATTGATATGATGTTGACAACAAAGATCTACACGAAATTCTTTTCGACGTCGTCCCGCTCGTCCGCCGAGCTTGTTCGTCGTTCCGTTCTCCCACCAAAAACGGTAAACCCAACGTACCCAAAAAACCTATCTGGAGCGACCCAAGATCTCCAACTCCGCTCCTCCTTCGGCCCGCCCACCAGCCATTGCCATTCTCATTCTCCTCCCGCGGTTCCACTTCATCGGCTCCACCGCGCGAGGTTGCTGTCGTCGGCTGCCGGTGCTGCTGCCGTTTCAGATGATGATGGTCTCCAACCCCAAGACGGAAATAAGGTCACAAAAGGTACTGTCTTCTCTGTATACTTCTGTGATAAGCTGGTCTACTAGTACTTGTTTCATCGTACGTACCAGTACCAGTTTTTGTTTTTGTTTAAAAAAAAAACAGAGGAATCGGACTTATTTTTCATAGACGATTGGTACAGGTGGTGATGGGAAGATGGTTACTGCCACAAAGAAGGGTGCTACTGTCCTGGATCAGCACATTCCTGACCACATAAAACAGACCTATCATGTCTTGCAAGTGGTGTGTGGATTCATTCTTTTTTTTTCCCCCTCTTACAGTAAATATTTCCTTGTACCTTTGTTTACCTTGGCCTTGGGTGTGCATTTCAATTTCAACCATGCTCTATTTATTACTAACTACCTTTCATGCACATTAGTTGCATTTAAATTTAGCGCAAAACATCACCCCTGCCAGAAGAAATACCAAAATGTCAGTTTTGAACTTGTGCCAAAGCCAATATTCATATCAAATGCCTGCTTCATTCCCCCATGCACAAACTGAAAGGCTACTAGAATAGAACTTGTGATGGAACCTGTAATCCCAGTGTTTTTGCCCCTTTGTTTCAGTTTTTTTTAATATTACAGTTTGCATGTTTTTCTACAGGGTGATCAGATCTATGATGCCACCTTGAACCAGACTAATGTTGGCAACAACAACAATAAGTTTTATATCATCCAGGTTTTAGGTTTGTCCTGCAAATCACTGTTTCTGCAAATGCCTTTCTTCAATCCATTTGACATTGATCTGATATTAACCGGTGCATGTTAATTGTAGAATCTGATGCTGGTGGACACTTCATGGTTTACCATAGATGGGGGAGAGTAGGAGCAGGAGGCAAAGATAATCTACTTTCCTTTTCAACACGAAGCTGGGCAATCTATGAATTTGAGAGGAAGTTTCAGGAAAAAACTAACAACCTTTGGTCTAACCGCAAAAATTTTAAATCTTATGCAAAGAAATACACTTGGATTGAAACGGACTACGGTGAAACTGAGAAGGAAACTGTAAGCAAGCTTCTATTTACGACTGCTTTTCAGTTTAGTGCCTGTCTTGGGCTTAATCATTCGTTCTTATTATTTGTCTTAGAACAAGACTGAGAAGAAACGCTCCATTGCTGATCGGATAAAAGAGACGCAGCTAGAAGCTCGAATTGCACAATTCATATCTCTGATTTGCGATATTAGCATGATGAAGCAGCAAATGGTGGAAATAGGTAAGTTGCTATGTAGTTGTTCTTTATTGCACAGGTTTTAAGATCATAATTCATATTACAAGCTTTTATATCTGCAACTAACTAGCTTTCTTCACATAATTCATATACTATGATGAACACTGCCACAAAATCTTTAGTCATGTGTGGCCATTTTTTAGCTATATTTATTATGTAATGCATAAAAAACTCTATAAAAACTAGCCTGAAGAAAAGAGAAAGCTAGGTGTATATTGTATAGATAGAAAGAACAATTAGTCGAGACTATCTAGCCAAGCCATGGCTAAAATTTAGAAGTATATCCTATTATATGGGTTTGAAGGGGCACATGATCAGAGAAGCCTTTCTTCCAAGATAAACCAGACTGCTCATTATCAAATATATGTAACCATTGTGTTGCTTCCAAATATCCCAAAGTGCCATGACGAAAATTTTCATGGAGTGTTGGAAATTATGTTTTGATTGATCCACCATGTCAAAGAAAGGAAGGGACAGATCCCCAAGTGATTTGCCAACTTACTTCTGAACTTGCATCCAAAGAAATGATGCAGTGCAGTGTCAATGCAGTTTTACTTGTTTCCTCTGATTTTATGGTTCTTTTTTTAGAATGTTTTTAGTATTCAATAATTCATTATTAGAACCCTGAGAATACCTTAAGCTTGTCACTGCATTTTGAGTTCCATATCCAGGTGATGGGAAGTTTTGAAATGGATATAGATAGTTCTTTTAACTCAAACAAACAAGAGATCTAGATCTAGGCATCATTTCATAATAAGCTCTAAAAAAACTCAACCTGTGGGGGTAAAACAACTCCGGACATTTTACATACTAAGAAGCAGACCTTCTCACCTGCATCAAAAAGGCCTGTGTACACAGTGGCACTGTCATAACCCATATGAGAAAGGCTGGACCCTAAACCTATGCTTTGGCATTGGATAGACGAGTGGATATTTTTAACCCTAATCTAAAACATGATCCCATGGGGAGTCGAACCTAAGGACCTGAGGAGTGCTACTAGAGCCACCTAACGAACTTAGCTAGTGGCCTTCCGCAATTATCATAAGCTCTATCTTGTCAAAGTTTGTATTTGATTATATTGATGAAACTTGAAAATTATATTCATGATGAATTAAGACTTTTCTAATCCATCTTCCTTATTATTCAACTAAGGTTATAATGCCGATAAACTTCCCCTGGGAAAGCTAAGCAAATCTACAATACTGAAGGTGAGTTATGTTCATGTTTCTAACTAGGACTTGTACAACTTTCACTTAACTATACAAGCTAGGTGAAAAGTATGAATATTTCATGTAAATAACTGTACATCCATACACATAGCAAAGTTCTATGAAATGGACTTTTAGCATTGCAAGCATTAAAATTTTAGGCACTCTTCTAATATTTTCCCTCTTTTTTGATGATAAATTTAACTTTCCACAGGGTTATGATGTCCTGAAAAGGATATCCAATGTTATTTCAATGGCAGACAAGGAACAGCTTGAGCAATTGACTGGGTATAACCTACAATTTTCTTTTATTTGGTAGAAGTATAAAATATGACTAGAATCCATTACCATGTTGACATTCTATTCAACATATTTAGTTTTTTCACCATACTTTTTTTTATAAACTAGAAATTTAACATTTCATTCTTCAAATGTTGTGGAGCGCGGTTATTACATATTAACTTATAACATTATGGGAATTATTTTGTTCAAATATGGACATTGTTTAACAGAAGTCAGTAACACGATCAAACTATCAATTCATGACAACACAAAGAGTTTCTTTGCACTTATGGATTTTGGATTGTAATGATAATAATGATTGCCAATCTGAATTTTTATGGAAACACCAAAATTTCTTTACTAAAATTGATGACAGCTGTGCTATGCTTGAACTCTTCAACGACAAAAATAGTTGGATTATGCTTACATTGCAGTAGAAGTTTGGGTCCATCAAATGATATAGATATTGTGTATGTGTATTTATTGAAATTTAATTTCCTTATGTTGTCTGGTTTCAGGGAATTCTACACCGTGATTCCACATGACTTCGGTTTCAGAAAAATGAGTGAGTCTTAAACTTTCTCGCTTATTGAAGTTAAATAATGCTATCCAGCTCTGTTTTGGGTTTTGTTTTACTTTAGTAGCACTTGATGACCTTCTAACAAATACCATCTTACAGGTGAATTTATTATTGACACTCCTCAAAAACTAAAAGCTAAACTGGAAATGGTAATAAACTACTGTCGTCTACTTGTTTCTAGCATGGCACTAATTTGGGTACAAAACTGTGATTGTTTTGAACAAGACACTCCTTTGATTCATTAGTGTATCAATATCCTAAATTTATGTTAAGCCTTAATTTCTAGTGTCCTCTTGTGTAATGATGTAAGCTACCTGTCTTTCTTATTTGAGCTCAATCAGAATGGCTGAATGAATTGAAGTTTCAGATTCACATTGTACTTTAAAGGGAAATTCAGTCATACCATTTATTTTTATGCATATGACACATATGACTGAAGTATTTCCTGCACTGCATAGTGTACATTATGATCCATATTTGTGCAGAATCTGCTCACATTGTTATGTCACAATTTTCTAGGTTGAGGCACTAGGTGAGATTGAGATTGCAACCAAGCTTCTGGAGGATGATTTAAGTGACCAGGTATGTCACTTACATATAATGGGTCAAACTTTTTGTTTGCAAAGTAGAGATGCCAATCTCAACTAACAAACAACAAGAGAGCGATAGGGAAGGAGGTGTTTTGGCTTGTAACATTTGCTTTGTTTTGCTTCATGCAACTATTCTCTCTCCTTCATAAAAAGTCGACAGAGGTGAAAGTTATTTGAATTCAATCCAAAAGTTTCTTTATTCCGAGAGTTATGTCGAAATTTTTGTGAAACGTACTCTGGTTTTGAATATGAAATTCTCAATTGTTGCTTTTAGTTGAAGATATGTTGGAAAATAATTGTAACATGCCTTGAAATGTAGGATGATCCACTATATGCTCAATACAAGCAACTTCGTTGTGACTTCACACCTCTTGAAGCTGATTCAGACAAATACTCTATGGTAATTTTCTGCCAACTATCATTATAAACTGTGTGGACGTTCAATGTCTGTAGTTCGGTGCATAATGATAATAATTGATAATTGAGTTTTGTAACCTTCTGCAAATGGGAATAACTTTTACGTTTCTAGCTAATATAATCAAATGTCAATTTTTATGAGCACCAAACATACATGAAATTAGTGGAATGTGTTTTATCCTTCTCATCCCCTATATTTAGTGAATTGATTATCTCAAAGGTTTCTGATTGTTTATTGCAAAAATATCTGCCAACCAGATAAAAACATATTTGATGAACACCCATGGAAAAACACACTCGGGCTATACTGTGGACATAGTGCAAATATTTAAGATGTCACGGCATGTTGAAACAGAGCGGTTTCAAAAGGTGAGGGTGTTTCTAATCTATTTGCACAGCCTAAAAGAACAGACTGTAGTGTCAGATGACTATTTTTCAAAACTTCTGTGCAGTTTGCTAGTACAGGAAATAGGATGCTTTTGTGGCATGGTTCTCGGTTGAGCAATTGGGCTGGGATCTTTTCTCAGGGTAATTCGTCTTCAACTACTTCTATTATTGCTACTTATATAACAGATGGCTTCACACAGATTTTTAATAGCCTATTCCCTCTGTTCCAAATTATAAGTATTTAAGTACATAGTAAAAACTATGTATCTAGAAAAGCCAAAAAGTCTTATAATCTGGAACTAAGGGAAAGTCTTATAATTTGGAACTGAGGGAGTACTATTTACTTTGGCCTGCATTTCTCAAAACTAGCCATGTTATTATCAGTGCACATGCAGAAATATCAATATTATCTCTATTTGCATGACTTTTTGTTTCATTTTCATGTGAATTTGCTTGCTGCTTTACTGCACAGTAGTAAACTTTCACATTTAATTTTTTTGTTAGTGTGGTAAGTTGAGAAAGTTATAGATTCCTATAAAAAGCCAAATTCAGATGTGTTATACACGCTATTCAAAAGTTGGACACTATATTGGTGAATGCTGATTCTGGTGGCACTACTACAGGTCTGCGAATCGCTCCCCCTGAGGCACCTGTTACTGGTTACATGTTCGGCAAGGGTGTTTACTTCGCTGATATGTTTTCAAAGAGTGCAAACTATTGCTGCGCTTCAAAAGCATCTAGATCTGGAGTTCTGCTTTTATGTGAGGTCTGTTTTTTGTCCTAGTTACCTCTGAGCTATATATTCATACATGTTTATCAACTTCAGATTTTGATCTGTTTGTCTCTTCGTTGCACTACCTTTTCCTCTAGTCATGCCCAATTATTTTGTTTGCAAGGCATTTGCTGAGTTCAACTGTGTTGATAATGCCTATTTAACTTTAATATCCCAGGTTGCGTTGGGCGATATGAATGAGCTACGAAATGGAGATTACAATGCTAATAACCTACCCAAGGGAAAGCTAAGGTAAATTACTGATACTGTGTCTTTTAGTTATAGCACTATTTTCCCTAAATGATCTAGTATTTTTGTTTCTTGATGCCAATTTCTGATGTAAATTCAATACATACATATAATAAGTGCACAGATCCAGTGTCAATTGAGACCACACTAGCCGCTGTTATCTGCTCCCTTGTAACTTGCATAATAAAATACTCATTAGTCGCACACTCTGAGATGAAATTATTGCATTTACTACTCCCTCCTCCCTCCATTTCAAAATAATATAGGGAGTACTAGTTAGAAACTAAAAAAGGGTCAAATATTGTATTTTTTACCATCAATCAGTTGTCAAAATATATGTATCATTAACCCACAAAAGATGCATCATTAAGTATTGTATTTGTATTTTGCATGTCTTTTAGTAAGACGTTGGTTTGTAGTGTTTTTCACAATATATATAAGAGAAATTAATACTCCTTCCATCCTAAAAAGAATCCAATTGTCTTTGGTTTTTTATTAATCATTAAGAAGAGAAAATAAAGAAAGCAGGCACTTAAATTCAAGTCAAGAGGGGACTTGAACCTGGGTGTTTGTGCACCACCACCCCTCTCATCAAACAAGTTGAGCTAGGCTCACTTAACTTAGTTGTGATTGTCTTTGGTGCAGCACAAAAGGAGTTGGTCAAATGACGCCAGACCTAAGAAAGTCTAGGACCACCGATGACGGTGTGCTTGTTCCCCTTGGGAAACCTACTAAACAGGAATCATCCAGAACGGTACGTGAGCTTGTACGCAGTCTTCACAAATTGTATTGTTTTTTCTAATGCAAGCCCCGTGTGGGCTGAACGTACCGCTGAAACACTCACTTGATATGTGTGTAAAAACACTGCTTGTCTGGTTGCAGGCTTGCTTGCGTTACAACGAGTACATCGTGTATAATGTAGAGCAGATAAAAATGCGGTATGCCCTCCATGTCACCTTCAACTTCAAGAGACGCTAGATGTTGCAACAAGCTGCAGACGCTGCTGATCCATTGGCGGAACCGAACACATGTTTGGTAGCCTTTGACATTTTAGTGATTCCACTCCAAGCTTGCAGCTTGCTTCTCGATGGATGTTGCTCAGTGCGCAACGCCTCTTCCGTTTATTGGCATGCATATTTTGATCTGCTTAGTAAGTTCTAGAAACTATGTTCGGTATGCATAATAAAACACTAATGTCGGATCGTCCAACAACCTAATCTACTCAAATTACTGGTAAAATTGAACGCTGGTAAAATTGAACGCTGAAATGGATAAAGCCTGATGGCATAAGCTGCTAGCCCAGTGTAAATGAAATGCAAACAACAAGACGTGATAGAGTTTCAATCTCGACTTCTTCCGCACATGAACATAGCCTGCTGGTTTGGGCGCGCGGAGGTTTTTTAATAGTTGATTGACACTATACCACAACTAACAATTAGCATCAGACAATGGTCGAGAAAACATAATATTAATTTTGTAAAAGATCATCAGTCGCTATTTTCATTTATAACGACTCTATATCGTACATATGTTTATCTATTTTCTCGGAGGATCGATCGGTAAAAACACGTATTAGAGTCCAACTATCAGTCGGTACAATCTGTTTTCATTTTGACGGCCTAGTCCAGCCCACTCACACGCACATATACTTGAGCGGCCCACTAGTCAATCGCAACACTCAAAACTCCAATTATCCACCACCACCACGCAGCCACCCATATCAGCTGCCACACACTTCATGGGCTTAACCACCAATCGCCCACTCCGTGGGCTGCTCGTAGGATCCTCAGGAGCTATTCGCACCAACGCCGCAAGCACGTCAGAGTTGTCGTCCCTACGGCAGCTGAGGACCTGTCCAGGCCGCCGGCCGCCGGCCCCGTCCCCGTCCATATCCCTATCCCCGGCGCTCCCCATCCCAGCGCTACAGATTGGCTATGGTCGTGTGATTCTTTGAACATAATGAAAACACTCTCTCGGCGTTCCACGTGTCCTTTTGCTAATAATTAAGACCAATCTTAATAATTAAGACCAATCTCAATGACGAGTGCTTTTACTAGCGAAAGAATCCCCTATATAGAAAAATATTATTACATCTATACTCGAAATCATCTACAGAGCCAAGATCTTCCATGTGGTCTCAATGTGATTTAATGTGATTTAAATTCTACAAAAAGACATTACTCGCATGAACTTGTGCTTATCAATCGGCAAAACCTAAGTGTGAAATTAGAACCTAGATCTGTCCTGGCTCTAGATGGATGCTATTGTCTTTGCTCTGCCAAGTCTTTTCCCCATGTCCCTAAATAGAAGACCCTATGGGAAGAATGCAGGTTAAGCTTTCTTAACTTTGACTAGATTTATAAAAATATATACAACATTTATATCTCCAAATAAGTTCATTATAAAAGTAGATTTAATGATCTATCTAATGATACTAATTATGTATTATAAATATTAATATCTTTTGACATATAATTGGTCAAGATTAAAAAAAGCTAACTTATCGAAAAACGAGAATGACTTCTATTTTAGGACGGAGAGAGTACCCTTAAGGATCAGTGCAATCAACAAAAGATTATCAAAGTTTATAGCATATTTTTTTCACACAATAGAGTCAGCAAATCTATGGATTTGGTGAAACTCCTCGAGGGCGCTCAAAAACATTGATTTTGTACCTCCTTATGGAGTTGGATGTTAATTGCCCACCACACCACCAATTGGACAGGCCCGGGTATTGTTTTGTTTTGTTCTTTCCCTCCCTCATGTTCCCCACCACTTGGCCAATTTAGCTCGTGCTCCCTCCGTCCCAAAAAGAATGACGTTTTCGCTTCCCGAGAAACAACTGCCGGTAATTTTTATAAATAATAAATGTCATCGATTAATATCATAATTATTATATCAGAAAGATCTTTAGATCTAGTTTTTTAACAAATTTATTTAAAAATATAAATATTGTACGTATTTTCTACAAATCAAGTCAAATTTGTAGCACAAATACCTAAAACATCATTCTTTTTAGGACAGAGGGAGTAACGCACAATACCATCGTCCCCGATGTGCCTAGCTTTGCTGCCCTCAGTCACCGTTGTGCCCTGCCCTACCATTCCCACGCGCAACCTCACCACCTAGCATTGTGCCTTACTCTACTTTCCCTGCGTCTGGACCCAGCCCCAACCCTATTGTGTTGTCATGCCACACCACCTCCACGCCCTGCCGCAGCCAAGGAAGGAAGATGAAGCCGCTCCGTATTTCTATGATCTTGTTTATTTCATTTTGAGCCATAAAGAATATTATATCCATTTTTCTTCTATATATTGTGAATTTTTTTAATAACCTTCTAAAAGTACTTCTTTAATAATTATATGAGTTCAAAGCTTATAAGGGGCTATTCTAACTAAAGTTGTACTTCTTATATCTAGAGGTGAGTTATAGGTCAAACATGTGTGTCACCTCTATAACGAAAAACCAACTTTATAGTGAAGTTACTCCATGATGATGTTGGTACTCTTTTAAACATTTCTAACATCAACTACTCCCTCCATACCTATAAAACTTATCATTTTGGTCAAAGACTTCGTCTTTAAAATCTAACTTTATCTATTATTTTTTATTAAAAAATATAAAAAATAAAAATAAAATTACTTTAATAAAAATAGGTTTTAAAGTAAATCTATACCTAAAAGTTTCACCTTTTCAAACTAAATATTTTAAAAATTATTAATGATTAATATTTGATCTAAACTTTATCAAAACGATAAGTTCTGGATATATGGAATTGGAGTATTTACTTATTGCTGTAAAAAGCTCCACTCGCTACCGCCATCACCCATTAGCTATGTGGGTGTGGCACGAGTGCACAATCATTTGTACCGTTGCTGGTGCCGTGGGCAGTTTGAACGAAGCTGCGCGCCTCGTGCGCTCCCGCTCACGTACGTACGCTGGCCACAGGCCCACAGCGCTAGTGATGCGAGCACAGAGCTTGCAGCTGGCACGGCGACTCTCGGCGAGGGTCAAGCGATCAGCCTCTGCCCTCCTGGGTTGACTTTTAGCAACGCACATAGGGAGTCCGGTTGCACGCACGAACTGGCTGGGTTGCTAATAATTTAATAATTAATTGAGAAAATGGGTTGACGAAAAACTTGAAAGCATTTTAAATTTCTTTTTAATTGCACTCATATCTACAAAATGGCCTAATCTAATGGTTACAATAGTCTCACTAGGTTTTGGGTTCGACTCCCCGTAGAAACAAATTTTCAAGAATTTAACAACATTACACTTTCAGTGATAAGCGACGTTTCTATTGACACCAAGATGCCTCTGGTCACTTCGTCAATTTCAAAGATTTGTCGGTCCAGTTGTAAAAAAATTCATAAAGGTATGGTTTGCATGCATACGACTTAGGAGTCAGTGTGCGTGCATTGTAGACGTCCGTATTGTATTGTATAATTCTAAAAAATAATGCACACATTTCTACCTCATTTCACTTGTGTTGAAGTGAATTGGATAGAAAAAAATACAACAAAAAGGAACAACACATTTATTGAAAAGTAAAGAAGGAAAGGAGAAATAGGCCAAATAAAGATCACATGGAAAAGAAAAGAAAAACTAATAAAAAATTATAACAAGATTTTTTTTCCCTTTAGATTTGTTGTTGTTTGCTCCATTTTCCTCTAGGGAACTCTTGCTTGGAAGCCGTGATTCATAATGTTTCACTCCTACCATGTATTTACCCATCCTAGCCTTGGATCTGCCACATGCGGCGATTGCGGACGCCTCCCAGTGACCTTGCCTAGAATTATGGCGGATCTAGAAGCAAGGAGACCCCACGTAGAGGGATTGAACCCATCTGCCATTGCATCCATGGATCGCAAGGGAGGTGCCTAGTATAGACCATGGGGACCTCGTGTCGTGGTTCCCAGTATCTCAGGACACCGATAGCAAGACTCCCAAACGGCCCGGACTAACAATATGAGACAATGGTTTACTCCCTCCATCCCATCGTATCAAAAGTTTAACTCGATTTATAGAAAATACGTACAATATTTATATCTCCAAATAAATTTGTTAAAAACTAGATCTAAAGATCTTTCTAGCAATACTAATTATGATACTAATTGATAATATTTATTATTTTTAAAAATTGCCGATAATCGTTTCTCGGAAAACGAGAACGACATCTTTTTTGGGACGAAGAGAGTAAGCTATAAGCCTGTAAATCAATATCATGCAACAATTTACACATCCTGTTATAATATATTGGCATGCTTACTAGTTTAATTAAATTTGAGATTAACTGATCTTTTGGGAAAAGGCTATTTTTTTACGTAGGGGTAGTTTTTTTTACAACAAACATATATTGATCAGCAACATAAAGTTGCAAGCACCCTAATTGAATCGAGGGTTACAGAGTTTAGTGCATGGGTCAGGGGGCACTGATGATCATGGCCAATGTAAAGAACAGACAATCTCATAGGACTGAGAATTGTTTACAGGAACAGAGAAAGCTAACCTAGCAAGACTGCAAGAGCATCAACCGTAGTATTGAGAGTCCTGCTTATCCTATAAATCTTGGCCTGATGATTGGAGACACGATTGTCGAAAATTTATGTGAACACCTTAATACACGCTAGTCTGGTGGATGGTTGTGATCGCATTGAAGAATTGCACAAATTGGCTGCAATCATTTGAGAAGGATATGTCGTTGAAGCCTAGCCGATCCGTTACCATGGCCGCTAGAGCTATGGCTGCTGCCTCCGCAATGATGCTGTTATGGCTGCCTTGCTGTAGATGGTCTGCACTAGGTGTATTTGCGTATTGACAAATAAAATCCCAATACCGACACATTTGAATGGTTCAGATGGCTGGTCAGGCAAAGTGATGGCGTCAACAAACCATCAGACTCCTAGGAGTAGTGCTGCCTCGGTATTTGAATGGCGTGGAAAAAGTTTTGCTTGTGTCACATCGGAATGTTGGAGAGATGTCGGAAAAAGGTTTTAAATACTAATTAAAAAACAAATTACAGAACTCGTCAGGAAACCATGAGACAAAATTTTTAAGTATAATTAATCTGTCATTAGCAAATATTTACTGTAGCAGCATATTGTCAAATCATAGACTAATTAGGTTTAAAAGATTCGTCTCGTAAAGTTATCATAATTCGTGCAATTAGTTATTTTTAGACTATATTTAATACTCTATACATATATGATAAGATTTGATGGGACAGAACAAAAATTTTACCAGAGCCATCCAAACACCCATCGGTGTTGTATGCAGATGCGAGGACTTCCTGCTAATCTTGCTGTAGCCCCTCTAGCTTTATGTGCTTGTGTGTGAGCAGATGGGCTACGTGGTGGTGTACCTGCCAAAGATTCCATGCTTTTCTCTGGAATCGATTATCGTCCCTTGCCTACAATATTCTAGCATAATATATCATCATTTATTGAATGGGTAATTAAGCATGATAGTATTTTTCTATACGTGGGCTACATAGTGGTTAATGTACTGCATAATATATCAGCATTTATTGAAAGGGTAACTAAGCATGATACTGTTATTTTTAAGTCATCCTCATTCGAGGATGCATCATACCATAATTATTACAATATGTACCAGTGCTACAAGTAAGACAAACGTCACCTGATAACATTGGTACTACAACTAAAAAGTAAAAGAAACTTACGAAAAAATTACATCCACAACAAGGAACTCCTCTATAAAGTCAACTCCAATAGAATATGACCACCAAGTCGAGAAATTGCCGCCAAAACACGCCTGTCACACCAAGAGAGTATTGAAAGATTATAGGACACCGACCACCATTGGAGACTCCAGATATTGTATCTTGGCAACGGCACAAAGCACCTGGTGCATGTGCAAGGGAGCCACTATCTCGATGCTGGCACCAAAAGCGATAACTTAAGGGACCTTCTAGAAGCGATGTCTCCACTGAGAAAATGACATCCAAAGATGTTATCATCATCCAACTAGAGGCACTGGTATCGGGTTTTCACCCGGAGAGATCCTCATGAAGGATGAGACATGCCTCCAGCGAGGAGAGCAGACCCGTCCCAGAAGGGAGGGCAGGCGGTGCAACGGCTGGGGGCCTATACCGCCGGAGGGCCCATTAGTGTATATACATACATAGTATACAAGTGTATATGTACACGTTCTAAAAAATATACGTATTCTACGATCATGCGGCAAGACGTCCAGGTCCAGTCTCCAGTCCATGACTCCTCCGTGTCCCTGCACTGCACGTGCCTTATCTACGGGTCTTGTATTTTGTGTCAGGGACAGGGGATTGCCGAGTAGGCCTTTACTAGGCTGCAGGTGATCTGACTGTTGTAGGGTTCTAATTTTCGGATCAAGGCCTTATTCAGTTAGAATGAAAGTTGCAACATTCTCTACTCTTTCTTCATCATATCAATTTCTACCCATATAAATGGAGCATTAAATGTTAGTAAAAAAAATAACTAATTATACGGTTCAATTGTAAATCACGTGACGAATCTTCTGAGACTAGTTGGTGCACGATTAGATAATATTTGTCAAATACAAACGAAAGTGCTACAGGAGTTCAAATGCAAGTTATTTGCAAACTAAACAAGGCCTACTCCTTCTGTCCTAAAAAGATGATGTTTTAGGTGTTCGTGCCATAAGTTTGACTCGATTTGTAAAAAATACGTACAATATTTATATCTGCAAATAAATTTGTTAAAAAACTAGATCTAAAGATCTTTCCAACAATATCCCCCGCCCCCAAAAAATCTTTTCAACAATACTAATTGTGATACTAATCAATAATATTTACTATTTTTAAAAATTGCCAGCAATCATTTCCGAGAATTGAGAACGACATCCTTTTTGGGATGTTGTGAGTATATTTATTTGAACATGTTAGTGAGATGTTGCCTAAGAAACATTATTGTTCTTATCCAAATGCTGATAGCTTTTTTTTTAAAAAGCACTAAAGTGTCATTGTTTATTTGAGTAATTATAATAGTAATTTTATAGTTCTTTTAGTTTCTTTGTTACCGTATCATTATCGTTTTTAAACTAAATATGTGCTACAAATTAACTTGTTAATAGTAATTTTGCAGTAAACATCATATTAGACATCGGGCCTTACTGTCTTCTGTGCCCAAGGGCCCTTGAAATTATTAGGACAGCTCTGGAGGAGAGTGGCGCCCACAGGCGTCACCGCCGTCGAAACATGGTAGTGAGCCACTGCCACTACCCACCACAAGCTATGCCATTACGCCATACACCAGCGACGAGGTCCATTGCTAGATGAGGCCTCGAAGGCTGCTAACTATCAGATCCAAAAAACTAGGCACCACGAACGAGTTGCCGTTGAAATTACCACTAGCATGGGCATCGCCCCATGCCTTGGGGATGCCTGGACCAAGGCCCCAACCCAGCGAGCCGGATGCCTGACCGCCTCTGCGCGCGCATGCCGTGTCACGACCATGCCGCCGCGAGTGGATGAGGGCATCGTGGATCCGGTGGTGGAGATGGGAGATCCAGGCCTCGGGTGGCCAGAATCGCCTTGGTGGCAGAACATCTCGCTAACCATCCAAGGCGAAGAGGCCTCGCCGCCACCATCCTTGGGAGCCACACGGGCCTCCCGGTGGCCCCCTCTAGCAACAGCGAGGGAGAAGAAGAGGGCAGTGGTCTACAGCGGCGGCTGTGGCTTGGGTTGCCGCCCGAGTTGCCCCATACAGGAGGCGACGCGGGGGACAAGGACTAGTGTAATTTTAGTTTCTTCGAGCTAATAGTGTTTTTTGAACTCCGTCATCCTTAGGGAGAAGAGTGTCTGTTCGCAGAGATGGGGAGGTGGAGAGCCAGCTCTAGACAAGTTGTATTGTAAAAACAAGTGGAAATCAATTTCCATTGCCCTACAGTAAGCAAAATGATGTCAATATGGTTAGAATACCTCCCTACACGTCCCGCCATGGCGAGGGCATGTCTAATCAGTCGCCATGTAAATACTTCGATAATAGGATGCAGATTCTTGCTTTTGCAAGCCCTCTGCAGGATGAGGTTAGCATTGTCCATAACACTTTTCATGTCATGGGAGGGTAAAGGATTAATTTGTTTGGACTGCAAGGTGAGAGTAAATGTTTCTGGTGGAGCAGAGGCCAATTTTAGCTGGAGTCTAATGAAGGATATCATACTGATTGCTATGGATAGGTTAAATAGAGAAGATAGCTTGAGTGGCCTGAGTGGAAAAGATATTGCTAGCAAGTTAAGATCTCAAGAGCAGGTGCTTAGGATCCACAAATCAGACACCTTAGAAGGCAAGGAAACTACTAGGATCCATAAATCGGACACCTTAGCAGACAAAGGAGAGATAGTTCTAGTAAAAGAAGGTAGTCATAGATAGTGTTCTAGATAGAGCATCAGGTGCAAACCAAATAGAGGTGTTCGCAACATGAATTTGGTAGGTGGAGTTGGAGCATAGGTCCAGCTAACGTGCAAAATGGAAGACCAAAAATAGACTTGGGTCCATCATTAGTAGAGAATGAAGTATTGGAAAAATATTTAGCCTTGAAAATAGATGAAAGGAATGGATTTTTATCAGTAGCAATATTCTATACTGAGGCCTTGTTCAGATTGTGAAAAACTTTCACGTGAAGCACTGTAGCACTTTCATTTATATTTGGCAAATATTATCCAATCATGATCTAACTAGGCTCAAAAGATTTGTCTCGTGATTTACAAAACTGTGTAATTAGTTAATTTTTTTATTTATATTTAATGTTTTATATATGCGGGTACAAATTGATGTGATGGAGAGAGTGTGGACAAATTTACGTAAATTTAGAAAAGAGAACAAGACCTGAATGATAGATCATACTTTTGTTAAAAGTCTGAAGATCACGGATGCCTAGACCACCATCCTCCTTCGGCTGAGATCCTTGTTGTCGACCACTCAGAAAATAAAAAATAAAACCCCCAATTCCTTTTCATATTCCCGCTCGTCTTCTGTGCGGCGCAACATTTTCGCCTTTTCCGCGTTCCCCCGCTGCTTCCCCAGCACGATTCCCGTCCTTTCCTCCCCCTTCCTCCGGAAGAAACCCGCCATCAAAAACCCCGGCGACCTAGGCAAAACCCCATCGGAGAACGAGCCAAAAACCCCAGCTGCTCAAACCCCGACCGCCATTCCCCTCCCACGACCCCACCCAACCGCCACCACCGCCCGGCGGCCCGAACCTTCTGGAATCTTGCGGGAACCCCAGGGGCCGAGGAGCAGATGTCGGCGAGGCTACGGGTGGAGGAGCTCCGCGCGGCGCTGCTGAGCCGCGGCCTCGATGTCTCCGGCACCAAGAGTGCTCTCGTGAGTCCCGCTTTTCCCCAAGTCGTCAGAAGCTTATCCCAGTAATCGCCCAGCTGCCATTCGCGTCCGATTTCTGCCGCGGTGTGCGCGGCCCGGCAGCGCGAATGAGCGCCCGCACCTTGTGCTCTTGCTGCGCAGGCGTGCTGTGGTTGTGCTATTGCGTGCGCGTATTGATGTGTCCGAGATCCTTGTTGTGACTTCATTGCTGCAATGTCCTCTGCAACCAGGTGCGGAGGCTGGACGCCGCAATCTGCAACGATGAGAAGATCGCTGCGGCTGCTGCGGCAGCCAAGGTGGAAGATGGGTATGACGTAGCCGTAGATGGTGTGCTCGTGGATGGCGAAGGGAACGGCGGGAACAACAAGAAGAGGAAAAGGTCCGGTGATGGGGATGAAGAGGGGACCGGCGATACGTCCATAGACCTGGCAAAACTAGAGGGCATGAGCTACCGCGAGCTTCAGGGATTGGCTAAGGCACGGGGACTCGCGGCAAATGGTGGCAAGAAAGATGTTATCCAGAGGTTGCTCTCAGGGACTGCTGATCCTGGTTCAGTTGCAGATGGTGGTCCTCAGGGCGAAAAGGAAATCATAAAAGGTCTCCAATTCTGTAGATCTATTTGTTTCTTCATGTGTTTTTTGGATTGGATTGCTGTACCATTTCTCATTCATTAAAGATGAAGGTATAATTTATTCCTATAATTGATTGGCACAGGTGGTGATGAGGAGGTTGAGGTGAAAAAGGAGAAGATGGTTACAGCCAAGAAGAAGGGAGGTGCAGTGCTGGATCAGCATATTCCTGAACATATAAAAGCGAACTATCATGTCTTGCAAGTGGTACGATGATTTACTTCGCCTTTAATTGTCTTATAATTGCTGTGTGCCTTGGGTGTGCACTGCAATTTGCTCCACCTCAGTCGTATACTGAACTAATGAAAAAATGTGATACCTCCAGGACGAAAAAACAAATTAGACCTTTTGTTCCCCCTAAGCCAAATCACATTAACTGATTGCTGCTGCAGTCGTTGAGTGTTCAGTTTGTCTGTTAATAGACATTGTGAGGTAGCCTAATCTAGCAGGACTAATTCTGTCTGAAATTGAAAGACTATTCCAAGGAAAACTTATAGTTATTCCCTAATTTCTTCCCTTAAGTTTTGGTATTGAAAGTAGGTGTAAAGTTTTTTAATAGACATCTTTTCAGAATGAAATGCCAATATTTAGTATCCTTAAACTGATTTTCGATAAGCTTCTGCTTCTTTTGTTATCATGTTTATGGTGGACATGCTTTCTACAGGGCAATGAAATCTATGATGCCACCTTGAACCAGACCAATGTTGGAGACAACAACAACAAGTTCTTTATCATTCAAGTTTTAGGTTTGTCATGTACTGCAGATGCTACTCTTCAATTCATTTTAAATTTTCAACAACTGAGTGATGTTAAATTGGTTGATGAAAATGCCATGCTTTCGAAAAGTGTTGCAAGTTTCTCCTTTTTGCTGTCATGTGCATGTGTACTACTATCTAGTCAAGTGTAAATGTGTAATGCAGAAATGCACAAAGTCAAATGTACTTGTTGCCATACTGTTACATGGTTTCAATCTATGAATGATGGTTGATAATAGATAGAGAGTTAACTTGTGCCTGTTAATTGTAGAATCTGATGCTGGTGGAAGCTTCATGGTTTACAATAGATGGGGAAGAGTAGGGGCGCGAGGTCAAGATAAACTACATGGTCCCTTTCCAACACGATACCAAGCAATATATGAATTTGAGGGGAAGTTCCGTGACAAAACTAATAATCTTTGGTCTGATCGTAAGAACTTCAAATGTTATGCAAAGAAATACACTTGGCTTGAAATGGATTACGGTGAAACCGATAAAAAAATAGTAAGTTTCGCTTGTAAAATTGTTTCTAATTTAATATTTTGTATTGGTTTTAATTCTTTGTTCTTATTTGCCCCAGGAGAAAGATTCCATTACTGATCAGACAAAAGAGACAAAACTTGAAACTAGAATTGCGCAGTTCATATCCCTGATCTGCGATATTAGCATGATGAAGCAACAAATGGTGGAAATAGGTAAGTTGCATTGTTCCTGTTCTTCAAACAGATCCTAGTAGCATAATGTAAGTCTGCGAAAGTAACTATTAGTTGTATTTATTTCTTAAGATGATATTGTTATCACCAAAAAATATTTGATGCTGTGTGCCACCTTCATGTGTTTCGTGGAATAATTTATGCATTGTGCATTATAACGGACTTAATTTCAAAAATAAAACTGAGATTCAAGGGAGTAAATTGATTATTAATCACCAGTTCAAATAGTAGCGCTGATTTAATTCAGGAAAACAATGAACAATCAATTGCATGCTTTTATCTTGTTCCAGTCTGTATCTATTATGTTGAAAGATGAAAAATATATTCATGTTGCTTATACATTTAGCATTAGCATGTACTTATCTTGCTCAATCAAATAGGGTATAATGCTGAAAAGCTTCCCCTTGGCAAGCTAAGCAAATCTACAATACTTAAGGTGAGTTATGTTGTTGTTTATAATTGGAATTATATATTCGTTGTGGACATAATACTACAGGCTGAAGAATGGTTCACATACAATTTGCACTTAACTTTCTTACAAGCTAGGTGCAACTGTGAAAGAATAACATAGAGTTGCATTGGCACAAACTTTACAAGTAAATAACTTAAATATAGCATACACTGAAAATGTTTCGCAAGATGTGTGTTATAAGCTTCACTCTTTTAATAATGATAAACATTTCCGAGCATTCCATAGGGTTATGATGTTCTGAAAAGGATATCCAATGTTATTTCGAAGGCAGACAGGAGACAGCTTGAGCAATTGACTGGGTAAGCTCATAAATTTCTTTTTAATTGACATAAAGTATATTATATGACTAAAATATGATGCTTGTTGACACCCTATTGAACATATTCAATATGCTTTAATCATGTTTTTTAAATTATTTAAATTCTGGAAATATTGACATTTTGTTGCTTCACATGTTATTATCCTTTTAATCATTAGCCTATTACATTGTGGGAAACTGGACATCTTGTAACAGAAGTCATAGACTTTCTAAATATCAATGATAACCAAATATGTTCCTGTTGCCATACATGATATGGTCTTTAATATTGTAGCGATTGATTATGGTTGTTTGCCAATCTCAACATATGAACTAGTTTATTGGAAATATTGAACATTTCTTTAACAGAATCAATGGCTTGTCTGTGCTTGAAATCATCCATGTCCAGTATAGAGAATAGTCAAATACTACTGATTCTGGTTGCTGTAGAATTTTCTGCCCTTCAACCACTAAACTCTTTTGTATGTTGCCTCTGGTTGTAGGGAATTCTACACCGTGATTCCTCATGACTTTGGTTTCAGAAAGATGCGTAAGTCTCAAACTTTCTACCTTGGTGTCCCCACAGAATGATATATTATGTTCAGCGCTGTTTCAATTGCCCCTTCAGCATTCGTTTGGTTCAGCGGACACGTGGGGATGGGACTTGGTGATACCTTTTCCACTGGTGTTTGGTTGTGGGGCATCAGGGGATGGGTAGCCTATAATACCTTGGCTCATTATTAGCTTGTAATAGTTGGCCCATGTGGTTCATGTGTAATTGGTGGGTTGAGTATCATCTTGAAAGTTTAGGAGGGTGAGGGTCAGCTTATAATCTTTGTTGCTCCAAACGTAGTACCCTTGAGAAAGAAAGTGTAAGAGAGGTGCTATGCATTCCATGTATGAGCTAGTCCGTAAGCAGATTTTGGACTTGGGGGTGTGGGCTAGCACGAGGCCGAGCTGCTTCGGTGCAGGGGCGAGGCAGTGTGTAACCTTGAATCTGAGCCAGACTGGATTCAGGTGACAGCAACAGGGCGAGCTCGAGCCTTTGTGGCGCATGGGGACGAGGGTGGCGTGGGGAACTCGAGCCGATCCAGCACTGAGGCAGGATGGTGGGTGAGGCCAGCATGGTGAGCTCCATCCGTTGTGGCAGTAGGCAACAATGATGGGTAGCTAGCAGTGGGAGTAGCCGGATCAACTGAAGAAAATTGTCTTAGAGACGGATAAGGTGGGAGCAGGTGGATGGACCGAGGATGGATTTTTTATATATATAGGAAAAGGTGTTGCACAGGTGGGTCCCATGGCTGACAGATTATTCCCACTCGATGCCATCCCACCTACCAAACAAAAAACTGGGATTGACATATCCTTCACAACAAAACACAAATTGGGATAGTCACTCACCAAAAAATAGGGATGGGATCATCCTGTCCCACCTCATCTCCAAACCAAACAAATGCTAGTTTGGAAGTGATTGACCTTCTAACAAACATCATCTCACAGGTGAATTTATTATCGACACTCCTCAGAAACTAAAAGCTAAGCTGGAGATGGTAATATGCTACTGCCTTCTACTTATTTCTATTATCATGGTGTTTTCATTTCTTATCTGTTTAGGAACAGAGTGCATTTAGTTCATTTTAAGTTATGATATCCTGGTTTTTATATGTAATTGAGAAACATACCTGTCATTCTTATGCAAGTTCAATCAGAGTAGCTAAATTGATTTAAGTTTGATATTATTCTTATTCACATCACTTATTGACGGAGATTCACAGTCATGCCCCTTAGTTGTATGATGCAGCATATGGCTGTGGTCCTCTATGGCTGATGTTTGTGCAGAATCTGCTCACCTTGTTTTCTTACTCTAGGTTGAAGCCCTTGGTGAGATTGAAATTGCAACTAAACTTTTGGAGGATGATTCAAGTGACCAGGTATTCCATTTCACTAATTGGTTAAGTTTTTTTTTTTTTTTTTTTTTTTAGGAATAATTCCTTATATGCTACCGACTATACCTTAAATCCTTGATATGGCACTGTCAGTGACTAGGGGTCAGTGATGGCATATCAGGAATTGTGAGTTTTCTCAGTGGCATATAAGGAAACTGCCCAGAAATACCATTGATTTCCAGTCCCTGATACACCATTACAAACTCTGTTATGTCTCTTTGTCTTTAAAAAGTTTTTTTTTTTTGAAAGGCTTTGTCTTTAAAAAGTTGAATCAGTTGTATGCCGTTATCAGTCTGGCTACACGTTCCATTTGCCTGGGCCGATGTCA
Organism: Chrysopogon serrulatus; assembly: GCA_015844335.1. Classification (NCBI taxonomy): domain Eukaryota; kingdom Viridiplantae; phylum Streptophyta; class Magnoliopsida; order Poales; family Poaceae; genus Chrysopogon; species Chrysopogon serrulatus. Next base: position 131,215 of record JADLZL010002901.1, read on the forward strand.
TCTCTTAATAAAAGATATGTCCTGTTTTGCTGTACCTTTTTATATACTGAAATATATTTTGTTGTACCTTTTAATATATCATCTCTTCCAAATTATAGTTCCCTTTAGATTTGTGACAAGTTAAACCTCTTTTAACTTTGAAAAGTTTATAGAAAATACACCGACATCTAGAAATCAAATTAGTTTCATTAAATTCTCCATGAAATATGTTTAAATTAAGCATTTGTTTTTGGACTTATATGTCAATATATTTTCTAAAAATGTCATCAAAGTTATGAAAGTTTGACTTAGGACAAAGCTAAAGTGAACTATAATTTGGAACGGAGGAAGTATATATCATTATAAAATAAATATTTATTTATTTTTCATTGATTTTGATTATTGTTTACTGAATCTACAAAAATATACATATTTGTGAACTATCTTTTTTTTTCTTGAACACATATCATGTGAACCATCAGAAAACTGCACACTGCATAGAACTCCAGTCTACATATTGGATCTTACTCATCGTATTCTGTTGTATTTACCATGAATCTACAGATGTTTTACTGAAATATTCACATCAAATCTAACCAAAATGTGTAGTTTTCTGAGAGTTTGTGGAAAGTTGTGTAATTATGTGAATTCAATCTAATCGTGAATGTGCAATTTTCACTTGTTTCTGGAGTTAGCGGCACACTTTGATTTGTTTGGGTAACTGAAATAAGTGTTACCATGCTTCATACCCTTGCACATTTTTAAACATAAACATGACATGATTCAAAATGTAGGATGATCCGCTGTATGCTCGATACAAGCAACTTCATTGTGATTTCACACCTCTTGAAGCTGATTCAGATGAGTACTCTATGGTAATTTTCCTACCAACAATATACATACATATATTGTGGACATTTGAGTCTGGCTTAAAAGGATTCTTTTGCATTTCAAGCTAACATATTTACTTGGATAATACTTTGTAGTTGCCCTTGGTAACCTTTCCAAAAGGATCCTTTTACATCTCAAACTTATTATATATTTTCCTTTAGATATGGGGATTCAGCCTTATAAATAAAAGTGTGAAAACATTCTCATGTCACATGGAGTGGTGGAATATCTTTATTCTTGTTGTCCGCTGTCTTTGTCAAATTGTTCATCTGAAGTTTTTAATTATTTACAAAAATATCTGCTGTCCAGATAAAAACATATTTGAGGAATACACATGGAAAAACACACTCTGGTTATACGGTGGACATAGTGCAAATATTTAAGGTTTCAAGGCATGGTGAAACAGAGCGATTTCAGAAAGTGAGATATTTCTGTTCTGTTATTATCTGCACAACCCGAAAGATTGGACTGTCTCACATGACTAATTTTCAACATGTGCATGCAGTTTGCTAGTACAAGAAATAGGATGCTTCTATGGCATGGTTCTCGGTTGAGCAACTGGACTGGGATCCTTTCTCAGGGTAATTCATGCTACCTATATTATTTACTACCACTTCTATATATGCATAGAACATGGCTTGATCTGCTTTCTAAGTTGATGAGTTGCTTCCAGCTACTATCTACTTGCCCTGGAGCTCTCAAGATCAGCAACTAGTTCTTAGTGGGACTGCTGAAATTTCAATGTTAAATTTATCAGCATGAACTGAATGCTTCATTTTCGTGACAATCTGTTATGGAGCTTTACTTCATGTTTTTAACGCTCGTGTAGTTAGTGTATTGAACTAGCAAAGTTTGTTCATTCATATGGAAAAGCTAAATTCAGCTTGCATTACCTTTTGTGCTCTTTGAAACTTGGGACTTTGATAGTTGATGGTTCTTGTTTTGAATTACTATCTCCCAGGTCTGCGAATCGCTCCTCCTGAAGCACCTGTTACTGGTTACATGTTCGGCAAGGGTGTTTACTTTGCTGACATGTTCTCAAAGAGTGCAAACTATTGCTACGCTTCAGGAGCATGTAGATCTGGAGTACTGCTTTTATGTGAGGTCTGCTGCCTACTGATTGCTGAATATTCGTGCATTAATTTTACCAGCTTCAGATGGTGTGCTATTTATCTGTTTGTTACACTAGTTACTTTGTCATATAGAGACTATAGTTCTGCCCAATTTTGTTGTAAGGTATTTGCTGAGTTCAGGGTAAATGCAGATTACGAGTGAGCTATTTAACTTCAATTTGCCAGGTTGCATTGGGTGACATGAATGAGCTACTAGATGCAGATTGGGATGCCAATAACCTGCCCAAGGGAAAATTAAGGTCAGTTACTGATGCAATTTCTTCTGATTATAGCACCTTTTCTCCCCCTAAATCATTTTCTATATGTATTCCTTTGGCCAATTCCTAATGTTAAATGATATATGCAAGAAGGGAAGACAATTTTTCCCTAAATCATTGTTTGTTTATGTTTTTCTTGTGGCCAATTTCTGATGTTACCTCAGTATAATGGACAAGATTGGAAGATACTTTTTATGCTCCATTTAATGTGTACTCCCTCTGTCCCAAATTATAAGATGTTTTGATATTTCTAGGTTCGTAACTTTTGTTACGCAACTAGATATATATTATGTCTAGATACATGGTAAAAGCTATGAATCTAGAAATGCTAAAAGGAGTAGTACTGTAAGGACCCTCATCTATTTCCCTTTTAAATTTTAAAATTGCATGAAAATAATACTAGATACATATGCTGAAAGTATTATGCTTGCTGCTGATATGAACAAGATTTGGTTGCAATTATTTTTGTGCAGCACAAAGGGAGTTGGTGAAACAGAACCTGACATGGTCGAATCTAAGATCACAGATGATGGTGTGGTTGTTCCCCTTGGCAAACCTAAACAGGAACCTTCCAAAAGGGTATCTACATTTCCATGCTCAGTTTACACGGTTATATATTTCCAAATGCAAATCCATGGGAAGCACTGGAACTGAAAATACTGCTCTCTGGTTGCAGGGTTGCTTGCTTTACAATGAGTACATAGTGTACAACGTAGAACAGATAAGAATGCGGTATGTCCTCAATGTTTCCTTCAACTTCAAGAGACGTTAGATGCTGTTGGCCTGTTGCAAAGAGCTGAAGGTGTTGCCGAGATCTTTCTTAGCAGAATATCTGTGGAATTATTGCACCATAGAGATCTTAGGTGCCCTCATCCTCATTTTCTGAGCAGATTTGGTAGCCTTTGCATATCGAATTTGGTTTCAGGCTTCCAGCTCTGTTGATGACTGATACCGAGTGTATATATGAACCATCGCAATCCATCTTCCAGTGTTGTTATATCTTCCATTTATCAGCATATTTGGTGTACTGATGAAGCATATATCCCACCATTCTAAATATCCGCAAGCTAAAACTAATCATGAGATAATGGCCTATGTAGTTTTTCAACAGATCATGAAATTGTGCATCCTTGGAAATCATGCCCTCAGATACTTGAATGAATAGCACGCCATTGTAATTTCAGAAATCCTTGTCCGTATGAGCCAACAACAACAAATCATGAGATAATGGGTGAGTATGTTTAGGTGCACTTATGCATGACACCAATGGATGGGAGTTTCTCCTATTTTTTAGAGTTTGGCACAAAAGAAGGATAGTAAAATTAGTGCCTATCTAAGAAACCATGTGCTTTCCTCATGGGTTAGATTGGAGTATAATCAACCTATCTCTAGGAAACTTACTGTAGCCAAAGAACAACTAGAACTAAGGGTGCGTCAAGAAACGTTTTAGATTCTCACTAGAATCACTAGAGTTGTTTGTAAAGAGTTACTTGAAATTGGTTCTTGTTTTTGTATTAGCTGAGTGCCTGTACGTTACTACGGGTATACAAATATCTCATATGACATATAGCCACACGAGTAAAATATATCTATGAAATCTGATGTCATCACAAATAATATAATCATCAGGTCTCAATTTATACATATAGCATGTACATCCGATCAATGAAATATCAACAATTCATACGCTACTTGCCTCCTATTTTTCAGACTTCATTTATTACCTGAAATGGATATGACAAATGTCACTAATAAAGGACACAAATGTAAGAAACATTTTTTTTCTCGATCACGCAAAATGACGTCTTTCTATTAAGGTAGAAAAGTTTGGGCTTTACATGATTTACAAATGTAAGAAATATAAGAGTTAGTATGAAATAGAAGACAATAATATCTTTTTATGGAGTTATGACCTCTTTGTAGACTATTTTTCTTGTATGTACCATATATTGTTGTCATTTTCTTAGAAAATTTTAATTCAGTCAATAACAATACTAAATCAGCCACTGTACAGATCTCAAAAATGAAAACAACAGCACTTTTTAGGTACAGAACCAATAATTATCAAATTGTGCCATAACAAAATTACATTAAGATTATTTTCTAAAAAATCTAATTTACTTGGGACCGACCCACATGCATGTCAAAGCTAAATTTCCACTGACTGAATAATGCGTATACAAGTAAGTTCAGTAAGGGCAGCGCCGGACGTTCGGACGCCGGTGTGCGCCCCGGACGCGCCGCCCCGCCCCGGCGAGCTCCTCTCCGGCCTCCTTCTTCCCTGCGCCCTCTTTCCCCGCCGCCCGGCCACCACCCGCCCCGCGGGTGCTAGGGTTCGCTGGAGCTCCGGCGAATCCTAGCGCCCGGGGCGGCCACCCCTCTCCCCCCCCGTCGTCGGCGTTCGCCCCCGCCGCCTACCCATACCCACCGCCCATCCAGCTCCGCCCAGCTCGGTGGCGCCGCCGCCCCCTCGCTCACCGCCGGCCAACCCGCCACCACCGCCCGTGTCGACGACCGCGCCAGGCCGGCCGGCCGGAATCTAAACCGGAGGGAATGGTTGAGCCCTAACCTGGGCCGCCATCGCCGGAGAGGGGGGGGAGGAGCTCGCCGGAGAGGAGCTCGGCGTCATCGCGGGGAGGAGGGTGGCGGCGTCGCGCCGGGCGGTGGCGTCGCTGGCGTGGCGCTGGCGGGCGCGCTGTCCGGCAGGGCGCGCGCCCGGACATATCCGACGCCAATCATTACCGAAGTAAGTTCGTCAGGAACCACCATTCACTCCTAAGCTGAGAGCAGGGGCAGTACTGAATTTTGGACTGAATAAAGCCCCATGTATGAATATGAAGCTGATTTTCGGCTGTTCAGGAAGAATGGCATCTAGGCATTGATCTGAAAGATGCCCTTGCTTGTTTCTCTTAGTGCAAAAATCCAAGGAAAAAAAAATGTTGAAGATCCCTATCAGTGGAGGAGTTGCTACTGCAAAGTCTTCATAGAATACACCCGGTAACTTTTAGTTTAATGAAGCAAGTTAATGGGCAGGATGACTCAAAAACACTAGCACAAACATATGCAGCAAAAGCTAAATGCGGAGTGCAGGGGTCAAAATATAGGTTCTTGCAAACCTTGAATTCTCCAATCGTGCGGAGTCACTTGAGAATCTACTCCAATGGAAGAAAGATCACCTGAAGAGCATATTTATAGCAGAGCAGTAGGACCTATTGACCTAAAAAAATATGAGCACGATATCATAATTTATAAATATGCACAGACACTTGTCATGGATGCCATCTAGTTAGGAGAGAATCGCTTGAAAAGATAAGAAATAAATAAACACCATTACTACTCCATGTTACAATCTATTGCCTCATTATCAGCATAAGCACAAGTGCCATATCATGCATGAAGCAAATGAAGTTTACTACTGCTCCTGGGTGCCAAAGAACAGAAGGAGCAGCCAGGAAATGCAGGGAATACAGAGAGTTGTACATGGATCATCCCAAGAACTGAAAACGTGCATACACAATTATTTACCCATACACCACTGAAGTTACCTTTCAAATCTTGTGCAGCACACAGAAAAGTCAGGCCAGGAAATACAGGAATATAGAGAGGAGTACATGGATCCCAAGAACTGAAAACGTCTATACACAATTATTTACCCATACACCACTTGAGTTACCTTTCAAAGCTAGCACAGCACACAGAAAAGTTAGATGATCTTAAAGTAAGATCATCTCAACCTGCACCATTTATAAATTCCTTTTTAGTTAACTAGAAAAAAAAAAATCACCACAACATAGGGACAAATAGAGTGTAGCTGATTTCTCAATGGTGAGGAATAGATTGTCAAAATTATGAGTAGCACGAGAGACTTCTAATTATATACAAAAATCACCCTAAGGTTTAGTGGGCATGCAACATCAGTAGATGTTCTATAAGAAACCATTGGGGACCCTGAAGATAGGAATGCAGGCAAGTGAACGAGGAGATGAAATGAAAATTCAGATCGAAGGCACAGCTGTAGAAAGATGAACTGAACAGCTAGTAATTCGATATTATTGATTTGTCACTTCCTATTAGCACAAATGATCAAAGGAACGTGTTGGTCTTTATTTCTCCAATTGGAAACTCACAAAAATAGAGACCATTCCAATGCAAACAAAATGGACTAAACAATGTCAAACTATAATGTATTAGTGCTGTCACTTGCATAAAAAGTATCTATTTAATTACTTGTCTGGCCCAAGGCCCATCCAATACTGGTTATTGCTAGAAGGTTCACATCCGTTGGTCATAATGAAAATTTGTCTATAAACTGATAAGAAAAAGCGATCAGAGAATATGCTGAATTCTCATTGCTGATTAGTGATGTACAGATTCATGGCTTCCCTCTGTAAAATCAATGGGCTGATGATGTTTTTAATCTAACAAAATCCACAAAAGTCCGGCACGGTTCAAACAACAAAGAATGAATAAAACTTGTGGCAGGAAAGGATGCATCCAAGAGGCTACCGTGAAGATTGATTCTTACCACTGTCAAACATCTTGAGGGTTTTCTTCCGGAAAAAAAACCAACAACTACAAGCATATTTGTTTATCCACAAACAACTACAAGCAAAATGAGTTAAGGGATTCTTAACCTGAACAAAGCTACACCTGAATGTGATGGCAAAGCTAAGCTGTCAAGCAAAACAATAGTGCAAGGTCCTGAAACATGATGCCTCTGTAAGTGCTAGAGAGAAATAGCATACTGTTACCAGTGACGTACGGCGGACTACAGTTGGAGTTGGAAGCTAGCGGTCGAGGAGAGCGCTGTTCTTGGGGACGCGCACGAGTAGGTCGGCCCTGGCAGCGGCGCGCACCGAGGCCTCTAGGTGCACGAAGAGGACAAAGGCATGCAGGGCAAGAAACTGCACGGTGTTGTCGGGGCACGGTCGCAGCGGGGAGGACGACTCCGGGTGCCGAGGTGAGTGATACGAGCGCACTAGAGCCTTGGCGGCGTCGCGGCGGCACCAAGGTTCGAGGATGGGAGCGGCGGCGGCCAGGTGCGGAGGCCAATGCGGCGCCCAGGTGCGTCGGAGGGAGCTCGAGGATGGTCTCGGCAACGGCAGCGGCGGCGACGGTAGCGTCAGTGGGAGGTCGCTGCCATAGAGAGTCGTGGCAACGAAAGGCTACCAGAGGTTGATGAACCTCGCAGAACCGGGGTGGCCGCGAAGTAGCAGGGTGTCGTGGCTGTGGATTCTGGCTCGAGGATGACCTCAACGTCGGAGAAGGCGGCGATGTAAGAGGCTTGCGGCGCCGTGGGATCGAGCTCGCGCGAGCGGAGGCAAGGGGACTGCGTCGGATCGTAACAGTGTGCTGCGTGGCGGCGATGCGTGGGATCGTGGGGGTGACGTGATTAGGAGGGGTTTCGGGTCTTCTTTTCTTCTGAGGGGCGATCTGCTGGGGATGTGATTAGGGATGGGTTATTAGGAGGAGGGGTCCAATTAGGGATTGTAGAGATGATAACATTTTCTTTTTTTAGTTGTAGAGATGTAGAGACTAGTCTAGGGACACTTAACACCTTGTTTCTTTTGATTATAGTTCTAGTTTCTAGAATTTAGTGAGCCCGCCAAGAGGTTGTATGAAGTGATTCTAGATTTACATAGAAACGTTTTTAGAGAATTTGGATCAGAAACATTTATATGAGAATCTAAATCTCTAGCCAAACCAAACATATTTTCTTTTGAAAAACCATGTACAAGAAATTTATCAAACATGTATTAATAGAGAAGAAGCAACTTACAATAAAACAGCAAAAAAGCACCACAATGAGAGCAACAAGAAGAACCAACAAGCCACCAAAGCATCAGCAAATATACACCCTTCCAAACTGTAACAAACAAGCAAAGAGCTTTGCGGTGAGGCGTGATCACCACGATATACCTCAAAGGAGTAAATCGACACCCATAAATGTTGCCAACATTGGCAAAGGGACCTAAGGTTTTTCAATTGAACTCTGAGGCAGGAGACATTACAACAATGCTTTCAAGACATGGACCATTGCTAGCCTTGAAGTTAGCTGGGTAAAGCTTTTGCCCAAAAGTTTCCTACCTCCCAAACTCAAATCCCAAGACATGGACCAGCATTGCAGCACCTACATGCCATTGCCATGCGAGACAAGGCCATCGAGGTAATAATTGTAGCAAGTCACAAGGAGATCACTCCTACCAGATGAGTTCACAGGTGTGCATGGCATGTTGTCATTGTGTTGACTGGCAGCTCTATGTTTGGTTTTGGTAATTGAGACAACTAGTGGACTAACCTTTATTTTAAGTGTTGTGTATGAGATGGGTGAAAGCCCTAGTTTGGTTTTGGCTAATTGATAAAACCTTGGACTAATCTATTTGGTAAGTATGTGTATAGCCTTAGCATGGATGGTGCACTCAAGATGGAGCAAGGTGTTGGATGGAGATGACCATAAGTGCTCCAAGTGAGAAAGAGGAGAGAAAATGGAGACAAATGGGCTCAAGACAAAGGTATAACCTATGGGGACATTTGCTTTCAGTACTCAAGACACCATAGAGGGTATGACTACATTTAGGATAGATAACAGTACTACTAAGAGGAGTGATAATGTGTTGAAAACGGTTATCCAAGTGCCACTAGGTGTTTGACTTCATGCATTACATTAGAACCTAGTGTACTAACACTTAACTCTTGCAAAATTCATTTGAAAAATGCTAACACATATGCACAAGTGATAGACACTTAGCGGTTAGCAAAATGGAAGCAAGGTGAAGTGAATCAGTCTAGGTCATACTCTAGGGCAGCAGACGGTCCGACCGTAGGCATCGGAGCATCCGCAGCCCGCAGGGGCATCTCTCGGAGATTTTCGGAAGGAAGGAGTCCTTTTCATAGCATTGAACGCTGGTGCTGGGGGCATCAGACGCGTCCGGTGCTCTTGGGAGGTTCGACGCAGCACAGTGATGTGCATCGGTTCTGACGTTCTTGCGTCGAGGCGTCCAGTGCAAAGTGTTTCTTGTCAGGTTCAGTGGTCAGACGGCGTCGGATGCTGGGATGAGTCTGTTGCAGGGGTGTCGGATGCGTCAGGTGCGTGAGTGCACATTTTAGAACCTCTCTGCATAGCGTCCGGCATTCTAGCGAGCATCAGGTGGTAGGCGTCGGATGCGTGAGCTCGCGCAAATGTTTATAGTGCATCAGACGCGGCATCTGCGCGTCCAATGATCTAACAGAAGTACGCGTAATGATCAAATTCAAACCAGGATACGTGGCGACCTGGTGGAGCTTGGGGGTGAGCGTCGGACGCGTCTGAGCGTCCGATGCCCCTAATTCAGCCCAATTAAAATACAACGGTTGGATCTTTTGAGTGGTGGCTCCATAAGCTTGTTGGCCGGCTTGGGGAGCAACTCTTGCACATTTTGATCATTCTTGAGCACCCTAGAGCTAAGCCAACCTCCTCCCTCTCATCTTGCTTGATTGCTTGCATCCAAAGAGAGATTGGGAGAAGCTAGTGAATTGCTTGTGAGTTCTTGCATCTAGTGGAACTAATGATTGTTCTTGCTACGTGATTGCTAATTCTTTTGGTGGTTGCCACCACCTAGACGGTTGGAGCAGGATGGCGTCTCCTAGTATATCCTTCATCTTGAAAGTGCTGCAAATCTCTAGGAAGTGTTGGAGATGAGCACTTGCATCTTCATGTATTTTTTTACAGAACAAGTTGGCCTGCACCATGGTGATAAGAGCCAGCTTGAGCTCAAAGCCATTCTCCCCAACTTTGACGTTAGGTCTAGTACGAATGTTGTTGGTGGTTGGAGCGGAGAACTCGCAGTGACTTATCAGCTATTTCCTCGAAAGCTAGTGCTAAGTTGCCTTCTTGTTGCTCTTCTTCTTCACTTATTGGAGCTTGCACCTCCAAAGAATGAACCTCAGCGGTGGGTGTCTTTGATGGAGATTTAAAGATATCCCTCACTTGCTAGAATTTTCTTCTTCAAAAGAGTTTCTCTAGATTTTCAACATAGTTATCTGGCAGATTAAAACCGCTCATTCATTACCCTACATAAGATATCACAAGATAAAAAGCACAAGGGTAAGCCTGCATTGAGTAGGGGTCTATGGTTTCCTCTATCTCATTCGTTTGTTAGGTCTATTGCTATTCCTTTTTACACTTGCCATCTGCCTTCCCCGGCAACGGCGTCAAAAGTTTATTGACACTCCTTAACGTCACTACGAAAATAGATATAAAACTTATCCTCGGCAATGGTGCCAAAAATGCTTGTTGGCATAACTTAGCATCGCCACTAAAGCGCCAAGTTGCCATCCCCAACTATGACATCAGGAGTGTGGTATTAAATCATGTCATCATTTAGATTATAGAAATAGTATCCGCAAGCACATAGATCAAATACCATTATAGCATTTTATCCAGAGTATTACCAAGTTATCATTTATATTTTCCCAAGGGAAAGTCTATAGGGTATACGTGTAAGGTAGCTGGATAACCTAGAGTGTAATGGATAGGCATAAGCATGTCCTCGCTACTCAATACAAGGGTAAGTCACAAGATTTTTTATAAAGGAAGACTTTATTAATTTTTCAAACGCATTACATCGAGATGATACAAAGTCTTAAAACAATTCTTTTGGCCTCTACTTGACAAGAAGCGCACAACCAAATAAAAAAGGAACCCACACACACTCTAGTGACTATCAATCCACAAACTAGAATGCCACCCATGTGCCTAGGAAAAGATAACCTTGACCACCTGTACTAAGTACTACGTAGCCGCCACAACCAAATCCCATGTATTCGGCTTCTAGATGATAGCCCATGTACGGAGCCAATGAGTGATCAAGAAGATAACCTGCAAAGGAGATGAATATTTTTTCTTTTCAAAAATTATATCATTTCTGCAGAGCCAAATCGACCAATAGGTGGCGGCAGCTCCTAGTAAAACTATAAACTTCAAATCTTTACTAATTCCTTGAACCCAATTGCCAAACATATTTGACACGCTACAAGGTTTAGCTAGACCTGAGGCCACCTGAATTATTGACCAGACTGCTCGAGCGAAATGACATTCAAAGAACAAGTGTCTAATAGTTTCTTCTTTGTGGCAAAAATAGCATGTTTAGCTACCCTACTGTTGACGGCCACTATTGTATTAATTCAACCGTCAACTAGCCATGAAAAGGATGCAAATGTGATCACCAAAGTAGATATAGGGTTTACACTGACCAAATTCCATGAGTTTTGGTGTTTCACTATTTATGCAGGCGTAAACCGAAAAAGACACAAAGATACAAGCTTATGGGAAGAAGAAAACGGAAAACGGACTCCACGGCTACACAGGAAAGTTCCAGAAGAGACAAGAAGGCACCACGCCGAGCCGGGGGGCCCGGAGGCCACCAGGTGGGACCGGCCGGTCCCACCCCAGACCGGCCGGTCTGGCCCTGGCCCGGTCGGGTCCCGGTTCGCCCGGTTCGCTCTACCGCCTTTGAGGATCAATCCTAGCCGCCCGTCAATGTCGGTTTGATTCGATGGCTCACGATCATCGCGCAGGGCTATAAAAGGTGAGGTACCCCCCGGGGGAGAGGCCCCCATTCATTTATTCTCATTCGGAAGTCCGATCATCAGCCAGAAACCCTAATCAGAGCTCCTTAGCTAGGGCCTAGATAGCTAGATTAGAACTAGAGGGAGGCAAGCGCAGGCTTGGACTCCGGAGCCATCAAGAGCTTGGATTTGGTATAGTTCTTACCTCCTCTTGCCTTTGTTCTTTTTCATTGTATAGTTATATGATTACTACAATTGAATTGATGAATTCTCATTTACTTATATTCATAGTTATTATGTTCCTTGTCTATTGTGGTTATATGCTTAGTATAGCTAGATTAACATTATGGTTATCCATAGGTTCGTATAGCACTCATCTAATTGATCGTTGGGTGAGTGATAAACATTGTGTAAGTGTGGTGCTTATATGTTGTTTATCTGTGAATGCACCCTATAGGCCGGGTTTGGTAGATCACGGGTGTGATATTCCTGTTGAGTTCTATATAATCCGAACACCGTTTATAGGCATATTAGGGCTTGTATACGACGGAAGGGCGTGCTATGTTCTCAAACTTCCCTAGTATGTCCACTATGAATAAATGTAATGCTAACCTTAGCCATGACTACTAGGTGTATTGCACTAACCATAATATACATTGACATGTAGCTAGGAATAACCTAGGAATATCTTTTGATGTTCTACTAGCAACCCTAATGATATAGCTAGGAGTCTCTATCTGTTTATGCTGATGATTATATACTTATTTTATCTATTATCTTGTGACTTACCCCTGTATTGAGTAGCGAGGACATGGTTATGCCTATTTGTTACACTCTAGGTCAACACACTACCTTTATACAGCCATATAGACCTTCCTTTGGAAAAATATAAATGACAACCTGTAATACTCCAGGTAAAATGTTACAATGGTATTTGATCTGTGCGCTTGCGGATACATTTCTATATTCTAAATGGTGGCATAATTTAATACCACACCCCTTGGTGTTATGCTGGGGATAACAACTTGGCATTCTAGTGGCGGTGCGCTACTCTAGCATTCTTGGCGCCGTTATTAGAGATAACATTAAGAGGTGTCAACAAGTATTTTTGGCGCCGTTGCCGGGGAAAGCAATTGGCAATTAAAAAGGATAGCGATAGACCTAACAAACTAATGAGATAGAGAAAACCATAGACCCATACTCAATGCAGGCTTACCCTTGTGTTTTCTATCTTTGTGAAATCTTATGCAGGGTAATGAATGAGTGGTTTTAATCTGCCAGATAACTACTATGAAAATCCAGAGAAACTCTTTTGAAGGAAGAAATTCTAGCAAGTGAGGGACATCTTTGAATCTCCATCAAGGACACCCACTGCTGAGGTTCGTTCCTTGGAGGAGCAAGCTCCTACAAGAGAAGAAGAAGAAGAGCAACAAGAGGGCAACTTAGCTCCAATCTTTGAAGAAATGGCTGATAAGTCACTGCGTGAGTTCTCCGCTCTGAACACCAACAACATCCGCACTGGACCTAACGTCGAAGTTGGGGAGAATGGATTTGAGCTCAAGCCAGCTCTCATCACCATGGTGCAAGCCAACCTGTTCTGTGGGAAAGCACATGAAGATGCAAGTGCTCATCTCCAACACTTCCTAGAGATTTGTAGCACTTTCAAGCTGAAGGATGTACTAAAGGATACCGTGTTGCTACGTCTGTTCCCATTCTCACTGTTGGGAAAGGCAAAGCAATGGTTCTACGCCAACAAAGACAACCATACAACTTGGAATAAGTGCTCCACAGCTTTTCTAGCAAGATTCTTCCCTATGGGCAAGACGAGTGCCCTAAGAAGGAAAATCTCGAGTTTCCAGCAACAACATGATGAGTCAGTCCCTGAGGCATGGGAACGCTTCCAAGATTACATATCAGAATGTCCTCATCATGGGATGGAGAATTGGCTCCTGATGCAAACTTTCTATCATGGGCTCACCAACAGCACCCGCAACAATGTTGATGCTGCTACTGGAGGTGCATTTACGTCACTGACCATACCATAAGCTACTGCTCTTAAGGAGAAGATGGTCTCCAATCAAGATTGGAATGATGAGCGCCAGACCACCCGCAAGAGGAGTGGAGAAATGTACCAGCTCAAGGAGGTAGACATGCTGTCTGCCAAGATAGACTTGCTCATGAAGAAGCTGGAAGACAAGACGAGCCAGAGACAAGATGTCATGCGTATTAATGATGCATGCATGACTTGTGAAGTGTGTGGCAATATGGGACACTCAGGCAACAGCTGTCCTGAGACCCGTGAGGACGTGAACTTCATCAACAGCAACAACAACAACTATCGTCCTCAAAATCAAGGATGGAACCAAGCAAAGGCGTAACTACCAAAACTTCCAAGGTAACTTTGGAACTATGCTCAATTGCCTTTGAGAGAAGTGATCTAAATAAAATTGTGGAGACTTTATCTAGGAAGGTAGCATCCAATGATAAAATGCTAGAAAACATAAACATCAAAATGGATAGCTTTACCTCTGCTGTTAAGAATCAGGTTAGCTTTAATAAGATGATAGAACAACAATTAGCTCAGCTGGCGGCCGCTGTTCCACCGACCCATGAAGGTAAGATTCTAGGGCAACCTCTAGAGCCAGAGACCGTGAATCTGGTTGATGTTTATGTAGGTTACTACGTTGAAGCATTATCAGGATGGAAGGATGAGTCCATGCCACCTAAGAGAGGAGATCCAGGGAGACCTATGATTCCCATCTCTATTGGGCAGCATGACTTTCCTGAAGTTGTCTGTGATCTAGGCGCCAGTGTCAACATCATGCCTAAGGTAATTTTCGACCAAGTCTTTCCATGGGCATCTTTGTTGTACGCAGATATGTGTTTGCAGCTTGCAGACTAGACGATCAAGTACCCCAAGAGAATCTTAGATGACGTGTGCATACGAATCGAAAGATCATATGTCCCTGTAGACTTTGTAGTCCTGGATACCGGCAGAGACCCCAAGAGTCCAATCATTCTTGGCCGACCATTCGAAGTCTTGCAAAGGTCTGTCATCTACACGGACAAAGTGACAAGATTTATTTCACCATCAAGGGCAATAAAGAAAAGTTCAGTTTCAAGAACAAGACCCTTGAAGCTCCCATAGATCCAAGAGGAGCTTACTTCCCAGTCAAGCCAACAAACAAAGGAACCAAGAGGAATTCAAATGGGAAGAGGAAGAACAGGAACAGAAGACAAGTGAGAAAGCAAGTCCAAGTAGTCAAGGCTGTCGAGTACAAGCATGACCACCTCTTAGCCTCACCATTCTTAACCAAGAAAGAGGATCCAGGCACGCCAGCCATCGATTGCACTATTGGACATTGCTTATTCTACAATGCCTTCTGCGACACCGGATCAGCTGTCAACATAATGTCTAAAAAGGTATATGATTTATTATTCGATACACCCCTGTACCCTACCTATATACAGCTGCAGCTGGCGGACAATACAACGAGATTTCCAGAGGGAGTAGCAAGAGACATCATGGTCAAGATCTAGGACCACTACGTCCCGACCGACTTCATGATACTGGACATGGGAGAAGAAGACGAGACGCCGATCATACTTGGAAGGCCGTTCCTCAGCACCACCAACGCGATCATCTACAATAGATCAGGCCAAGTCCACTTCCAATTTTCAGGAGAGAAGGTACGCCGTTATTTTAAAGATTATAACTCTCCTGGATTAGCAGCTTTTACCCAGTCCCAGAGGAGACGTCAGCGCTGGAGGAATCGCTTTCAAAAGAGCAATGTTGAGGAGGAGGAAATCAAGGAAGTACCTACAGCACCAAAGCAACAACCTACAAAAGTATAGAAAGAAAAGGTAACCTCCTCAACTGAGACATCATCACCAGGAGGTCCAACATCAGGGTCCCCATCTTCGGGATCCGATGAAGCACCCCTGGAATGAAGAAGACGAGAAGTCTTGTCCGGAGGACTTTAAACTCCGAACCCTTGCCATAAGGTAACAATGGTAGTTATCCATTTACTTTCTTGCACTTTTAATTTATAGTTAGTTTTTATTATCTTTATAGAAAACCACAAAAACATTTGAAAAACATCAAAGTCTCATGTGACATGCCTACAACGCAAGCTAAAGGAGTGTTCACCGTGGTGGCATAAAAATAAAATAAAAATTAGAATACATATTTCAATTTTGTTTGATAAAAAAAACCAAAAATAATCATTGAGCATTCTGTCGCATTGAATGTACTATAATAACCTTTGGAAACCTCTCACAATAACCAACCCAAGAACGGCTAACCACTAACTGTTTATTCTAACCCGTTCCACGAGTTTTGGTGTTTTGTGAGATGTTTGCTGCAGGATGACTCTGAGAGCTAGTTCACCTAGGAATCATCATCTTCATCACTCGAAGTACACCTTCTTGCACACAGTTAACCACTATGTGGAGGAAGCAACTTCTTGTCGGATGAGATAAAGGTTCTTGGCTACACTAGCTCTTACAAGCGTGAGCTCCATCGAGAGGACTGCTCAGCTTCAATGCTCAACCGCGACAACAATCAGCTTGGGGAAAGGCATCCCCTAAGTACCCAGGTAAGTGTATCTACGCGATTATCGAGTCAGTCATAAAAATTTAAAATACCAAAAATATGTGGGCACATGAAGGTTCACCATAGTATCTAAAAAATTTAAAAATACCAAAAATATATGGGCACATGAAGGTCAATGCTTTTTAAGAGTCCTTAAAGTCTTTTGAGTTTTATAATTTAAGTCCTTGAAAAATAAAAAACCGAATAAAAATGTTTGTCTGTCTAGAGTCAATAAAAGAAAGCTCTTGAATGAATTGAAATGAAGATAAGCTGCTCTGTTACAACACCTCTAAAATGCCTAGAGTTTAGATAAAAGTTTTTCTAAGTTTTAGCTCCAACTGTTTTGACATGAGAATTTGCTCTGAGCCTGAAACTTGTGGGTTGCATATGCTTGAACTAAGTCTAGGTACCTGATTGATAAGATTGAGAAAATCTGAGCTGCTATCTATCTTGTTCTAAGTGACACTAGAGTTCTAGAGATTTATCTTTTGAAAAAAAATGCAAAAATATGATGAGTTCCTGTATGACAAAGCTTACATTCCCACCAGAGCTAACACGATAAGATAGGCTAGTTAAACTTCCACATAAATGCTGCTTGTCTTGCATTTAGTTTTGTCAACCTTTGTGACCCTGATGAGAAATTTGTCATGCTCTTGAATCAAGATCCACCTCCATATGCACTACTCTACACTAGAGTAGGCGCAACAACATTCTATTCCACCTACATCCATTCCAAAAATGTTTTCCTCCTACACTAGGAGAGAACACTAAAAATATTCTATTAGGTTAGCCACCCAATAAATGCTCCATGATTCTTGTGTTATCTCTATCTAAATCCATCAATGTCAAAAGGAGTGCTATGAGCTATGCAAAAAGATATTTGAGAAAAAGGGAGAAGAAAAGAAAGATGGACAAGTGTCCCAATGCAAAACAATGGGTACTAGATACCCGACTCCCTAAAAAAAAGAGAAAGAAAGAAAAGAAGAAAGAAAAAGATAGCTCATAACCTCTGGTCAGTCTTAAAGGAGAGAGAAGCATTCAAGGAGCTAAGTATAGTTAGGTTCCAACATATATCCACCATATCTATCCATCTATATATCTTGATTCGACTGCATGACTTATTTCTCTATGGATCCATTGTTTGACCTAACAATATATGCATTGCAAGTTTGCTCTTTCAGTTTTCTCCTTACTTATGAGCTCCACATAAACTCTAGTTATAGGATGAAAAGAAAGGCAATCATCATCACTGCCTTGGTGAGAATCCACAAATACCACATATCTTGAGAGACTTGAGTGTCATACATGGGAAGCTCTGAGTTTTATTTAAAAACGTCTAAAAACTCTAGAATGATAGTTGATCAAAGAACTTGAGACATAGTGCTTAAATGGGATCTTTCTATCTGTCAAGTGCTCAAGACCCAAAGAAGAGCTAATAAGCCCCACAGTCCAAGGTAATATGGGTAAGTTTGAAAGTCAGCTCAATTATTGCATAACTTGGAGGAGAATTTCTGTCTGACTGCAGGTATATTTGGAGAGAGTTGCTCCAAGATGGCTACAATGCTTAATGTACACATATATTCAATAACTTTTTCTAAGTTTTCTTTGCTCAGGGACTAGCAAAGGTTAAGCTTGGGGGAGTTGTTGACGGCCACTATTGCATTAATTCAACCGTCAACTAGCCATGAAAAGGATGTAAATGTGATCACCAAAGTAGATATAGGGTTTACACTGACCAAATTCCATGAGTTTTGGTGTTTCACTATTTATGCAGGCATAAACCGGAAAAGGCACAAACATACAAGCTTATCGGAAGAAGAAAACGGAAAACAGACTCCACGGCTACACAGGAAAGTTCGAGAAGAGACGAGAAGGCACCACGCCAAGCCGAGGGCCCGGAGGCCACCAGGTGGGACCGGTCGGTCCCACCCCAGACCGGCCGGTCTGGCCCTGGCCCCGGTCGGGTCCCGGTTCGCCCGGTTCGCTCCACCGCCTTTGAGGATCGATCCTAGCCGTCCGTCAATGTCAGTTTGATCCGATGGCTCACGATCATCGCCCAGGGCTATAAAAGGAGAGGTACCCCCCGGGGGAGAGGCCCCCATTCATTCATTCTCATTCAAAAGTCCGATCATCAGCCAGAAATCCTAATCAGAGCTCCTTAGCTAGGGCCTAGATAGCTAGATTAGAACTAGAGGAAGGCAAGCGCAGGCTTGGATTCCGGAGCCATCAAGAGTTTGGATTTGGTATAGTTCTTACCTCCTCTCGCCTTTGTTCTCTTTCATTGTATAGTTATATGATTGCTACAATTGAATTGATGAATTCTCATTTACTTATATTCATAGTTATTATGTTCCTTGTTTATTGTGGTTATATGCTTAGTATAGCTAGATTAACATTATGTTTATCCATAGGTTTGTATAGCACTTATCTAATTGATTGTTGGGTGAGTGATAAATATTATGTAAGCGTGGTGCTTATACGTTGTTTATCTGCGAATGCACCCTATAGGCCGGGTTTGGTAGATCGCGGGTGTGACATTCCTGTTGAGTCCTAATGTAATCTGAACCCCGTTTATAGGCACAGTAGGGTTTGTATACGACGGAAGAGCGTGCTATGTTCTCAAACTTCCCTAGTATATCCACTATGAATAAAAGTAATGCTAACCTTAGCCATGACTACTAGGTGTATTGCACTAACCATAATATACATTGATATGTAGCTAGGAATAACCTAGGAATATCTTTTGATGTTCTACTAGCAACCCTAATGATATAGCTAGGAGTCTCTATCTATTTATGCTGATAATTATATACTTATTTTATCTATTATCTTGTGACTTACCCCTGTATTGAGTAGCGAGGATATGGTTATGCCTATTTGTTACACTCTAGGTCAACACACTACCTTTATACAGCCATATAGACCTTCTTTTGGGAAAATATAAATGACAACCAGTAATACTCTGGGTAAAATGCCACAATGGTATTTGATCTGTGTGCTTGCGGATACATTTCTATATTCTAAATGGTGGCATGATTTAATACCACACCCCTTGGTGTTATGCTGGGGATGACAACTTGGCATTCTAGTGGCGGTGCGCTACTTTTGCATTCTTGGCGCCGTTATTAGAGATAACATTAAGAGGTGTCAACACCTGCCGGTTACGTTTTGCTAAATTATCTTTTGTAAGCACAACTCCTCGACGTTGATACCATAAAAAAATCTTGACCTTCAAAGGGGCTTTCATTTTCCATAAGCATTTATTTAAATTAGGCACCTCTAAATGGATTAGCACTTATGTGATTTCACTAAGAATTGTCCATTTGGACTTAGATTCTAGTAAAATACATCAGGCTCATGTCCTAAAGTGATGTTAGCATTACGTAGAAACAAATGGTTCTATGCTACTAACTCTTAGTGGATATACTAGTGAAGTTTGCGAACATAGCACACTCTTTCTTCGGATACAAGCCCTACTATGTCTATGAACAGGGGTTGGATTACATAGGACTCAACAACACACCTGTGATCTACCAAATCCGGCCTATAGGGTGTATTTGTAGGTAAACAACATATAAGCACCACGCTTACACAATATTGACCACTCACCCAATGATCAATTAGATGAGCGCTATACGAACCTATGAATAGGTATAATGTCAATCTAGCTATACTAAGCATATAACCACAATAGACAAAGAACATAATAACTATGAATATAAACAGATAAGTATTCATCAATTCAGTTATAGCAATCATATCATCTATACAATGAAAGAGAACAAATATGAGAGGATGTAAGAACTATACCAAATCCAAGCTCTTGATGGCTTCAGAATCTAAGCCTTCGCTTGCCTCCCCTCTAGTCCTAATTCTAACTAGCTATCTAGGCATAGCTAAGGAGCTCTGATTAGGATTCCTAGCTGATGATCAGACTTGAAATGAGAATGAATGAATGTGCCTCTCTCCCGGGGGGTCTTGCCCTTCTTTTATAGCCTAGGACGATGATCGTGAGCCATTTGGATCAAACTGACTTTGACATGCAGCTGAGATTGAAACCCTAAGACGGTGGAGCAACCTGAGCAAAGCGGGCCCCAAATAGGCTAGGGCCCAGACCGGTCGGTCTGGCCTGGTGGCCTCTGGCCCCACTTTGGCGTGGTGTCTTCTAGTCGTTTCTAAAACCTTCTTGCGTTGCCGTGGTGTCCGATTTTCTGTTCTATGTTCTGATAAACTCCTGAGATTGCATCTTTTCCAGTTTACACCTGCAGAAGCAGTGAAACACCAAAACTCATAGAATTCTGTTAGTGTAAACCCTATATCTACTTTGGTGATCGCAATCACATCCTTTTCCATGGCTAGTTGACGGTTGAATTCATACATTAACGACTGTCAACAATACTTATAGCTCAAGAATATAATATGAATCCTAATCAAACACAATTACAAGATAAAAGGTAACTTGGACTCCAATTCCTTCCTTCTTGATGAAGTCCAACATGTTTTCCCTTTGCTTGTCGAGCCCTAACAAGTTTGGATTGGTTGACGTCACCTGGCATCTCTGTTGCCATTTTCTCTCTGATGGGCTGGCCCCACAAGCATCTCTATTTGCCAAAATACATAGTCAACACCAAGTCTTTGCTCAAGTCTCCTAACACTGGTACCAACGGCTTCAAAGTCTCTAACTTACCCTTCACCATTCCAATCGGTCCATCAAGCTAAGTCTTGCCTTGATCTTCTCCACCTAGCCACATGACTGCATGTCATGTATCATGTACAATAAGATCCTTTATCACCTGTAGATTAATTCTCTACATATTTCATATAAGCACAATTAGTCCATCTAAGTTGTCACTCAATTACCAAACTCAAACATGGACCTTTCAGGACATTGGTCTAACAGTCATGTAGAAATAGTTGTAAGTGGCCAACGACGATTTGAGCTATTAGGGCTGATAAATTGGGTTTGGCTAGCTTGGGGTCAGCTTTCTTGTCTCCCCAATGCATTAATACATCTTGTGAGCATAAGATAATGACTGCCTCTCATCTCTTTGTTGATTGCTTCATCCTAAGTGAGAGATTGGGAGTGATCCTAGTTCATCTGCATTGAGTTGATTCATCTAGTGGCACTAGTGATCAATTGGGTTGTGTGATTCTTGTTACCCTTGGTGGTTGTTGCCACCTAGATGGCTTGGAGGTAGCGGAGGTTTGTTGAGGGGCTTTGGTGATTGTTGCCGACTTTGGACAATTGATTGTATGGGCGTCTTGTGCTCATTCCCTATGGGAGATTTGCAAAGAGCAATTCTAGTGGAATTGTGGTTAGTTGGAGTGCACTTCTTATGTCGTTCTGGCAGCGTCCATGTTGTGGTCTTGGCATGTGAGGTCAATTAGCACGCAAAACACTAACTTGGTGCTCGCCACAATGAGGATGTGGGTTGCTGGCAAGTAACCGAACCTTGGGGATAAATTTATTATCATCACTTTCCCCATGGAGTTTGCTCTCTACTCACTTGTGCTTTACTTTCATACTTGCCTTTGTGAGCAATTGTTTGCCTTCCTAGCTTTTTGTAGCCTTAGTTGTCGTTCGTATTGTTGCTTTTATTTTTTAGCTCTTGTTAGTTGTAGCTTGTTTGCTTGTGTGACATAGGATATAAATCCAAGCGACTAAAACTGATTAGGGGGCTTTCTTGAGTGAAATAGAGCTAGAGCAAAGTGGGAGCTAGTTAGGATCTTTTGTTATACTAATCAATTTTTGCTCTACTGAATTGTGTTTTAAGAAAACTTTTATAGGATCACCCTCCTTCAAGCCATCTAGATCCTATCATTACCCACATTGCCACACCTGTTATGCAATGAGAGGAGCACTGCCATCGCCATTGCATGGCATCATCCATCAAGCTTCATGGGCAAGCATCCTTGTGCAAGTTGCCATCCACAAAGGGTCGCTTCCCACTAGTTGTCGCAACAACAGTGACCTTGCACCATCGCATCAGTCCATAGGAACTATAGCCAACCCAATGGTTGCCAACCCATTGCAGATTGCCCTTGAAGGGAACTCATAGAATTAGCCATCCACCTGGATATGACACCGCATCCATATCTATCCATCAAACTCAGAGTTGTTAGTAGTCATGTTGTTACCATCATTGTACCCAATTAGTCCCAAAAGCCGTAGGGGCACCGTAGCCATATTGAGTTGACAATTGCTAAGGCTAGGGAGAAGCGAGGAGCTTCTTCATATCTTGATAAAATACTAGTCATTGACGAGAGTTTGCAATCTATATCGCTCTTTGCCTTCTGTATTTATATGATGTACTTTTTGTGCTTTACCTTCGTAGCTTAGTTGATAGGACTGAAATCTAGGTTACATTATTCTTTTACGGTAAAGATATAAATTCTTAATTACATATTTAGATAGTTTAGTTCATGTATATGTTTTGACTAGTTTAAATTTAGAGGCTTGGTTTTAGAACTAAATTTTAAATTGTCTAATTCACACCACTTCTAAACCGTCACGTTCCCCGCATGATGTAAAATGCAGATCAGAATAAACTTTTCACTGCCCTGATAGGTAGAGAGAGAATGGTGAAAATACATAATTTTAATTATTTAATATAAGTATAGACATATATTTTATTGTGTATATCTAGAAATACACCATGTTTAGCTACAGAGACAGTCTCTAGTAGAGGTCAAACCGAGCTCCGGCCAAAACAAATTTTCAAGGCCCAATAGTTTTTGCCCCGCTAGCTAGCCTATAAGGCTGTAATAAAGCACTAGTCTACTTATACATGGGTCGGGTTGCACAAAGAAGCAAAAAGTACTTGCGTTTTGGGCTCTCTATGTCACCACATGGGCTCGTTTAGGCTTTATCTAATAGCGAGCCAGATTTGTTTGGATGGTTCCAAAGTAAAAATTTTATCATGTACCATCGAATCTTGTTATACATGCATGGAGTATTAAATATAGTCTAAAAATAACTAATTGCACAGGTTGTGATAACTTTGTGAGATGAACTTTTTAAGTTTAATTAGTCCATGATTAGACAATGTCTTTGCTATAGTAAATATTTGCTAATAATGGATTAATTATACTCAAAAAATTTGTCTCATGATTTCTGAATAGTTCTGTAATTTTTTTATTAGTATTCAAAACCTTCTTCTAACATCACTCGACATTACGATGTGACACGACCAAAAAAATTTTAGATGATTTGTTGTAAGAGAAAAATACTCTTCGAACAGTTTATAAGACAAGTAAATAGGGCGTAGTCCCTGCTCTCTTTTGGTATATGAGTCCTTTATATGTCAGTGAGATCCTAACAACAGTGCTTCTGAAGAAACTAAACTCTCCCATGCTCAGAATCGTACTATAATCCCGCGCCCCCTCCTCGCCCACCGGGCCACCGCCGCCGCTCTCCTCGCCGGCGTGGCGACTCGGGGCCAAAAAAAGCACCCCGCGCCCCCAACCTCCCACGCCTCCCTCTCCTCCCCCTTCCCCCTTCTTCCCGGATTCCGGCGACCACGTGGCGGCGGGCGGCGCGCCGTGTCCGCCGAGGCGCGGATTCGGCCGCCACGACACTTGGATCCGACCCCGGCGGCGCCGGCCCTAGGGCGGGGCCCTAGGGTTTCGCCTACGGCGGCGCGGGCCTATCCGCCCCCGGCGGCGGCGGCCGGGCGACGCTACCTCCCGCCTCCAGCCGCAGGAGGCGGCCGGTGCCCTGGCCGAGGGTCACCTACGGCGAGTCGCCGGCGTGGCGCCGCCTACCCGGCCCCCGCGGCTGGGCAGCCTCGACCCCCGGCGGCGGTGGCGGCCCGGGCTGCGGCAGGTGCCCGCGTCCCCCCCTCGCGGTGCCGCCCTTCGCGCCTTCCGGGCCGCAGCCCCGGCGGGCCGGGCTGCCAGGTTGCTGCAGAACAGGGCGCGCCGTGGGCCTAGTTTCGAGGTGCGAGGGGCACCTCGCCGGGGGGATCGACCGCTCGCCTCCGTCGCCGTTACCGCCGCCAACGCTCTGTCACGCGGGGCGGCCGGTCCAGCCACTCCCCTCCCGTGGTGGCCGGCGGGGGCGCGCTCCACGCGCCCGTGTCGGTGGTGGGTTGCCGGTGTGGGGGGCGAGGCCTCCCCGCCGGCGCCGCCCCTTCGGGGGCCGTCACCGCGGCTCGTTGGGACGCGCCGCGGGCGCGCCCGCCCGACTTGACTTCTGCAATGGAGTTGGGGACTCGCCGACGCCGACGGCTCTGTCCGCTCTGTTTCTCGTGCCCCGCGCCTGCTGCGCACCCGGCCTTGAGGCGGAGAGCTTCGGCCGGGGGTCGCATTTTGCGGCGGGGAGGCCCCCATCACAACTCCGGTGTTCCGAAAGCAAAGACGCTATTGACGGTCACTAATGTCAATTATAACCCATCAATTATCATCAAACATGACATGAAATGAACCACAGAGCATAGGTATAGGGTTTTGATCTAACGAGTTTCACGAGTTTTGGTGAATCTATGTTTCTACAGGTATATACTAGAAAAGCTATCAAAGTTGACATATATGATAGTATAAAAGTATCTCAAATGATGGATTAGAATGCACCATTGCAACGGACTCGTCGAGACGATCGAAACAGACATATCATTTGCCATATTTGGAGTCCCGGATGAAAATATATCGCACCTGGAAGCAGCACCTGCGCAGGAAGGATCTAGAAGACACCAGAAACCACCATGCGGAAGGTGGGGCCCACCTGTCATAGGGGGAGACCGGCCGGTCCCACCCCCAGACCGGCCGGTCTGTGATTTTGGCCATTTTGGCCCGCCGCCCACGGGATCCACCGCCTTTGAGGAAAAATCTCGGCCGCGCCCGCCGATGTCGGTTTGATCCAAGGGCTCACGTTAATCGCTCCTCCCTATAAAAGCAGCCCCAGACCTCAGGGGGGAGGAATCCCCTGAAACCCTAATTTATTATTCGTTGGGATCCATTTGAGAGGCGTCCCTTAAAAGGATCATACTCTCATGGAGATCAACACACCAGGGAGATTAGGGCTAGACTCTTCAATGTAATAGTTTAGTAACTTGAGAGCTACGGTTGAGAGGCTTCGTTCCGGATCTCGCCGTGGAGCCTTGGAGGTCTGGTATATCTTTGTATCTTATCTTTGCAACACTTATGCTTTAGTATATTTATCTTCTCTATTTACTTCTATGCCTTATTTGTATGGTTAGTGTAGTTATTACATCTTAGCATAGGATCTCCGCCTGTATTAGGTGCTCTAGTTATCATATGTGGCTAGAGTAGTAATCAATAGTGTAGACATGGTGTCTAGGCTATAGGTTACCTGAGGTTGCGCCCAATTCTTATGGTTAGTTGTGGTAGCCCATAGGGGTGACAGCTCTATGTGGCCTTCGTATTCCACCACGTCGTGGTTGGTGTTTCGTAGGGCTTTTGGCAGCCTTCCCCAACTACTTCTTTCTCATCTATTCGAGAGTTGGAAAGGTACTGTTGCCCCGAAGTGCTATTGTGTGTGCTATACTTACCTATGCATTAGTTATATTCTAGTGTCAACTAGAATAGAACCCGAATAGTAGAGAAGTATATAGGAACCTTAAACTCTCCCTTAGTCCTCTCAAGTTAGCTGACTATATATTATAGGATTCTCCCCTGTATGTGATATTGTGCATAACTCTTATTATTTACCACTTACCCCTGCTTATTAGGTCTAGTTGATATACTAGTTAGTAGATACATGATGGTGAACTATCAATGTCTTTAGCCATTATTTCCCAGTGGTAAAATATAAATAACGACACCTGGAATACTCCCGGTAAAATGCTACAATGGTATTTGATCTGTGCGTTTGCGGATACTACTTCTATATTCTAAATGGTGGCATGATTTAATACCACACCTCTTGGTGTTATTGCTGGGGATAACAACTTGGCGTTCTAGTAGCGATGCTATGCCCACAAGCATTTTTACGTCGTTGCTAGATGTTGGTATTTTTAACATCACTTCAAGTTAAGTTGTCATCCCTAACATGATGCCAAAAACCAAGGATAAAAATAATCTACACGCAATGTCTCTAATTAGAATATATCTGCAAGCGCACAGATAATTCTCCCGTTGTAGCATTTCACCCAGAGGAAGTATTTCGAGTATCGTTGATTTATTTTATGCCAAAAGGATAAAGCAGCTATAACTTATACTATTGATGTGAAAGATAAACCATAACTAGAATCCTACTCATAACAGGGGATAAGTCATATGATAAAAGATATATATGATAAATAATGATAATGATCAGTCATCATAAATAGATAAACATCGAGCTCTTCTAGTCATAACAATAGCTAGCCAATGGATAAACTCGGGAATAAATACTAAGGTAATTCTATAACTACGTCAATGAATAACTCTAATTAGTGTAACTACATCTAGCAATCATCGTTAAGTTAACCCTATATCATTATCACATGCAAAGAGGCATCAACTAATGAGGGTATTAAGACACAAAGGTCACCTCCTTCGCGACCGTGCCCATGCTAGTCCTACGTACGGAGGGTGGACTACAGAGGAACCAACGCAATTGTCACTGCGCGCGGACTACCACACGCCCCGGTACGTCAGGGTGCACTCGTAGATAAACAAGATATCTAGACACCACGTCTACATATTGTCTACCATGTACCCGGCCGCTTGGATAAACGCTATACGAGCAATTACATGAATTCAATAAGATCAAACCAACTATCCTAGACATATAATCAAAGTAGACAATGACTATTGCAATTAAGAATATATAAGAGATTAAGAACAATGTTGCCTGAATCATAATGTTTTTTTTTAAACGAGGTAAAACCTCAGCTTTTAAGAAAGCAGGTAGCACGATACATCACTGGGAAGACCAGTGTTTCCAGACAGAACACCGAAGCCTAAACAGCGTCAAGGGACAATATTACATGATGGAACTTGACCAACAGACGCCCACGCAAGACGGCCGCCCCAAGCGGACGTAAAAGACTAAACATCAAAAACAAAATCAGAGCTCCCACACATCAGTAGCACTGGTAGTCGCCGGCTTGAAGTTGTGTATCCATCGCAGCATGCCATCGTTCACTTGGTCCACCCGTTGTCGATCTTTGGCTTTAAGCAAAATACTCCATCTCGCATCGGCGACAATGCATTGTAAACGATGTCAAAAGGAGCACGAGGGAATTTCTTCTCAATCATCATTTTGTTCTGTTAGTCCAAAGTGCCCAAGCAAAACAAGCAAACAAGAACATCATCAAGTTATTTGGAAGCGGCCCCTTGCCCATTAGCCATGTTTCGGACAAATCTTTGATAGTTTTTGGGTACCCTTGTACCCCGAAAATATCCGAATAAGAGCCCCGAGATCACTTTAGCTAGAGAACAGTCGAAAAAAATGTGATTCACAGTTTCACAGGTGCGACATAAGCAGCAGGATTCATTCTTTCTACTCCCTCTCTTAGACAGACTATGTGCACATTGTAGAGAGCAAAGTACTAGAACTATACCGAACTCCACGCTCCAGACAGACGCCAGGGGCTCCGGATCCCGCTGAAGAACTAGAACTCTTCTACTTCTAATCTAACTAGGCTAAAGCTATGAACTAGAGAGGCTCTGATGAACTAGAGAAGGCTCTTGATGAATAGATCTCCAAATGACTTGATGCCTTTAGGGAGGGGGTCTACCCCTTTATTTATAGCCCGGTGGGATCGACGTGCGCCGCAGGATCAAACCGACGTAACCAAGGGCCAAGATGACTCCTTATAGGCGGTGGAGGAAGCTTCCGGAAGGAGGGCCAAAACCCTAGAAGTGGGGCGGCCGGTGCCATGGTGGGGCCGACCGGCCCCACCTGGCGGCCCCCGGCCCCTCTGTCGCTTCAGGTGTCTTCGAGTCTTCCTGAGTCTTCCCGCGATGTCCTTCGTGACGGATAAGTTTCGTGGTTATTTTGCACTAGAATCCCTCCTTTTCAGCTTTTCTGGAAATCTCCCTAGAAAATGCAGAATATGCAAAACTCGTGGAAATTGTCAGGTAAATCCCTAGACTAGTGTGCTTTCATGTTTTCCTTCGGGTAAAAAGTGCTAGTAAAAGTTGACACTAACAGGTGTCAACAATACCCCCAAGCTTTACCTTTTGCCAGTCCCTTGGCAAACACACCAAGCCTAAGTGTTATTGTATTTGGATTAGGAGTTGCTATAATGTCATTATACTTTCCAGTACACATGCTTTCAAACAAAATTTTCTCCGGGTCGAACAATGAATGCTCTAATCTTCAAACTTACTCATTTTACCTATAATATGGGGCTTCACAGCTTTTGCACAAGTCTTGAGCAATCAAAAGATAGAATAATCCAGCTAAGTACTATGTCTCAAATTCTTTGCAATACCAATATTCCGAAGTTTTTTTTTCATAAGTTTTTAGAATAAAACTCAGAGCTTAATTGTATGACACCCTCAAGTCTCTTAATGTATGTGGTATTTGTGGTTCTCTCTTGAGGCATTAATGTTGTTATGCCTCCTATAGCTAAAGGTATAAAGTGGAGCTTATAGGAGTGGCAATAACAAGGATAGGCTTACTTGCAAAACATGTATTGTAAAGTCAACTAATGGATCCACAGAGAATCGAGGCATACAATCAAACCAAGACGTGCATGTGTATGGAATATGGTGGCTAGGTGAATATGTGTTATTTATGGCTAATTTCTAATTCTATGGTTGCTCTTTGGGAATGACTCTCTTTTAAAACTTTTTCTCGGGAAAGACATGGGCTATCTTTATTATTTCTTTTTTTTTTTTTTTTAGGGAGGCGGGCATCTAGTACCCATTGTTTTAATTGCTGGGACACTTGTCCATCTTTTACTCCCTCTTTTTTTTTCTTTCTTTCTCTTTTTTTTCTTTTCTCTTTTTTTTTTCTTTTCTTTTGCATAGCCACATGCATCCTTTGAATATAATTAATGGATCGAGAGATATAATGAGGACTTAGAGCATTAAAGACAGGGGTTATCCTATAGGGTGATTGTATATTTTTGTGTTCTCTCCCAAAGTGTAGGAGGCGAACATTTTATGATAAATATGTATGGAAATATGGTGAATGATTGTGATTACCCCTAAAGTAGGAATAATGCATATGTGGACTGGAGTGTGTAAGTGTTTCTTGGTTTTAAAAGCATGACAAGACTCTCATAAGGTATACAACACAGGTTGACTAAACTCAATGCAAAGCAAGCAGATTTAAATGTGAAAAGGTTTTCCTATTCTCTAACATATTAATTCTGGCTTTGTTAGGAATTCACATTTATCATACAAGAGCTCATCATGTAAATTTTAACTTTTCAAAATAAACCTCAGAACTTAGCAATGCTAGGAATAAGATAAATAGCAGACTCAACCTTTATGAATCATATCAATCAACTACCTAGACTTAGCGCAAGCTTATGCCTCCACAATTAAGGTTCAGAATAAATTCTCCAATTAAAACAATAATGCTTAGAACCAGGGAGAATTTAAGTTTGGCAAGTAGGTACTTAGTAAGCATTATAACAGAGCAACTATTCATCATTTCTAAGACAAAATTTTAATGTTCATCAATTTTTAATTAACTCTAGTCTAGACTGACTCTAAACATACTCCAATATAATTAATACTAACTAAGACTTATTCTTATTGGTTTTTAGATTTTCTTTAACTAAAGACTCATAAAAGACTCAACAGGCGTGGACCTTCATGTGCCCACATATTTTTGGTATTTTATAACTATATATAACACGTAACTTTAATAATCGCCTAGGTGTAGTCACCGATAACTAGGGGATGCTCCTCCCCTAATTTGGATGGTTGCAATACTTGGCGTAGATGTCTTTTTAGAGTGAGCTAACCACTAGCGAACCTGGTGGGTGCCACTGATAGACTATCTCCTTGCTATGATGTTATTCCTGCATAAATACTCTCCACAAAGAGAAACCAAAACTCGAGGCTCTAATTTGTTAATGGGTTAGCGGTCAGCCAAAGAGTAGTTGATCACCTTTATGAGCTAGCTTTAATGTTGTCTAATTTAAACAGGATTTCACTTTTCTCTTATTTTTGAATTTTCTGTTTATGATGCAGAAATTTAAATATGAATGCTATATTTTTATCATTTTTTTTATTTTATGCCACCACAG
The DNA here is from genome assembly GCA_015844335.1 of Chrysopogon serrulatus. Lineage (NCBI taxonomy): Eukaryota > Viridiplantae > Streptophyta > Magnoliopsida > Poales > Poaceae > Chrysopogon > Chrysopogon serrulatus. The sequence continues at coordinate 161,771 of JADLZL010002901.1, forward strand.
CGGATGTTCCTTTAGAAAATACCATAGGGTATCCATATGGGGCTTTGTGATGCCATGAGTGATACAGTAAATACTTTTATTTATTATTTTTTTATATCTTTTAGTGTGTAAACAAGATTATGCTACTAAATAAATTACAAATGCATTTAATAAGATAACTACCATTCTAACCTTATGGCTAGGGTACGGAATTTTAAAGTCTACCGATATGACTTAGATAGAGGAGAACATTTACTCAGTGGGTTCAACGTCTGAGGTAACCTCAGTCAATTCCCCATTTCATGGTGATGCCGCACGTGCCTTCTTCCGTCTCGTTTCTATCTCTTTTGCTTCTCTCTTTTTTCCCACGCTTCTAACCGTGTTGATAACTAGGGGATACTCTTCCCCAAGCTAGATGTTTGCTTATGGTTGATCGTTGAAGCTGAATGGTCCTTACAGAGGAGCTCATGCTTATAAGAGCAAGTCTTGCCTGGAATACTTCAATCTCATCACCCAAGAAGTTACTTCCTTCACATAGAGATCAGTTGTATGTCGGAAAGGTGTACTTCAAGTGATGAAGATGAATATTTCTAGGTAAGCTGGCTCTTAAAGTCATCCTACAGAAAGCTCTCACAAAACACCAAAACTCGTGGAACGGTATTAGGATAAAGTATTAATGATTAGCCGTTTTTAGAGGATTGGTTGTTGTGGAGGTTTGAAAGTATTTTTAAGATAGCAGTATTGTAGCAAGATGCTCAGTTAATCTTTTTGGATTTTTATGGGTTTATATGCATAAAGTGCAAATGCATGATATATATTTTTATTCTGTATGCCACCACAGTGAGAACTCCTATAGTTTTTACACTACAAGGGTTTCACATAGGGCTTTGAGTTTTTAAGATGCATGAATGCAGCCTAATGCATATCTATTTATTTTTGTTATTTCTATGCATTGCTAATATAGAAGAGTAAATATACTAAAGAGAAAATAAATCATACGATGCAAGAAAGTAAATATAGATAACTACCGATGTTGCCTCACGGCGAGGGTTCAATATTTATAGTCCTTCAAACTGGACTTCTCCTTGCAGTGGTTCATTGTGTACTTCGAGTTGCTCTTGAGGGTAAGGATTGAGGTGGTGCCTCCACTAGTGGCTCCTAATGGCGGTGCCACCTTCTTTCTTTCTTTTGTAGGCATCTCGAAGTCAATCTTATGTGTATCATTATTATAGTTGAGAACTTTCACTTGGAGAATTCGGGGGATTGTCTCCCCACACTTTAATTGAAGTGCGTTCTCCATTATTAGAGCATGATAAAGGGTAAATGAAGTTCAATGGTCTCTTTGTTTCTTTCTTGATCATGGGTTATTCATTAGCATCTTGTCTCGTATGTTTGTACTCCTTTCTCACTCTTCGACCTCTCGCTTTTCACATTATGTCTTCTACGCAAGGGGTTAGCGGACAACACATACCCGAAGGAATATGCTATTTATCAAAGTACGGATAGTGTTTGCCTAAGAGTTAATGATTAATTTGTAGCTTGTGTTTTAATGATTCATCATTATTTCAAAAATGTTTTCCATCAAGGTTAAAACAAGGAGCATACTCTTAACCTTGAATTGATTCCATGAATAGTCTCTTAATATGATTTAACCATTTTTTTATGTAGAAGGGGTTAGTCTATATGTACAACTAAATTCTTATATAAGTATGCTTGATTTTCATAATGTTTAATTAATATTCTAAAGCATACTTATAATAGAATAAGGAAGTTTACAAGACTAAAGGTATTTATTCACGTAGAACCAAGAATATGTATGGTGAATCATAGGAGTATTTTATTTTATGTATTTTTTAGCAAGTTATATTTGAGCATGGCATAGGGTAGAAATGACTAAGACAAATTAGCAACATGGTATGAGGTGTTAATTGTAGTTACATGTTGAATGAGGCTTGGACAAACGTACCTCATGTCTTCATCTTTCTAAGTAAGTGATGATGAACTTACTTAGAAGAGGAGGGTTCAGGTCTATTGGAGATGCAATAATGCTCACTTAAAAACTTCTTCTCTAATAGATTAAAGTTGTTTTTTCCTACAAAATGTTAATGGACACATACCCGAAGGAATAGCAAGATTGAAATACGGGTTTATTGTCCATACTCTTCTTCTCTCTTTTTTTTATTTTCTTTTATGCTAATCAAGATGATATATGGTTTAAGATTATTTAGCATAAATTATGTCTATCGTGTTTTATGTTGTTGTTGCAATCTAGCATGGTTCAAGATAAAGATAATTTGTAACTAAAAGATAAATAAATATTAATACTCACAAGTTGGACTTCTTGTGTAAAGTTATCATCTACCTTGATTCATCTCATATGTGAATTCTTTTCTTGACTTACCCAGATTGAATTTAAGAATTCTCTTATAGGGGTTAGTCTGATAAAATAACTAGTATCTACTAAAGTGTACTATCGGCTCAAGAATCAGCATAGACTCATGTCCAATTTAATTCAGGAAAGGATTTTAACCTAAGCACCTTGCTTAATTCAAAAACCTTTTAGAAGTAAGATCAAATCACCTTATGATTCAAAAAATTAAACTAGACACTATGTCTATTTTAACTTAGGAAAATAGTCAATGCTCAATTTCAAAGGTGTATGAAGATACTTCTAAACCTAAGCATACCATAGCAAATACAAGTAGCATGAAAGTACTGTAGAAGTTTATTCAAGTAGAGATGAAAAAGCATGATTATGGTGAGTTTTTTTAATTATTTATAAGAATACAAGTTAGGATGGATATATGAATGGAACTAAATATGTTATGGATGAAAAATTTTAAACTAAATGAGGTGGATGTTTAGATTGTAAAAAGTAAACATGTAGTGGAATGCAAAAGATAACTACTCATCAAATTTAAAGTCCATGAGTAAAACTTTCTCACCTTTACTTTTCATCTTTATTTCATCATACTTACCATGACTCACATGCTGAAATTTGTGAGTGATGCAACATCTTTGTTCCCGTCACTTGAGATATGAATTAAAGTCCTGTGACGTCGACCTCTTTCTCCAACATTAGATTTGTTATGTTTCTTCTTATTTTGTGGGGGTATGCCGGAAGGTCATAAACCGGTCGTTTATTACCCTGCATAAGATATTAAAGTGGACAAACAAGGGTAATCCTGCTTGAGCAGGGGTTAATGGTTATTTCGATCACATAATGAAGTATAAGTCTATCAATGTTCTTAATTGCCTAGCTACCTTCCCCGGCAACGGCGCCAGAAATGCTTGTTGGTATTTTTAACATCACTTCAAGTTAAGTTGTCATCCCTAACATGATGCCAAAAACCAAGGATAAAAATAATCTACACGCAATGTCTCTAATTAGAATATATCCGCAAGCGCACGAGATAATTCTCCGTTGTAGCATTTCACCCAAAGGAAGTATTCCGAGTATCGTTGATTTATTTTATGCCAAAAGGATAAAGCAGCTATAACTTATACTATTGATGTGAAAGATAAATCATAACTAGAATCCTACTCATAACAGGGATAAGTCATATGATAAAAGATATATATGATAAATAATGATAATGATCAGTCATCATAAATAGATAAACATCAGAACTCTTCTAGTCATAACAATAGCTAGCCAATGGATAAACTCAAGAATAAATACTAAGGTAATTCTATAACTACGTCAAAGAATAACTCTAATTAGTGCAACTACATCTAGCAATCATCGTTAAGTTAACCCTATATCATTATCACATGCAAAGAGGCATCAACTAATGAGGGTATTAAGACACAAAGGTCACCTCCTTCGCGACCGTGCCCATGCTAGTCCTATGTGCGGAGGGTGGACTGGAGGAACCAACGCATTTGTCACACTGCGCGGACTACCACACGTCCCGGTACGTCAGGGTGCACTTGCAGATAAACAAGATATCTAGACACCACGTCTACATATTGTCTACCATGTACCCAGCGGCCGCTTGGATAAACGCTATACGAGCAATTACATGAATTCAATAAGATCAAACCAACTATCCTAGACATATAATCAAAGTAGACAATGACTATTGTAATTAAGAATATATAAGAGATTAAGAACAATGTTGCCTGAATCATAATGTTGAATACAATAAGAGCAAAGTACTAGAACTATACCGAACTCCACGCTCCGCATGCACGCCGGGGGCTCCGGATCCCGCTGAAGAACTAGAACTCTTCTACTTCTAATCTAACTAGGCTAAAGCTATGAACTAGAGAGGCTCTGATGAACTAAAGAAGGCTCTTGATGAATAGATCTCCAAATGACTTGATGCCTTTAGGGAGGGGGTCTACCCCTTTATTTATAGCCCGGTGGGATCGACGTGCGCCGCAGGATCAAACCGACGTAACCAAGGGCCAAGATGACTCCTTATAGGCGGTGGAGGAAGCTTCCAGAAGGAGGGCCAAAACCCTAGAAGTGGGGTGGCCGGGCGCCATGGTGGGGCCGGCCCCCCCACTGGCGGCCCCTCGGCCCTCTGTCGCTTCGGTGTCTTCCGAGTCTTCCGAGTCTTCCCGCGATGTCCTTCGTGACGGAATAAGTTTCGTGGTTATTTTGCACTAGAATCCCTCCTTTTCAGCTTTTCTGGAAATCTCCCTGGAAAATACAGAATATGCAAAACTCGTGGAAATTGTCAGGTAAATCCCAAGACTAGTGTGCTTTCATGTTTTCCTTCGGGTAAAAAGTGCTAGTAAAAGTTGACACTAACAGGTGTCAACACTAGAGATAACATTAAGAGGTGTCAACTAGAATTTTTGGCGCCGTTGCTAAGGAAATAATTGGCGTAAAGATTTTGATATTGATCTTGATGTCTGCTAACTTAGTGTACCACTAGCTTTAGTAGGATTACCCTTGTGTTTGTTGAGTTGTGGAATAAGCAGAAAATCAAGTGCTCAACCTTTTAGCGAAATTCCAAATGAACAAGACAAGGGATATGTTAAAGAATCCAGGGTGCCTGAACATTCATGAACCATCAACAATGGAATCCTGCCATCTCACAGGTATGTATAAATGTATATATTATTCTAACCGTGTGTAGATTGGAGAAAAAGATCATCATCACAAGAACTCAAATCTCATCATGTGTGATGAACAAAGATGCTACACTACTCATAGAGTCCATTGTGAGTCATGGTAAGTATGATCAAGAAAGGTGAGAAAGTCTTGCTCATAGACTTTAAATTTAATGAGTAGTTATCCTGTTGCATTCCACTGCATGTTTACTTTGAATAATCCATGCATTTACTCCATCTCATATCACATCCATAGAATGTTTAGTTTTATGCAAATATGTATATCACTTGCATCTCTACATAAAATAAAAAAAATATTCTCACCATACATGAACAGGCTTTCATCTCTATTTGAATAAATCACTATGTGCTCTCATGCTACCTGTGCTTGCTATAGTATGCTTAAGGTTTGGAGTATGATCATACATCTTTTAAATTAAGCATGGTGCTTAGTTTAGAAGTGCTAATCCTACTTCCAAAGGCTTTTAAATTAAGCGTGGTGCTTATGTTAAAATGCCTTCCTAAATCAAATTAAACGTGGTGTCTAGGTTGGTTCTTGAACTGAAAGTATGCTATAGTAGACATTAGATATTTTATTGGACTAACCCCTGCAAAAAACTCTAAATCTAATCTGTGTAAGTCAAGAGATGAAATCAATTCAGAGATGAAACAAGGCACATGATGAACTTCAACAACTTTGCACATTGAAGACACAACACATTCATCATTGATGGAAGAACTGTAAGTATCAACGATTATTCACTTTGTCTTCAACTGTAAGTTACCTTTGCCTTGAACCATGGTTGCATAAAACATGAGAAAAAACTATGCTAAGATAATCCTAATCCGATCTTTCTAATAGCATAAAGCTAATGCATATAAATTAGAGACAACAATTCCTCTATTCAAATCGGTATATTCCTTCGGGTATGTGTTGTCCACTAATCTTGTGCAGGCATAAAAAATTCAAAATGGCAAAGAGCAAAAAGATGTCACGACAAAAATAGCACCATCTAGGAACAAGAGGAAGTACGAACCGAGATGTGAGGCTGTCCAAACAAGGAAAGCATCGAGCAAAACAAAAGGACCATCAAGAGTCATCTACTCTTCATCACATGGTGTTATCATGCTCTAATGATGAAGGTAACATCCAAAGGTAAATGGTCACTACTTAAAATGCTTCTCCTTGGTTTTGGTATAAACATAAACAAAGAACCTATATTATTTGAGTAGCAATTATCAATGATCAATCCTGATTAACTCAACATGTTTAGTTCTTTAACTTGTTCATAGCATCACTATCTTGATCTATAGTCTTAATCAAATGAGTTAAAAAGTTGCACATCTTATGCTTGGAAGATGGTAGTCATGATCATATAAAAATTGACACATCATACATAGATTGATAATCCTTCCATGGTTAAGCATTTCAACTCTTGTGGCCTGATGAAATTAAATGTTACATCCTTGCTCAACCTTCTGATCTTACCTCTCATGATAATATTGAACAAAGTACATAACATCAACTCCATGTTGTTCAAACGGGACTAAAGACTAGAGATGTGGAATAGAAGTTTTGATTCTACTGGTGTTTTCCCACCAAGTAGATCCCATGCACTTGATCTCTACCTTGTCTTCATGAGCGGGACACACATTAAGCGAAGTGTGGGGGAGTCAATTTCCTACTTTGTACAAGTGGAGGTCCTAGACCTATCAAAGTAAAATTAATACTCAACCAAGACAGGTTAAGTAGAAGAAGGTGACACATCATAAAGGGCATCATCATAGAAATCTTTGTCTACACCAAAAGAGCTAGCTTGGAGAAGAAGCACTCCCTTGCAGCAACCAAAGCAACTCCATGCCATGACAATGCTAGAGGAATCAATGAGAAGGGAGAAGTCTTGTTCGGAAGACTTTAAAATCCGAACCCTTGCCATGAGGTAAGATTGGTAGCTATCCATATTTACTTTCTTTCATTGCATGAATTATTTTCTCTTTAGCATGTTTACTTTTCTGCATTAGCAATGCATTGAAAACAACAAAAATAAATACATATTTATCTTGTTAGATAATTCATGCATTATAAAACTTGAGGCCCCATGTGATCAGTTCTATGGTGTGTAAAAGCCTATAGGAGTTTTCACCGTGGTGGCATAAAAATAACAAAAATAATCATGAATACATGTTTTCTTTTCTACATAACAAAAATAGAAAATTCAAAAAAAATCATCATTGAGCATCTTGCTGCACTGTATATCTTGTAACAATCTTTAAAAAACTCTCACAACAATCAGTCCGTGAAATGGCTAACCACTAACTGCTTACCCTAATCCGTTCCACAAGTTTTAGTATTTTATGAGATGTTTACTGCAGGATGACTCTAACAGATAGTCACCTATGAATCATCATCTATATTACTTAAAGTACACCTTTCCAACACATAGCTAATCACTGTGTAAAGGAAGCAACTTCTTATTGGATGAGATGAAGGTTCCTGGCTACACCAGCTCTTACAAGCATGAGCTCCATCGAGAGGAGTGCACAGCTTCAATGCTCAACCACGACAACAACCAGCTTAGGGGAAGGCATCCCTTAGGTACCCAGGTAAGTGTACCTACGCGATTATCGAGTTAGTTATAAAAATAAAAAAATACCAAAAATATGTGAGCACATGAAGGTTCACTATAGTATTATAAGAAAACTTAAAAATACTAAAAATATGTGGACACATGAAGGTCCATACTTTTTAGAGTCTTCAGAGTCTTATATAGTATGAGTCTTAAAAATATCAAACCTAATAAAAATATAATTATAGATATGAGTCAATAAATAGGCAAGCCCTGAAGATGATCTTTAAAGATGAAAATAATGAAAAGCTGCTCTGTCATAACACCTTTGGAGTACCTAGTGTTTAGACATAGGTCTTCCCGAGTTTTGGCTCAACTATTTTGACATAAAGATTTGCTTTGAGCCTAAAACTTGTGGGTTGCATATGCTTGAACTAAGTCTAGGTACTTGATTGATCTGATTGAGAAAGTCTGAGCTGCTATCTATCTTGTTCTGAGTGACACTAAAGTTCTAGAGATTTCTCTTTTGAAAAATGCAAAACCTTATATGATGAGTTCCTGTATGACAATGCTTACATTTTCACTAGAGCCAAATATGATGAGATAGGCTAGATAAACTTCCACATACATGCTGCTTGTCATGCATTGAGTTTTGTCAACCTTTGTGATACTGGTGAGAAATTTGTCATGCCCTTGAATCAAGATCCACCTCCATATGCACTACTCTATAATGGAGTAGGCGCAACAATATACCATTCCACCTACATCCATTCCAAAAATGTTTTCCTCCTACAATTGGAGAGAACACCAAAAATATTCCATTAGGATAGCCACCCAATAAATGCTCCAGGTTCCTATTGCTATCTCTCTAAATCCCTAAGTGCAAAAAGGAGTGTTATGAGCTATGCAAAAAGATAACTGAAAAAAGAGAGAGAAGGGAGAAGAAAAGAAAAACAGACAAGTGTCCAAATGCTAAAAACAGTGGGTGCATAGATACCCAACTCCTAGAGAAAAAAAGAGAAAAAGATAGCTCATAACCTCTGGCCAGTTTTAAAATTCAAAGGAGATATAGGCATTCAAGAAGCTGAGTAGAATTAGGTTCCACCATATATCCACCATATCCATCCACCTATACATCTTGATTCGACTGTATGACTTATTTCTCTATGAATTCATTGTTTGACTCTACAACATATGCATCGCAAGTTTGCTCTTTTAGTTTTCTCCTTACCTATGAGCTCCACATAAGCTTTAGTTATAGGATGAAAAGAAAGGCAACCATCATCATTGCCTTGGTGAGAATCCACAAATACCACATATATTGAGAGACTTGAGAGTGTCATACATGGGAATCTCTGAGTTTTACTTGAAAACCACTAAAAACTCTAGAATGATAGTTGATCAAAGAACTTGAGACATAGTGCTTGGGCGGGATCTTTCTGTCTGTCAAGTACTTAAGGTCCAAGAAAGAGCTGATAAGCCCCATAGTCAAAGGTAACCTGAGTAAGTTTGAAAGTCAGCTTAGTTATTGCTTAAGCTAGGAGAAGAATTTTTCTAAATGCAGGTATATTTTTAAGGAGTTACATCGAGGTTGCGACAATGCTCTAAGAAACTATGAACATCTATATCTGTTTCTAAGTTTAGCTTTGCTAAGGGACTAGCAAAGGTTAAGCTTGGAAAAACTTGTTGACGGTCACTAATGTCAATTATAACCCATCAATTATCATCAAACATGATATGAAATGAACCACAGAGCATAGGTATAGGATTTTGATCTAACGAGTTCCACGAGTTTTGGTGAATCTATGTTTCTACAGTTACATACTAGAAAAGCTATCAAAGTTGACATATATGATAGTATAAAAGTATCTCAAATGATGGATTAGAATACACCATTGCGACGGACTCGTCGAGACGATCGAAACGGACATATCATTTGCCATATTTGAAGTCCCGGATGAAAAGATATCGCACTTGGAAGCGGCACCTGCGCAGGAAGGATCTAGAAGACACCAGAAACCACCCTGCGGAAGGTGGGGCCCACCTGTCATAGGGGGAGACCGGCCGGTCTGTGATTTTGGTCGTTTTGGCCCAGTTTCGGCCCATGGGATCCACCGCCTTTGAGGAAAAATCTCAGCCGCCCGCCGATGTCGGTTTGATCCAAGGGCTCACGTTAATCGCTCCTCCCTATAAAAGCAGCCAGACCTCAGGGGGGTAAGGAATCCCCTAAAACCCTAATTCATTATTCGTTGGGATCCATTTGAGAGACGTCCCTTGAAAGGATCATACTCTCATGGAGATCAACACACCAGGGAGATTAGGGCTAGACTCCTCAATGTAATAGTTTAGTAACTTGAGAGCTAGGGTTGAGAGGCTTCATTCTGGATCTCGCTGTGGAGCCTTGGAGAGGTCTGGTATATCTTTGTATCTTATCTTTGCAACACTTATGCTTTAGTATATTTATCTTTTCTATTTACTTCTATGCCTTATTTGTATGGTTAGTGTAGTTATTATATCTTAGCATATGATCTCCGCCTATATTAGGTGCTCTAGTTACCATATGTGGCTAGAGTAGTAATCAATAGTGTAGACATGGTGTCTAGGCTATAGGTTACCTGAGGTTGCGTCTAATTCTTACGGTTAGTTGTGGTAACCTATAGGGGTGACAGCTCTATGTGGCCTTCGTATTCCACCATGTCGGAATTGGTGTTTCATAGGGCTTTTGGTAGCCTTCCCCAACTACTTCTTTCTCATCTATTCGAGAGTTAGAAAGGTACTGTTGCCCCGAAAGTGCTATTGTGTGTGCTATACTTACCCATGCATTAGTTACATTCTAGTGTCAACAAGAATAGAACCCGAGTAGTAGAGAAGTATATAGGAATCTTGAACTCTCCCTTAGTCCTCTCAAGTTAGCTGACTATATATTATAGGATTCTCCCCTATGTGTGATATTATGCATAACTCTTATTATTTACCACTTACCCCTGCTTATTATGTCTAGTTGGTATACTAGTTAGTAGATACATGATGGTGAACTATCAATGTCTTTAGCCATTGTTTTTTAGTGGTAAAATATAAATAACGATACCTGGAATACTCCCGGTAAAATGCTACAATGGTATTTGATATGTGCGCTTGCGGATACTACTTCTATATTCTAAATGGTGGTATGATTTAATAACACATCTCTTGGTGTTATTGCTGGGGATGACAACTTGGCGTTCTAGTAGCGATGCTATGCCCACAAGCATTTTTAGCGTTGTTGCTAGAGATAACATTAAGAGGTGTCAACACACGCGGCGGCCATGTACGCGCTTGTCCCCTACCACCTGCGCCGGGTGACGGCAATGATGGGTTGTTGCCGAGGATTGGCGGCCTCCGGCGGCAGTTCCGGCCAACCCGTTTCGGGGTGGGCGGCGGGGGGCGGCCGTTTGGACCCTCCCCGGCCTCCCGCGGCGCTTCACCAGGGGGCCTGTGCTCCGCGGGCGTGCCTCGGCCCCCATCCTCACCGGGTGGTGGGCCTGGGCCGATCTGGCGGCGCCTTCCCGTCTGCACTCGGGGTGAGTGTTCGGACGGTGACCATCGGTCTTCTGGGCTCCCGCCTGCGGTGAGCCCCGGCCGACCTGGCGGTAACCACGCGTCGGCTTTCCGCCCACCTCCACTACGACCACCACGTTGATCGGCACCGGCGGCAGACTCCACGAAGACATCAAGCTACGCCTTTGGCGGCAACGGCAAACCTAGACAACATTGGTGAAAACCATGTCCTCGGGCCTACGAGCTAGGACTGGCGACGGTGGCGGGTTCGTCATCATCTTCTTGAAGGCGTCGTCTACGCTGTCCCTCAGGCGCCACTGCCGGAGCCAACCCGGGAACGAAAGATCCCATGGGTGCATAGTCCATCGAAGTTGGCGTCTGTGGGCGTCATTTCCTTCTTGAATGGTTCCGTTGGCGCACCCACGAGCTCCTCCGATGTCAAGTCATGCCCCTGCTTGCCCCGTTGGGCCTCTTGGTTGTCGATATGCTGGTGGCCTTTTCTTTCTTTCTTTTGTTGGTTTTTACCGAGGTGGCAGAACTTGTTTCAAATCTTGTTTCCACCCCGGTTTTCATTGTACCGCATTATATTCTTCTTCTTAATGAAAAAGATGCGCAAGTCTTTTGCGTATTCGAGAAAAAACAACCGTGCTTCTGAGCGTCGCTAGAAAGAGATTTCCTTGCTGTCTTTGTTACAGATTCTATTTGTTAATTTAATCCTTATATATTTGCATCATCCTCCATCGCTGTAAAAGCTATAAATTTAGAGAAGTTAAAATGATACATAATTAAAGGTAAAACAATGTATAATTTAGGATTGATGGAGCACGTAATAGTCACTTGCTGTGGTCGGGCTCTCGGCAGTCTCTTTTTACCAGCTGACAACGGCCGGTCAACTGTAAAATGTGCGTTCAACAATACGCAGTCATCTCCGCTTCCTCCGTGACTCCGTCTCGTCTCGTCAGGCCGTCACCGTCGCGCAGGCACTTGGCTTTCCCTCCAAACGCTCACCGACCTGCGGGCCCCACTTCCGGCCACCCAACCCACCTTCTCCGACCGCCGCCCCTCCTGTTCCGTTCGTTTCGTCTAGTCTCCAAACATATTTTTTTTCCTCTTCACAACTCGGCAACTGCTGAGCTGCCTCCAACTCATTTGCTTACCATCCCCACCGCCTGCCTCAGATCTCGATGCGGCGCAAGCTCCCCGGCGACGCGCCGCTGTCGGCGGCGGGGGCCGGTCATGCGTCGTCCGCATCCACGCCGTCCGAGGCGGACCTCGCGCAGCTCTCCGCCGCCATCGCGGCCGGGGAGGACCTGGGCCCCTTCGTGCGCCGGGCCTTCGCGTGCGGCCGCCCCGAGCCGCTGCTCGCCGCGCTCCGCGGCGCGGCGCGGGACCGCGAGGCCGAGATCGAGGAGCTCTGCCGCGCGCACTTCCACGATTTCATCCGCGCCGTCGACGACCTGCGGTCCCTCCTGGCCGACGCCGACGCGCTCAAGGGCTCCCTCTCGGCGTCCCACTCCGCGCTTCTCTCCTCGGCGGCGCCGCTGCTCGCCTCGCTCGAGTCCTTCCTCGCCGCGCGCTCGCTCGCGGGGAATCTCTCCTCCGCGCTAGCCTCCTCCCGCCGGTGCGTGCGCCTGCTCGCGCTCGCGGCGCGGGCGAACGCGCACCTCCAGGCCGGCAACCATGGGCTCTACCTCGCCCTGCGCGCCGTCGACGCCATCGACCGTGATCTCGCCTCGGGACCCGAGCCGCTGCCGCTACCCACGCTCCGACGCATGCTGCTCAGCGTCGTCCCTGCGGTGCGCGCGCATGCCGAGCGCGAGATCTCCAGGGAGTTCTCCGACTGGATGGTTAGCATCCGCGCTGCTTCCAGGCACCTCGGCCAGGTGGCCATCGGCCGCTCGGCTGCCGCCAGGCAGCGGCAGGAGGAGCTCCGCTCAAAGCACCGCCCGCTGGAGGAGTGCATCACCTTGGATGATGATGGTGTTGGTGACCTCGATGATTTTGCGGCTGCCGCGGCAACAGCTGACGCAGCAGATGGTGCCGCTGCAGCCTCTTTTGACCTTACGCCGCTCTATCGAGCGATGCATATACACCAGACGCTGGCGCTGGGTGAGCGGTTCAAGAAGTACTACCTGGAAAACAGGAAGCTGCAGCTCACATCGGACTTCGATGTCATTGCGGCGACACCATTCCTCGAGTCCCACCAGGTGTTTTTCTCGCAGATTGCTGGGTTCTTCATTGTTGAGGACCGGGTGTTTAGAACAGGGGGTGGGCTCACATCTCGGCCAGATGTAGATGCACTTTGGGATGCCGCTGTGGGGAAGATGGTCTCTGTGATGGAAGACAACTTCTCCAGGATGCAGACAGCAAACCACTTGCTTCTCATCACTGATTATGCTGCTTTGCTTTCTGCCACAATGCGGCGGTATGGTTATCCAGTAGGGATGCTGCTCGATGTGCTGGCTAAGCACAGAGACAAGTACCATGATTTGCTGCTTGCGGATTGCCGTAGGCAGGTGGCAGAGGCACTGGCTGCAGACAAGTTTGATCAGATGCTCATGAGAAAGGAGTATGAGTACTCAATGAATGTCCTTGCATTTGGAATTCAGAGCTCAGACATCACCCCAGCTTTCCCATATGTTGCACCGTTTTCATGCACTGTCCCAGACATTTGCCGTATTGTTCGTTCATTCATTGAAGATTCTGTGAGCTTCATGGCACATGGGGGTGGTGGGGATACTTATGCAGCAGTGAAGAAGTACCTTGGTCGGATCCTCTCTGAGGTGGTAGATGCTTCGATTCAAAAGCTTGTGGATTCAGGCAGTGGTCTAAGTGTGTCCCAGGCAATGCAGGTTGCTGCTAACATGTCTGTGATGGAGCGGGCATGCGAGTTCTTCACACGCCATGCTGCGCAACTGTGTGGTGTGCCACTGCGTGCTGTGGAGCGTGGTCGGCGGGACTTCCCACTTCGCAGGTCACGTGATGCTGCGGAGGCACTGCTGCTGCGGCTTCTACGTGCCAAGGCTGATGAGTTCATGCGGCAATCTGATGGTGTCAACTGGATGGCTGATGACCCTCCTCCTGGTGGCAATGAGTATGCTAACGAGGTCATCATCTACCTTGAGACACTCACATCAACTGCACAGCAGATCCTTCCCCTTCCCGTGCTCCGCCGTGTACTTGTGGCAGTGCTTGCCCACATCTCTGAAAGGATCATCGAGCTCTTCTTGAACGATTCAGTAAAGCGGTTCAATGCCAATGCGGTCACTGGTATAGATACTGATCTCAAAATGTTTGAGACGTTTGCAGAGGGCATGTCTAGTCTGTTTGTGGACTCAGGTCAAGAATCTGCAAAAAATGAAATGAAGGCTGCACTGGTGGAAGCAAGGCAGCTAGTGAATCTTCTTATGAGCAATAGTCCAGAGACTTTCCTAAATCCAGTGATACGTGAAAAGAACTATAACAAGCTAGATTATAGAAAGGTTGCAATCATCTCAGAGAAGTTTAGAGATACCTCAGAGAGTTATTTCTCAACATTTGGGACAAGAGGTGCTAGGCAGAACCCAAAGAAGAAATCTCTGGATACCCTGATCAAGAGGCTTAGAGAAGCCAGTTAGATATCCTCCCTGCTGTAAGATAATATACATTAAACTGGCTTCTCACATCCTCATATTTTCATGATGTAGTCTGTATCTGGTTTTGTGTTATGCTTGTTTCATTTGTTGATCTTATGCTGTAATTTTTCTGTTGTTAGATTCATGTTTCATATGTGTGGATATCTTCCTGTTGATTCTTTTGGCCATTTACTATATGATCGGAATATAATATGTCATAATAGTTAATTTTGCCTGTGAGGAGAAAGTGATTGCTAAGCTCACTACTTTATATTTTCTTCAGAAGATATGGATGCTTTTATTTCCTCCCTCCAGTTCCTTACTCTTGGTAACAAGCAACTTAGTGTTATATATTTGAAAGTTACAAAGGGTAAACTTTGGTAAGAGATCAACAAATCCTTGTAACTTGATACTGCTAGGAAGTGATAGCAACACATTATGACTTAGGAACTGAACCTATTTGAGTTGGTGAAGGTTGTGAATGCACACCTAGACAATCTAAGTTCTATTGTCATAGCATGTCTAGTTTTTCCATAGGTCCATAATATAAAGCTTCCTTTCTCCTGGGTTGGTTTATTTATTTAAAATTAGTTATGATTTGTTTATTTTATTAGAAGATACAGATTTTCCATTTGCTGCTTTGGGACAAACTACTCATATTAATTTAAATTTCAAGGTTGACTAGCAAATTGTTGGACTGTGGGAACCATACAGATGACATTAAATCTCTCTTCAATCATTTAGCTCAATGTTGGCTATCTTTACAAATTCTGAAAGATAATTGTACAAACCTAATTTAAATGTGGTAAAATGTTTGTTTCGTTTTGATTACCGTTGCACATGTATATTAACTTGTCCAAACTACACCTCACATTGATTATCTTCCTTTTTTTTTTGGTTGCATTTATGGGCTTTGAGTCCAATTTACCTCGCTGTTTGGGTAGATTGAAATTGGATGGTGATTAACAGGGTAGATGACTGTTTGCAGCTGCAGATCGCCAGTCAATTTTTTCCCTACCAATTCAGAAATAGCAAAACTTCAAATCAATAGATGATTTTCCTACCAATATAGAGAAACCAGATCCATAGAGAATATGCTACCCAACTCTCTCTCTCTCTGTAGAATGATGCTATGTATGCTTAAGTTTAAACTAAACACTTAAGGGAGTCTGGTGTGCCTGAAATTTAAATTAAACTAATGTCAATGGTATATATGATTTCTCAACACACATAAACACTTGATTTTTTCAGCTTTTTCTGTAACACTTAGTTATACCACAGACACTACTCCGTTACTCCCTCTGTTTCCAATTGTAAGTTATTTTAGTTCTGTCCTAAGTCAAATTTGTCTAACTTTGCCCCAGGTTTATAGACAAATAATATATTCACATTTACAATACTGAATAAATGTATACATATTTCAAGGTTGATTTGATGAAACTACTTTGATGTGCTAGAGGTTGATGCATTTGCATTCTCCTATAAACTTGGTCAAAGCTAGACTAATTTGACTTAGGACAAAACCAAAACGATCTACAAGTTGGAATAATCTTAACATTTATGTAGATTTGTGAGTATGCAACTATGGGATTTGTGCAGGTCAAACTAGCTTAACTTTGACCGAATTTATAGTGAATAATCTTAACATTTATGTCTCCAACTAGGTTTACTATGATAAATTGATAATATATTTCACTTATTTTGTATCATAAATGCTAGTACTTTTTTATATAATTTTGGTCAAACTTCAAATCACTTGACTTCTTGAAAAGTGACAATTGCATCCTTTTGTGGATGGAGGGAGTAATAACTAATAACTTGTTGTATATAAATTTGAAAAATTCAAATTCTAACCAATTTTACTAAGAGCAAATGTATGGTGAACAATTTTTCATTACTTTTATTTATTTTTAATAATCTATGTGTTTTTTGATCCATGTATAGCAGTAAAAGTTGTATTGCCAAGCTTGAGGCATTTAATTTACATTATGTTTTCACCCTATTTGTTTATGCCTTTCCACAATACTGTCATGCATCAAGTCTATCATACTATCTTGCACTGTCTTTTGTGCACCACCAAAATAGTCCCACCAGCCATCTGAAGACTTATGGGTTATTGGAGATCTGTTGGGGTCCTTTTTTTTTTTTTTTTGGGGGGGGGGGGGGTGTATAGCTTCTATTAGTGAAAATCTTTATTGATGATCAAAGCTCTGGATGAAGATTTCTGAAAACTTTTTCAAGTCAGGTAACAGCCCATGGTTTAATTTCCCTACTAGCCTGCATAAATTTTGAGTTTAGAGCCGAAATAACTTTTTTCTTGCAATCACTGGTAACTAATGGTTGAATCTTGGTTGCTATGGTAGTAACTAAGGTTACTTTGCATGAGTCATTTACTTGAACCCTATATGTATAACTAATTTAAGTCATCCCAATATGTCTATTGACCTATAACAGTGAAATATGTTTTAAGTGGTGGTTCTTTAGAACTACTCCCATTACTGTTTTGTGGATGCCCTTCAACTCAACTCAATCCTGCAATTATTATGCAATGCTATCAATTCATCTGCAGCTTTCCCATAAGCATGAGCATATCTCCCTAAGCTTTATGAGCTGTGTTCATGTCCAAAAGGACTTGCAAAGAAAACAAAGGAAGTACGAGTTGGTATTATCATTCGGTGACATATGGTCATTGTACAAAAGCATCCCATCTGTGCACATAATTTTTCAATTGTGATCATGGCACGAAAAGAAAATGTTCAAGCTTCTGCACATTTATTCATGATGGAAGTGTGATGATCAGCTCATTTTTGACAGATAAGATAAAGATGAACCATTTAGTTCCCCAATGCATAGCATAGTGGCAATATTTGTTGAATTTTCTTTTAATAAGAACTATTGATTTTCATCTATATTTTCTACACTTGGACACATTTTTTTGTGCTTGAACCTGATGGAATTGATGAAACTCATCATATTGTTACTCAATACCACAAAGCATCACTAATGTTTGGTTGTGTATTGCTTTTAACTCATCCCACAAAGCCACACACATCAACATCGAGGTGGAAATCTCTTAGCTTTGCCATGTATTACTATTGCTAAATGCTAACTGTATACTAGTATTAGAGTTTTAACTTTGCGATCAGTTTGACTTAGTCTTGTTACAGGGTAAAGGGATCAGTAGGTGCAGTTACTGCTACAACTGCACCACAAGGACCGCGCAATCAGTTGATATATATAGAATCAACAAACCAAACTAACTGCTACAGTATTTGTGCAAATCTGTAGGCTTTTGTTGGTGGTATTGTGCAAGTATTGCAACTGCTGAGGGGCGGAGTCAGGCTGGCGCTGCTGAGGGGCGACGCCTCGCCCCTGCGGCGTTGGCGCGAGGTTTGGCGCAACGGCGCTGTGGTGCTGCAGCG
Source organism: Chrysopogon serrulatus (assembly GCA_015844335.1). Taxonomy (NCBI): domain Eukaryota; kingdom Viridiplantae; phylum Streptophyta; class Magnoliopsida; order Poales; family Poaceae; genus Chrysopogon; species Chrysopogon serrulatus. Next base: position 179,957 of record JADLZL010002901.1, read on the forward strand.
TGCGTGGCCGAGCCGCGTGGCCAGCGAAGGGCTCAGGCCGGGCTCCGCCCATGGCCTTTCCGCCGCCGCTGCCTCCGGCAAAGGCGACCACCAGCATAGTCCACCTCCGTGCATTTTCTCAGCATATCCGGGCGCAGCAGTGGCGTGAGTACGTGCCGAACCGCATCGACGATCCAAACTGCATGCTCGCTCATCTTCGACAACACCACGCTCCACTACGGGGAGCAGTCGCCGAGCGCCACCATGACGAGCACCGAGAAGCCGGTCGTCACGCGCCAGTTGGCCTGCCTCCGTCTCGACGTCATCAAGGTCGGGTTCCCCTGTTGTGATATAGTATATGATCTGTACGTACGTGCAGTGTTACCACATGGAGTGACTTCTAGCCTGACTGACACGGTGAATGAAGTGTTGAAAGCATGTGGAGACGATCGGACCACGAGGGTCGATCGCGTGCGGCCGCACGGCACGGCACGTCGTCCGTCCGGTGTGGAATGGAATGGAGTGGCGACGGGGCCGCCCGGGCCGGGCCAAGGCGCTCGTCGTCGTCGAGAACGGCCACTGTCTCCGCCCCAGTACGGCGCATTTAAACGCCCCCGCCGCGGACGCTCTGGCTTTTTTCACCACACCACCAACAGCGTCAGAGGCCCGAGGTGCGCGCGACGTCCGCATACAGGCACCACGCCGCGCCACGGCTGCCATGTGTGTGACCGAGGCCGAGGGAATTCTTATCCATTAATTCCGTCTCGTTTTCTGCACTCCCGCTTCACACAGTTGGCTGATCCCTTTCAGTTCCTGTTCGGTATTCTCGTCTGGTGGCAATGGCGGTGTCAGAGGATCAACCTCGCCAACGGCTAGAGGTCCGAGTCCTCAGCGCCTCCAACCTCCGCGCGCCCGACGCGCTCTCGCCGCGCCCACCGATCCGCAGAGCGCGCGCACGCACTGCATGCGCGCCCGGTCATCGCGCGCCCGCTTCCAGCGCTCGCCCGCACACGCATGTGTAGCTGAGGCCAATGGCCACCGATTGTACTCCATATATGTAACTCTTGTGAGATGAATATACTCGTCCAGTTGGCCTATTCCATTCTACATGGTATCAATCGCTTAGGTTCTTCCTCAACCTTCATCCACTGCTTCCGCTCCTGCTCCCATGGCGCCCTCCGTTGCTCACTCTGATTCCTCCGATGACGATTACTCCGTTGTCCCTGCTGCTGCCTCCCACATTCAAGGCATCTCCATTCGCCATCATGTCCCTGTCATTCTCGACTTGGACGAAGGCAACTTCGGCCAATGGCGCCACTTCCTCGACTCGACCCTCTGCAAGTTCGGCGTTCAAGGCCATGTCCGCCTCGTCACCTCCGATGACGACCGCGACGGCGAGTGGCGCAAGGTGGACGCCTGCGTCGTCAACTGGATCCTCGCCACGGTCTCCAAGGGGGTCTACGACATCATCAGCCGCGATCGCCATGACGCGTTCAGCCTCTGGAACGCCGTCATCAACCTCTTCCAGGACAACGAGCTGCAACGCGCCGTCTACCTGGAAGCCGAGCTGCGCACACTGCAGCAAGGCGACATGTCCATCAACGCCTACTGCACCAAGCTGAAGCGCCTCGCCGATCAGCTGCGCGACATCGGCCATCCCGTCTCCGAGCCGAGCCAGGTGCTCAACCTCCTACCTCCGCGCGCCCTCCGCGCGACGCCTCGCCGCGCCCACCGATCCGCAGAGCGCGCGCACGCACTGCATGCACGCCCGGTCATCGCGCGCCCGCTTCCAGCGCTCGCCCGCACACGCATGTGTAGCTGAGGCCAATGGCCACCGATTGTACTCCATATATGTAACTCTTGTGAGATGAATATACTCGTCCAGTTGGCCTATTCCATTCTACAGGCGGCGACTCGCGGTGGAGGACCGGTTGCAGCACCCGTCCTTCTGCTCCTCCTCGGCTTCCTGTTTCTGATGCGGGGAACTCCGTCGCGAACCGAGGACACCGTCGCCGCAGGCCGGCCGCTGTCCGGCGGCCAGAGCCTCGTGTCAAAACGCGGCAAGTTCAGGCTCGGATTCTTCCAGCCAGGTACGTAACTCTCTGCGGGTTCTTGCTGTCTTTTCATCGAATTCTCCGAGAAATCGGCCTCAGAATTATACAACTACAGTACTGTATTGTACTTCGGGCAGACAACTGTCACTACATACAAATTATTTTCTTTTTTAAAAAATAAAAATGGTGGATCATCGTCGTTTAATTCATCATGCAGGGCAAGGTGCAAGTGCAACACACAACTCAACCCAGCGCTGGTACCTGGGCATCTGGTACAACCAGATCTCGGCGCACACCACGGTGTGGGTGGCAAACCGGGCGACGCCCATCTCCAACCCGGACTCGGCGCAGCTTTCCATCTCCAGCGACGGCAACATGGTCATCCTCGACCACAGCAGCAGCAGCAGGTCTACCGTCGTCTGGTCGACAAACGTGACCACCACCGGCATCATCGCCTCCAACTCCACGGTCGGCGTCATCCTCGACAGCGGCAACCTCGTGCTGGCGCACGCGTCCAACACCTCCGCCGTGCTCTGGCAGAGCTTCGACCACTTCGGCGACACCTGGCTCCCGGGCGGGAAGCTCGGACGGAACAAGCTCACCGGCGAGGTCGCGCGCCTCGTGGCGTGGAAGGGGTACCACGACCCGACGCCGAGCCAGTTCGCGCTGGAGCTGGACCCGTGCGGCTCCAGCCAGTACCTGCTCAACTGGAACGGCAGCCATCAGTACTGGACCAGTGGCAACTGGACGGGGACGACGTACGCCAACGTGCCGGAGATGACGTCCACCGGCGTGCGCCCTTGTCCAAGTCCAGGTACACCTTCGGCTACGTCGACGGCGCCAACGAGAGCTACTTCGCCTACGACGTGATGGACGAGTCCCTGGTGACGCGATTCCAGGTGGTCGCGACGGGGCAGATCCAGTTCCTGACGTGGGTGGCGGCCGCCGGCCAGTGGATGCCTTTCTGGTCGGAGCCCAAGCTGCAGTGCGACGTGTACTCGGTGTGCGGTCCGTTCGGCGTGTGCACCGAGAACGCGCTGCCGTCCTGCACCTGCCCCCGGGGGTTCCGGGTGCGCGACCTGGCCGAGTGGCTGCAGGACGACCACACCGCTGGCTGCGCCAGGAACATCGCCCTGCAGCCTTGCAGAGACGACGGGCGCAGGAACGATGATCGGTTCTACATGATGCCCAACGTGAGGTTGCCGAGCAACGCGCAGAGCATGGCGGCAGCGAGTGCTCACGACTGTGAGCTCGCGTGCCTCCGCAACTGTTCTTGCACCGCGTACTCCTACGGCGGCGGATGCTCGCTGTGGCACGGGGACCTCATCAACCTTCAGGACACGACCAGCAGTGGCACCGGAGGCGGAAGCAGCATCTCGATCCGCCTCGCTGCGTCCGAGTTCTCTGGCAATGGGAACAACACCAAGAAGCTGATCATCGGGCTCGCCGTCGCGGGCCTTGTCGCGGCGGTCACCGTCACTGCCATCGTTCTGGCTACAATCTTCATCCCGAAGAAGCAGAAGGATCAAGTCGTTGAGGAGGGTCGAAGGATCCCTAGTGGCGTTCACGTACCGCGACCTGCAGTTGGTGACCAAGAACTTCTCAGAGAAGCTCGGCGGCGGCGCCTTCGGGTCCGTGTTCAAAGGGATGCTGCCCGACGCAAACGCGACACTCGTGGCGGTCAAGAAGCTGGAAGGCGTTCGGCAGGGGGAGAAGCAGTTCCGTGCCGAGGTGAGCACGATCGGCACGATCCAGCACGTGAACCTCGTCAGGCTGCTCGGGTTCTGCTCCGAGGGGTCGAGACGGCTCCTCGTCTATGAGCACATGCCAAACGGCTCCCTTGACAGGCATCTGTTCAGGACCAGCAGCAGCAGCCAAGGTGTCCTGAGCTGGGACACCAGGTACCAGATCGCTCTGCGGGTCGCGAGGGCGCTGGACTACCTGCACGACAAGTGCAGGGACTGCATCATCCACTGCGACATCAAGCCCGAGAACATCCTCCTGGACGACGCGTTCGTGCCCAGGGTCGCCGACTTCGGGCTCGCCAAGCTCATGGGCCGCGACGTCAGCCGCGTGCTCACCACGATGCGGGGCACCGTCGGGTACCTGGCGCCCGAGTGGATCGCCGGCACGGCCATCACCACCAAGGCGGACGTGTTCAGCTACGGCATGATGCTGTTCGAGATCGTCTCCGGCCGGAGGAACGTCGGCCAGCGCGCGGACAGCACGGTGGACTTCTTCCCGTCCATGGCCGTCAGCCTGCTCTTCGACGGCGACGTGAGGAGCGCGGTGGACAGCCAGCTCGGCGGCGACGCGGACGTGGCCGAGGTGGAGCGGGCCTGCAAGGTGGCGTGCTGGTGCGTGCAGGACGCCGAGAGCCTGCGCCCGAGCATGGGGATGGTGGTGCAGGCTCTGGAGGGCCTGGTCGATGTCAACTTCCCGCCTATCCCGAGGTCGCTCAAGGCGCTCGCCGCCGATCCGTCCAAGTACGCCGGCCAATTCTTCTCAGGCTTGCCGTCCACCTGAGATTGGCCCACCATTGTTAGCGGCGTCGGCTCTAATTAATAAATTTGTCAAATTGCCAAAGGTTTTCTATATCCATCTATACCTTTTTTCGTCCACCTCTTTTTTCGTCCATCCAAGAGATCGATTCGGTTCCGTTTCTATCCCTAATACTAAATCTGCAAAAATTCTTCTCCTTTTTTGTTTTAACCCACGCACATAGTTGAGACCGGCACAAATACAATGAAGATATGTGCACGCGGTTAAAACAGATACAAATAAGGTGTGGATCGAGATACAACTGTAGTTATTTTTTTCTCTTCGGTTCCATGCATCGCTATATATTTCGTTTGATTCCACCTTCCGTTCAGATCCACAAAGAGCTTGAAGTGGTGGAGCGGCGACGTTCGGATCGAGCAGGCAATGCCAAGACAGTATGGACGGAGGAGAGGGAGAGGTGAACACTGCGATGGGTTTCCGCGGCGACGCTCTATTCCCATCGCCGCCAAAGCGAAGCGCCCCTTGGCGTGGCGATGATAGATGGCGGATGACCAGGCGTGTGGCTCCTAGGGCTCATCGTATTTGTCTCAGCAAGGACATCACGGTGGTGGTCGCTCCTCGGCACCCGGCGTCTAGAAGAAGGTCACGGCAGCTGCGGGCTTGACCTGGGCAACCTCCTGGACCTCGCCTGATCGGGGGAGAGAGGAGATGGTGAACGAAGGAAGAGGATTGCTAGATGGCGGTGAACAAGGAGATATCGAGGATAGCATTGATCGGCTTGGGATTTTTATAGCTCGGCGGCTGGCTGGGAACACCGGCGCCCCGCCCGTCTTTGTTGTTGTTGATAGGATAGATCGGACGTGGCGACATGGCAAGCATCCGTGCTCGGGCGGGTGAAGGGAACATTCGACAAGGTAGCCAGGGGAGCCTCACGGCGCCCGCGGTCATCCGGTCGCGGGCGCCGATGCAAAGGCGCACACGAGGGTGACGTTGGCGGCCCCCGAGAAGTGGAGGTGACCGGCGATGCGAGGCAACCGGCCGGCATCCAAAGCAGCCTTGGTGATCACGAGAAAGAAGAAAGGGCTGACGGGGAGAACGGAAAGGGGACAGGCGTCGGATGAAGGATCAAAGGTGAGAGATCGGACCAAGAACTAGAGCCATAAAATAAAATAGGACGATCTTAATTTCCACGTAATAAAAAAATGGAGACCAAAAGAGATTGCAGACCGATCTTAATTTTTCAACGTAACAATAAATGGAGACCAGAAGAGAGATTGAGTGTTGCTACTCACAAGGCTACGACGGATCGAGCAATAATTGAGAGAGGAGCATGAAAGAGCTAGCAGTGATGTGATCATGATGATGCTAAGCTGTTCACGTGCTAAGTGAGGTTTCTAAGAAGAAAAGTGTAAATATAGCTTTGGTAAAAAAATTGGTATAGATAAACTACCATCATTCTCCATGTCTTCTGTATGATTTAGACGTTTGACCTGTGCTCATACAAGTCAGAGTAATTCGCGTCTAATAATGATATGGAGTTTGATCCAAGACGTATTAGGAACCTACTTTTTATTTCTCATTAAAATGCCCTTACATCTTCGTATTGAGGATTTGCTTTTTTACTTCTCAAACTGTGCCCTCGCATCTTATGCATAATCGTATGTGATTTGAACTTATAACTTATGCTCATACGCAGTGGCGGAGCCTGAGGTAAAAGCAAGGAGGGGCAGCTACAGTAGATCGCTTGGTAAGAAGCCTTAAGAAAACATGACGTCCAAGGTGCAGCAACAAGAAAATTCAGAGGCAGTAGCGTTCGAGAGACTTGATGTCTCGGAAGCCAGCAGAAGATAGTATGATGGGAATCTTAAAGTAGATATAAAAGAAGAGAGCTAATCATTATACTGTGTACATGTTCAAATGAAGGGGGGCCAGGGCCCAGTATCGCCTCCAAGAGGCTCCGCCAGTGCTCATACGTGTTAAAACAACTCGCATCTAGGAGTCCTATTCAAAAATATATTGGGCCCCGTTGCAGCGCACGGGCATGTTTTGCTAGTATTCACTTATCCGGATGAGAAATATGTTACGATAGAAATGCTTACTACATGAAAATTAACCATATATACTGCATGTAATATACTCGATTCATTCTAAATTATAAGACGTTTAACTTTTTTTACCTCAAGTCTGATTACTCGTCTTATTTAAAAAAATTGTGCAAACGTAGTCAAAATTTAAACCATTCTTGAAAAAAAATTATTAATAAAGCAAGCCACAAAAAAATATTTTACACAATTTTTTAACGGTTCCAAATTATATTGCTAACAACACCCACATTTGGCATCGTTTCCATCTTCACAAAAATTCTAGTATCTAAGAGCATCTCCAACAATTTTGTAATTTTGGTTTGGCAATTGTTGTTGTTTGCCAACTCCTAAAACGATTTGGCAAATGAAAAAAAAGGCCATCTCCAAGAGTTTGGCAAAACTGACTTGGCAAAACCCAAAAATAGTGGACCCAGCTAGTTTGGCCCGCGCTTCTGTTCTTCGCGCCCTGGTCGCGCGCGCTTTCTTGGTCGCCGGCATTTTCTTTTCTTCCGCGCCGCCAGTTCCAGGTCTTGGTCGCCGCCGTTTCTTGCTCCCAGGTCCTCTCGCTACTGCCCTGCAGGAAACAGTCTTCCTTGTTGCGATCCAGCTGCCGGCGTGCAGCACGTCATCGATCTCCAAGAGGTTTGGCCAGTAAAGTCCCATTCTTTTTTCACTAGTAAATGGTGCGCGCCCTCGCGCGCGTGGTTTATCAATCATACGTTGGGGTCTTGGGTCTTTCCTCGTCAAGCGAGAGTCAGAGTAAAGGTGTTTTTTTAACAAAAATACAGAATATTAGCCTTTTCTTATTGGGCTGGGACACAGTACACCTGACCTGGCCGTAACCGTGCAGTCCATTATGTCCTTTCTCAGTAAGACATTTTCCCCTGCTTTTACTGACTGTTATTGTAATACTTGTCTTACAGAATATACAACTGAAACAATTCAGAGAACTATAACAGGATCATAGTCTCCACAAAACTCCATCCACATATACACATCTTGAAGAGTATAGATATCTAGGATACTAAAGTTGGAAAGGAAACTTCTCTCATTTTTAGCGTTTGTGACTTGGGTGCATGCCTCTTATCGGACTACTTGTGGTTCTGAACAATGTCACCTTTTACTGATGGTTCGTCCACTGGAATCCACAGAAATTTTGTTTTGTTTGGCAGCCAACTTTTCGTCATGGTACACATCTGGGGGACTGCAATAGGTGCGGGATTGACAACCAAATCTGTGTACAGCACATGTGGTCATCTTGCTTCTTGGCTACAGAAAGGCAACAGATGTTTGATGTGTATCATATCATTTCAAAAAACACAATAGGTCGGACACCCTTAACATCGTTAGATATTAAAAAGTGGGGGTTTACTTGCAGGGCAGTGTCTTCATGTATAAATGAAATCAAGCGTGCGCAAATCAAATGACCTTCATGGCCATGCAGAATTGACAAGACACGGCATGTTGTAATTTTGTCAACTATTTTATCTCCCACTTGGTTTTGGTACCTGATGTCTCCATCGTTCTCTTCATCTAGATTGCGAGTCTTTTGTCTGAGTGGAGATGCCCAGAAAAACATGCGAGTTTCCAGTAACCTGAGGGTGCTTTGATTGGAATGACACCCCTTCTCTCCTGCAGTGAGCTGAAAAACATAGCAGTCCCCCCTCCCCATGCGTGCTGCCAATATCTGCAAGCAGCCAACCAAGACGTAAAATCCATAGTTGTTGTAAGTTCAGCAAGAAACTGTAATTGCAAATTAGACAGCGAACACAACATCGGCTCTTAAAAAGATGCACAATGATGAGGCTCCCACATGCTTGAAAGGTGATTCAGCAAATACAAAACTACATGCTAAATTAGATAACCTAAATGTATTGCAATGGAGAAAAGATCAGCAAGACATGACAAAATAGGATAATTCGAACCATTGATATATCCTGAATTTATCGTTGCACTGTGGTAAGGAGAATGGTAGGGAAGAAGCTAAGCCATTAGGATCTGACCAAGTCCTGCAAAAGAAAGTCTATTCGTTTTGTTCGATAAAGCCTTGACTCAGTCCAAGTAGAACAGAAATGAACTTGTTATTTAGACATACCCAACAGAGGGTGATCCCTGCTCGTCCCTAACTAAACAAATGGGTTGCAAGGATTTGTTGTTTCGTCCACTCGTTGGGATGAGGCACCATCTGTAGATAAAGCAACAAATCAAGCACTTGTCTAACTCAGCACGTCATCACCATGAAGCCATCAATAAAGCTGGTCATTTGCCTGAAGAATGGTGGTGGATGTTAGTAATATTAGTTGTTGGTAGTAAATCAAATTCACAGTTACCATGTTACCAAGGAAGAGAGGGCACACACAAATACAATCCATATAGATAGGGGTAATTTTAGCCTCATTCACCTTGATCTAGCAGACGAAATCCAGTTACATAGATCTGTTTGAATGAAGACATGTTTTTAGAGGCCTCAGAAACATAGCAATCATCATTTGTTCATGAACTTGGAGTTTCAAGGCATGCTGACAGATTGTTTACCCTCAGAAATTGCATAATATAAGTAACAGATCATGCCCAGTACCTCACAAGCAAATGAACATCAGATCATATCCTTGAGCAATGTATATAGCATTTTCATCATATGTTGAAGAAGAGGAAAAACGACAAATGGCAAATTCTGAGAACATCATATCATAACCAATGAGGAAACAAATCCAAGCAGATGGGGTGGTCGGCACACAAATGTTAGTAAGATTACGCTAGATATTCATAGTACTCTGCCTATGCAGAATATTAATGGACCTCAACATCGCCCCAACAATCCAAATGTATATATCAACTTGTGTTTTGTTGACAAGGGAAATAAATGACCCCACCATGCAAATGTGGTTGGATAAGATGTGGCAAGCAATAGTAATGAGAAGTGTAGTATCTGCTCTGAACTCTGATGCAAATCAATCAACATTCAAAATCACACCAAGAAAAGAATTCCCTCTTAACAAAGAATTAAACATAACTGGGTACTATTATGACAAAAAACAGCAGCTACAAAATCATTCTTGAAATTAAAGACCAAGATCAATGATTTATTTAGGATGGAGAAAGGTTGAGAGTTTATTTATTTATTTTTGCGAGAAGGAGTGGGCACGGCAGTAGATATTTTTACCAGAGAAACAGTAAACAAGATGGAAGGCTAATCTGGACAGTAAAACAGAAATCATAAGGTGCAAAAGAAAGAAGTGCACTCAAAGTATCTTGGTATTACGGTGTCTCTGGTACGAAATAAATTGCCTTACTTGAGTATTGAGCTGCCTCTCGCTTGTACCCAATTTATGCTATTGTCAGTCTGCCTAGCAGATACACACTTGCTTGCTACATTGCAGATCTGGTACTGGCAGCCTAACTTCTAGTTCTGGGCTTAGGCAATACAGAGTAAAGCATATAAGTGATGAGATTTTACACAATGAGCACATGGGATGAATTAATAAATACAATGGTACCAAACCTAACCATCGCAAAATATCTAGAAATGAGGCATGTAAATATACATAACTGAAATATGGCACACAAGGGATTGATGTATCTTCATGTGCTTTATTGTTCAGTTCCTACACAGAAACTATCAATTCACACAGGTTCTAGTGCAGTTTTACTCAGAGGCATTACTGAATTATGGAACTAAAATTAATCATGGAGGCATTGTGGACTGAAAAAGGAGTCTAATCCTCACAGCAATGAGAAGACATATGCGCTATCTTCATTGGGAAAAGCGATTAGCATTTTTTGCAGGACTTCTATGACAATCTATGGAAATTGAAAGCAAGAGCTCTATCATAGAAACATATTTAAATAGGCTGAAATAGGTAGTAATGAAGCTGTTAACAAAATTGTCAGGAATAAAAGAAATGGGAATAAGACCAGATACATACAAATTAGTTTCAGCCTTGCACAGATGACATAGGAACTCAATATGGCAGACGCCATCTCAAATTTGACGCCATCTCAAATTTGACCTATTTGACTTATTCATATATAGTCACTGATAGTTTTTTTAAAAATCGCGCTAATATGTTGGTGCTAAAGCAGCATCACCATGACAGGTGTACCAATTGAAGGAAATGAAAATAGGAAGGTGATATCTAGAAGCTTTAGCTGTGATTATACTGAAGTATGTATCTCAAACATATGATGGAGGTGGTCAGAAACTTGAACCAAAGAAATGACATATGCAGCATCATGAAAGAAGGTATAATCATAGTAGCTGCAGCAAGTACAAATCCAATCAAATTTCACTGAGGCTAAAACGATGAATAATAAGCAACTACTTTTAGTCATGCAAAATATGATGCATTACATGAGGGGAAACACAGCGAAAATTAATTCGAGGCATTTTATGCAGGAGGAAACCCATCCATTTCATATTTCCTTACGTGCAATGTAAATGCTACAGTCATCTCAGGCCATTTCATCTAGGAAAAAACCACATAGGTAGCGGTAAAAGCAAACTATAACAAAGGACCCAAATAGATGAGAAAGCTGGAGCACAAATAGATGAGAGGTGCAATGTTTTTGATTTTTAAAAAACTTCTGACACATCTTCGGAGGTAAAACCCTTTGCCTAAGTAGTGAACTGTTATATGTGGCATCGATTGTTTTCTAGTGCAGAATCAATATACTGTGTTTGATGTGTGAGGTAAATGACCAATCTTTTGTGTGCCCACCGCTTTGTAAAAAACACCTTTTCAGTAAATCATTTAACTGCACCATCATTGTTTTGACCATTATTTGCATAGATCAGGAAACCTACAAACCTCTCTAAGATTATTCCACATTTAATCTGCTCCTTAGGTAAAAGTAAGCAAAGGTTCAGAACCAAAGCAATGATAGAAACCAAATCAGTGTCAAGTTCTAGATATTGAAATGGTCTATTCCATGTTCAAACTCGTTTCACAAACCTTGAAGGTGTACCAACCTGGGGCTGTAATTGCACGCTGATGGAGGGCAGCTTTGCCTTTGTCCACTACCAGCGAGCAAACAGGGAGAGCAGGTGTGAGCATGGCAGGGTGTTGTTGCTCCGCCTCCTTTTCATCTTGAAACCTCGGCTGCAGTACCTCGTTCATCCACTCGTTGGTCTACACAAAAGAGTTAAAATCCCCAAAAAGGTCCAGATAAAATCCCCCAAAAGACCCAAAATTTGTGACTCACCTGTTGGACTGCACAAAAGAATCAAAATCCACAAAAGTTGGAGTCCAAATCCACCTCCACTGAACCCTAGGACATGAAAGAGTCTCAAAATTTCTCACCTGTAACATCTTTTGCGGAGGCAAGATGGACAGCCATGGGATCTCTGGCCAATCTGTGCGGCAACAGTTCTCGCGCGGCTTCAATGGCGTCCGTCCTCGCACCGGGAAGAAACCATGTAAGAATCGAAAAAAGAAACATGAAGAGCGCCGGAGACAAGGAAAGAAACGAAGAGCGGTGGCGGGACTGTAGCAGCCAAACCCTGCAAAATGTCAATCCAAAAACGCGAGAAAAAACCCAATCTGAGCAGAAAACCCAAATAAGCAACGAATCCAACAGCAAGCAAACAGGAAAACGCAAGAAAAAAGGGAAACGACGCTTACACAAGGTCGACATCGGAACAATGGCAGCAAGGAAGCAATGAAATCGAAGACAAGGCCAACAACCCAAAAACCAACAACACAAAGAGGAAAAGAGAGTCGAACCTCATACAAACCACCTCCAAAGATCCTCGGCGATGCAGGTGAGAAGCAGGAGGAGAAGAACGGAGCGCACGAGGAGGGAGAGGGAGAGGAAGGCAGTAGCCGGAGCTGTGGAGGCGGCGTTCCGCGTCCGCGGGAGGAGACGGCAGTGGGCGGGGGCGGCCTGTCGCCGCCGGCCGTGCCGGGACCGGCGACCGCCGGGACGAACACATGACCTGTGCCCGCGTCGGTGGGGGGTCGCCATCACCCCGCCTGTGCCACGCGCGGGGGTGTGGGTGGGAGGGAGGAGAGGGGAGGTCGCCCGCCGCCACCAAAAGCCGGGCGGGCGTCGCCGTCGCCCGTGGCCACGCATGGGGGAGTGGGTGGGAGGGAGGAGCGGGAGGAGGTTGGCCGCCGCCACTGCCGTCGCCGTGCCCATGTCAGGAGAAAGAGAGAGACGGCTGGTAGAGGCGGAGGACGGCACGACGGAGGAGCTGAGGAGGCAGAGGCGGCGGCAGGGACGAGAGGAGGTGTCGATGTGGGGAGGGAGGAGCGGAGGAGACGAAGAAGCACATAAAAAAAAAAAGAAGAGACGTGCCTGAACATAACTGGACAAGATAAACAGTACAGCTACAGTAAAAGAGGGTTACGTGGCTAGGCTGAAATCTGGCCGTGGCGTTCCGCCATTCTAAAGAGAAATGTGGAGGACACGTGTTTGCTTTTCTTTTGTAGTACGCAGTAGCATACGCGACGCGAGCTTGAGTTGAGGACACGTGTTTGCTTTTCTTTTGTACAAACAACAACTTGCGTGCGCGGGAGGAGTCGCAGGCGTCGCGCGAGAAATCCGGTGCCAAGCCTCGCGGTGGCGCGTATATATGCGCGTTCTGACCCCCTATTTGCCAACTCTTCTAAAATGCCAAAGTAAATTGCCAAACTGTTGGAGACAAGTTTTAGAGTTTTTTGCTAAAAATCAAGGATGTCAAACTCAAATGCAAAACTGTTGGAGATGCTTGTGCATCATCATGACTAGCTATACACATAATGAAATGTGTACCCACAACAAAAAAAATATTTTACACAAATTTTTGACGGTTCCAAATTATATTGCTAACAACACTCACTTTTGGTGTCATCTCCATCTGCTTTAGTATTCTTCTAGTATCTCTCGTGTGCATCATCATGAATATACACATAATAATAAAAATACGTATGTATAGGACTCTCTCCACAAAAAATATATATATATATATATATATATATATATATATATATATATATATATATATATATAATATTATATATATAGGAAGAGGTTTTTCCTACTCCCGGGAGTAGTTACTCCCATCTTCAAAACAACATATTGCGTATGTGTTTATACTTGTTTATCACTTTAAGTATGTTTATATACTCATACTAAGATACTTCAAATCTTTCTAAGTGAAAAAATTTCAAAGGAACCTATACTTTTTAATATATTACGAAAATACCACTCGACTGTAGTATATAAAACAAGTACAACCATATACTCTATATATGCATGCATACTTGATATATATACTACCATAGATGGTCTAGTATGATTATATACTTTGTATATATACATTTCGTTTGGTCATATATATCTTAAATCTAGAGATATTAACATGGGAGTAACTACTCCCTAAGAGTAGGATAGAATTTCCCTATATATATACAGTAATGTATGCCAATTAACATAGGGAAAGCCGGAGGAGAAAGCAACACTAATTACAGTCAAAAGACAGAACTGATGGAATTATGGTCAATAGACAATTTTACGATTGTGGGATTGGAGCTTGGGTGGCTCGAAGGAATTTTACGGTTGCGAAATTGGAGTTTCGTTGGCCCCCACTAATTTTACGGTTGCGGGATTTGAGCTTGGTTGGCTCGGAAGAATTTTACGGTTGCGGAATTGGAGATAGGTTTGCTCGGAGTAATATTATGGTTGCGGGATTAGAGCTTGCTTCGCTGCTGCGATGCGTTGAATAGTTATTTACAGTGCAGCATGGTAAATAGCGGAGTCCTATATATAAGTGGCAAAAATACTATAAGTATCTTGCATACTAAATTGGCCGGTTGGGGTACCTCCTCTTTGACCATGGAGATATCAGGATGCCACTTTTATAATGAGAAGCAATAAAGATAGGTGGGATAAAATATAGAGAATCAATCTTATGATAGATAAGTGGATCCAACAGCAATGGAAGATCGAGAGATACATCTCATTGGTATTACAGCTTTAATGCTAACCCTTTTTATTTGACATTTTCAACCATCTCGTGTCCATTCTAGAGACTTATATTTAATATTTGGACACAGAAATTATCTCAAATTAAAAAGTTTTAAATAAAAACTTTTAGATCTCTTTGATGCATATAACTTTGATGCAAAGTTTGTCTTGATCCAATTTTCCATGATGAAGTTATAGATAATTTTATAAAACAAGCGATATATTTTGCAATGAATTGGAGTGTAATTAAGTTTTTACTATTAGTCTGTGGCTACAATCAATAGTGATGTATCAATGCACATCACTATCGGTTATAGCCACATCGCTATCGATTGTAGCCATAAATTGGGAGTGATACATTATCACCGCTGGTTACAAAGCAACCAATATTCAATCGTGTGTGCTGTGGGTTAGGTTGCTATTGGTAATCTTAGGATTACCAGCAACAGCGGTGTAGCCGGTGTTGTATCACAAAATTCCACTTTTGAATGAAAAACGTGTCAAGGCACGGTCACAAAAAAAAAACAAAGCAACCAATATTAATAGTCCATTAGTGATTGCTATTCTTTAGTAAATGAATAGCAAGGATTAAATAACCAATATGATAGTGTACCTAAAAAAACCGAACAGAAAGATTATATAATGGTAAATCAAATTTAGAATCAAACAAAGGTGATGTAAAAGGTACTTCTTCTGTGACACACCGTAATATATACTAGGACGTTACGATGAACTTATGATACATTATACATACATATATATTCGAGACCCCATTTATCTGTATACAAACATAAATAATAAATCGACGTTACATATATGAACGAGACTGGGCGCGGTAATGTACGTATACGGTATTTAGTCAATAATAACTAGCTAGTGGTGGTGTCCTTGGTGGCGATGCTTCTTGGCGTCTTTCTTCTGGTGGTGCTCGTGGAAGGCAAAGCCGGCACTGCCCACGGCGACGGCCGCGGCGACCCCTTCCTTGATCTTGTGCGAGTGCGCGTGCTCCGGGTCTTTCTTGGCCCTGTGCTTCTCGTGCATGGCGTAGGCTCCTGCGGCGACGGCGCCGAGCTGGCCGAGCTGCTCCATGTGCTTGTGGTGCTTCTCCTCCTTGCGCCAGTCGGTCACCTTGGACGCCTCTCCGCCATGGTGCTTCTTGCTGCCCAGGAAGTGGTGCGCCATTATTTCGAGCGGTCGAGTTGCACTAGTCACTTGATGATCGGCTGATGCCTGCTGGCCGGTGCGTTTGTTAGATGGATTTGATGGTACAGATGGATGAAACCGGCTCGGCTTATATAGGATCTGAATTGATGGAGTAGTTGTTGACTTGTGTTACAACTAAAGGCGCGTACATGGATTTTGATGAAATTTGTTCACGCGTAATCGCGTAAAAGATTTTTGTTTTTCTTGTACAAGTCGTTCTCAAATAGTGGTTGCTTCGTAACGAATCCTAGCCATGCTCCAACGGGAACAGGAACGTTCTTGGCGTGTCCATGGCTCTATTTGCTGTCGATACATACGTAGTACGCTACGTGTCAGTGTGCAAAGCAATCCCGCAGACGGACTGAACAAGATTTTATTTCTCAGTCCATCCATCCGCAATGCGTCGGCAAGAACAACAACACCAGATTAAGTGTCATTGATCGACGCGGACATGATGATGTGGACGTACGGATGATTAATTAAAGGATGAGATTTTTTCTGTGTAAAAAACAACTCAGCGCTCCAGCTGATGATGTCGATGTAAATCAGTGACGGCCGATTAGCCATCCAGGTGATCGTTCGGTAGACACGGTTAAGCAACTTGACCTTACGTGTACGCGTGCTTCTTCCTTGCATGACCGCTCCTTCGTCCTCAAGGTGTGCGTGTGGGTGTGGCGGCCGACTTCTACAGTTTCGCCACAAACTGGTTGCCAACAGTCTAAATGTTTCATTATTAGTGCTAATAATTAGCTAGTTAATAGTAAAAAAAACTGTTAATTATTAGTGTTCATGCTAATTAGGTGACACTAGCAAGAACTAGATTGATCGGTAAAGGGTGGGCTTAATTAAGATCAGCCTAGACGACTTTTAGGTTGGTTGTAACCTAATGGTATGTTCAAACATGAACACTTCACACATGTGCTTCCAGCAATGAGCGCAATACGCAATATATGTTGACAGAGAAATCTTATTGGAAGCGCGATACACATAACATGTCGGCAGTGGCAAAGCTAGAGAAAATTAGAGGGTGTACACTTAGCTTATGGGTGCATAAGCATCTTTCATAGGAGTGCAAGAATTCTAGACATTATCATTGATTCTATAATTTTGAAGGATCTATGTGTAGCTTTGCCTCCGCTGGAAAGATCTCTTGAAACCCGAAACCCCCCCCCCCCTAGTCTAGAAAGAACCTCTTAGGGGCATGCGTGAACTATGGAATGCCCAGGCCAGCCTTATCACTCTAGAGCTTTGACATATTGAAAACCATCACTGGCCTTTAACAGCAACAAAGGAGCAATAGTAGATGGAAAAGGTGGGGTAAAAAATATGTTGAATTG
Source organism: Chrysopogon serrulatus (assembly GCA_015844335.1). Taxonomy (NCBI): domain Eukaryota; kingdom Viridiplantae; phylum Streptophyta; class Magnoliopsida; order Poales; family Poaceae; genus Chrysopogon; species Chrysopogon serrulatus. Next base: position 197,063 of record JADLZL010002901.1, read on the forward strand.
GTGATAGATCAATATACTAAAGAGTTCCCATATATAGGGCTGACTACCTGACAAGGGATTGGGTTTTAAGGACGCAACAAGACAAGGTGGCATGTATTCGAAGGCACAAAGGACCGACCTAGTTAGATTGTGGGAAAGTCCAACTCTATAATTAGATTGGAACTCCTTCATTGTAACCGACTAGGACCAGAACTCGACACCTACTAGAGGATTGTGTCCTTCTGATCCCCTGTAATGTCCCATAAACAACAATCCAACACAAAGCAATAGGTCTAACTGGATGTATAGTATTACACTATTCTAGCGGCATGAACCAGTATAAATCGTTGTCTCCGTGTTCACCATCGAGTTCAGCCTTCATCAAAGCCCACAAACATCGTCCTAAGTAGCCTTGTGACGTGTTGCCGGTATCAGACATCGACAATTTATTTTTTATCGATCAGATGATTATCCATGTAGAAAACCTACTCTAGACACAGTTTACAAGTTTACCACAGATAAAAGTAAATAGATTTTCTAAGAAAAACATAAATTTGAGAACAGACTGCTGAAGAAACAGGTTGAGGACAATTTCTATTAAACACCGCAAGCACCTTGCTAAAACTGGCCTGGCACTACGGGAGAGGCAAAATTCCTCGAGTGTCATAGGCTTTCCCAAGTGCCAAAAATTGGGCACTCGAGGAAGGCAATCTTCCCCGAGTATTGCACTCGGGGAAGAATTGCACTCGAGAAGTGAAGCTTCTCCGAGTGTCGCAGAGTGTCTGGCTCTCGGTAAAGATCGGCACTCGGGGAAGGCCTTCTTCCCCGAGCGCAACACTCGGAGAAGAGCGGCACTCAAGGAAGAAAAAAGTAACTTGACGGCCAGCCCTCCCATGTTGTTATAATTTATTTTTTTTAAAAAAAAAAACTTTCTCGAGTGCCTACCCAGACACTTAGGGAAGAGGCTCTTCCCTAAGGGCATCTTCCCCAAGTGCCAGGGAAGGTACTCGGGGAAGATTTTTTCTGAAATTTGAAATTTGAATTTTTGAAAAAAGTCTCAGACGGAAAAACACTCTAAACGAAAATTGTAGATCAGAAAAGTTATAAAACTTTGTAGTTGACAACGTTTTCATTTAAAAGCATCTAGTTGCCGATAATTACGTCTGAAGTTTGAAATTCGAAATTTCAAATTTTGAAAAAAGCCTCGGATGGAGAAACTCTCTAAACGAAAGTTGTGGATCTCGAAAAGTTAAGAAACTTTGTAGTTGATAATTTTTTTATTTGAATTCGTTTAGTGCCTCAAACAATCAATTTACACTCGGTTTGTTATAATATATGGGGAACCGAAATGAGTTGTAGACACAAATGACCAAGTTGTGCAGTGGTAGAGGCGGGCGTGTGAACTTGAAGGTCTTAGGTTCGAATCCTGAGAAATACAAAGTGCGAAAAAAGATGCAAAAAAATCCTGAGAAATGCAAAGTGCGAAAAAGATGCAAAAAAAATGTTGAGACAATAGATGGATGGTGTGGTTGACCTGTGGGGCCCTCGGATTAAAAAAATATTTTTTGCTATTTTTTAGATTTCTTTTTTGCGGTTTTCAAAAGGTGGCTTCCCCTGCCAGAGGTGCGGCACTCAGGGAAGAGTATTTCAAAAAAATCAAAACTCTTCCCTGAGTGTTGCACTCGGGGAAGAAAATAGAAAAAAATAAAAGAAAACAACGTCAACCATCGGCAACGGCGTCAATTCTTCCTCGAGTGCTAGCACGGCACTCGGCGAAGCCTTTTTTGAGTGCATGATTTTCGGCACTCGGATAAGGCAACTTTACCGTAAGAGGCTTCCCCGAAGGCTCTTCCCCGAGTGTTGCAACACTCGGGAAAGGCTTCCCAGTACAAATGCGCCTTCTCTGAATGCAACTGACACTCGGGGAAAACTGGCCTACTGACTCTTTCTAGACAACGCTAAGTTAGCCTAGATCGCTCCTAGTTTTTTTTTTTTCTTTTCTTTTTTCCAGTTTGCACGTGTTTTTTCGTCCATTTTCAAACTGGCCCAATCATATTTGGCTAAGTGGAGCATTATGTGTATGCATTGCATGCATCTGGGGTATATATCTGGGTACGGAAACTGCCGTACGTCGCGTGGAGGGTGATCCGCGTCCCGGATCGACTAAAGTCAACAAAAAAACGCGTGGCGATTTCGATCGATTACTTTGCTGCAAGGGCAGAGGGGCAGAGACCGGCAGAGATGCTGTATGCCGTAAGCGTGTGAATTCCGTATGCATGCAAATCCGCGTTCGTTACTAAGCTAAGAGTAATTCTGATTTCTGCGCCAACACTATATAAGTAGATGCATGCGGGTGGCATCTATGTCCCAACCACCTCTCTATACACATCATCTTCATACAATCACAAACTTCACAACCCAACACACAATTCGCAACACCTACTGCTAGCTGTTGTAACGATAATGGGTCATCACCACCACGACAAGCAGAGCAAGTCCGAGAAGCAGGCCGCCGGCGGCGATTGGCGCAAGGAGGAGAAGCACCACAAGCACATGGAGCAGCTGGCCCAGCTGGGCGCCACCGCCGCGGGAGCATACGCCGTGCACGAGAAGCACAAGGCCAAGAAAGACCCCGAGCACGCACGGTCGCACAGGATCAAGGAAGAGATCGCCGCCACCATCGCCGCCGGCAGCGCGGGATTCGCCATCCACGAGCACCATAAGAGGAAAGAGGCCAAGAAGCACGGACACCACCACCACCATTAATTAGTTATTATACCATGATTATATTATATTATTACTGGCTGTGCTAGCTAGCTAGATATACATGTGTATGCATGCCGGTCTTTAATTTTGCCGATGGTTTGACCTACCTCATGGATGTTCATATTGTATTCTTGTATTGTATTATATTATTATTATTGTACTGATTTGTATATTGTATAAACTGAATGTTGTGATTTTCATTTATATTATTTGGGCTTCATGTTATGCTATAGCCAACAAAATAAACATTCTTACCTTCATTGCTTCAGGCAGAGTATTGTGCCGCCTCGGATGAGACCAAAGTAACTCGGCGAAAAGTGAGCTCACTGGCCACATCCACTTCTACAATAACTATAACCAAAGCAGTCAAAAAGAGTTTCTTGAGGCGGCAACCTGTCCGCTTGAATATTACCGAGATGGACCAGTTGCCCACCATATTAATAAAAAGAACGATGAGCCCAAACGCGAGCCCATCTAAGGCCCGGCATTGCGCCTATCCACCGCTTGTCGCCGCTGGATCACGGCCCCGACCCCTTACACGTGGAGCCCAATCCACCACCATGGACCCAGATCCACCATCGGAGAGGCTGCCGCGCTCGGGGTGGGGAAGGGGTGCCGCCACACTAAATTGACCGCTCATGTCGAGGAAAGGCTTTAGATCCGCGGTGGTGGCACCGGATTTTTGGTGGCGGAGGTGCTCCGGCGGTGGGGAAGTGGGAAAGGAGCGTTGGGGTGCGGCGCTACACCGCTGAGCGTGCGCTGCTGGAGCTGCCCCGCTCGCGCCGCCTCATACATGAGAGGAAGGTGAGAGATAGAGAGGGAGCTGAGAGAAGAGTTCGCTGCATGCTGCATTGAGAGAATAGAGAGTCGGGCGGAGTGAGTTGTGGCAGAACCGCCTGAATAATTACACTCTCAAGGGTACTCGTCTTTCATTAGACACTAAGTACCCAAGTGAGCATAATAATTCCGACAGATTCTGTCGAGCGCACTACATGGGAGAGCTCGAAACTCCACAATTTTGACCAGGATACAATTGAGCAAGGAGCTTACATCGCTTAGTCCATTTCATACAACAAGAGTCTTGAAAATTATTCATTACAATACCAGAGTTCAGAGTGCGGAATTAGAAACAACGGAACTGAAATAACACTTAGCGGAAAACGATACAAGGATTCCGTCTGAGCCCACCAGATGAATCCTCCACACAAGAGCTACTCCTTAAGCTGAACCTGCAACAAGGAAAATAAACCCTGAGTACACAATGTACTCGCAAGACTTACCCGACTGGAATTATATATCCCGACTCTCAAGGGTATGAGTAGGCTATTTAGTTTGCTGGTTGGGTTTATTTGCAGAAAAGCATTACTATGCATAAATCCTTACTTTCATGTTAACAACCGTATTTTAGTTTATTAGCTATCCAACCTAAGTAAGCACCTGTTCTACTTGCAAGCAAGTGGTAAGCAATCAGAACCATTTTTATCCTCTTTCAACTTCCACTTTTTACTACGATGCCAGAACATAGCCCTTGTCGTTACCGTTCTCAGAACGGCGATTCGCGAATCAATGCGCCCAGCTGGGTGTCCCGAGACACACTCCCTGTCTGTATCCCTAGACACAGACGAGAACAACTTGTTTTCTCCTGCCTGGGGCTCCAGGTCCCCGTCCTAACTGGGATTCCAAGCCCCCGACATTCCCGGCCCGGCCGTAATGCGGTGCAAGGACCTCCAACCCAAAAACAAAATATATGAATGCACCACCCTATACAGTCGGTCCGGATGGAGGCGGAACCCAAGACAAGAGAGAGCAAGCTTTCCGAGCTCCCATAAACAAGTATGTGTTCGGGACAAGGAGATCTGTGACTTGACCATAACCCTTAGCAACGATCGGTCCTTAACCGACGCGGATAGGGAAACCGTGTAACCAAATTAAGCCCCGTGGCCGCGGGTCATAACCTGTTACACACCACCAAGAACCATACCATATCCCTGCCCGGTCAACATATTCTTTTTTCCACCATTTTATTCATAAGAGTAATAATATTTTCCTGTTGTACCGAAATCCTAAGCATAGCAGCTACTCGAACCTGTACTAGTAGGACTCATAGGATGGATATATATGCATGTAGGTTTCATAAAATTCCTGCAATGTAAATGCACAACATATATATTAATAGATTCATAAAATAGGGGTTATGCACCGGGGCTTGCCTTGGGCAGGCGGGTCAGCAGAGTCAGTCGGTCACGGCTCCTGGAACTCCTGTAACTCCTCCGGAACGGGGATCTCCTCCACGTATTCCTCGATCACCTCCTCGAACTCGACGTCGTCGGGGAGCAACAGCACGGACTCGTTCTCTACATGATGCGATAATGATGCAATGAATAAAGACAACAACAACTCTTAACTATCACACATGCATACTAAGCTAACAGCTAGCTCTAACGACTAACACGTTTAGCTAAGTATTATCATCTCAAGTTAAACAATTATAATTAGCTTTCTTGTTTACTGACTATATACTCTAAGTAAGGTGAGTACTTTAGTTACCTAATTAACTAATCATCTTAGAGCTACGACAATTACAGAGAGCCCATAAATAAACTACTAAAGCTAACTCAGTTTACTAACCGGCCAACAATTTATCCTAACCATATTATGGACTAACAGATTACTACCAAGACGTATAAGGAGCCAATCTAATAAACTATCGATTATTCTATTTTTGTTATTTATTGCGGTCTAAAGATATTAAGAACTAAATTAATTAATCTACTCTAGCACATAGAAGCTAATAAGCAGTAAACGGTGTAAACCTCGAACTCGGATATAGTGTTGGTTGAAGCGGAGGCTGGCCAGACAACGCCGGCCACGAGCTTTCGAGCAGCTCGGCAACATCCCGCGGAGGACGCGGCCGCAGCAACACCCGAGAGGGTTTAGCAGGTGTGCACAGGGTGGAGAGTGAATCGAGGGAATGCTGGAGGTGCCATCGAATTGGGTTATAAGCTTTGGGAGGTTGTGTCTTTGGACGCGTTGCTTTTAAGCTCTTGCTGCCCGGCAACGAGAAGAATGGTAGTGCTTGCTTATAGCCGGGTCGCTGGGTGTGGGTTTGGCATGCAGCTGAGCTTCGCCTGTCGCTCGCAATTATGCTGAGGTCGACCAAGCTCTGTGATTTTGGTTTTTGGCACGAAGCTATCTACCCACCGCCTTGAATGGCGATTGACAGTTCGATGGTGTCGATTACCATTTAAGAGAAGCGAACCAAGGCAAACACTATGGACAAAACGGCTCCAGTTTGCAACGTGCTGAACGCTGTGGTTCCAGGCTCGGCCATGTACTGGACATGATGAATTGGCTTGAGATGACCTCTCCCTGCAGAACTTAATTAAGCCATGGTGGCAAGAAAGAACAGGGGGCGGGCAAGCTTAGCTCGTCCTTGTCATTGCTTGACAGAGGGTGGCTGGCCTCTAGTGCCTGGCCTCGTGCATGCTACAGGCCGCCATGAGGGAGATTGTGCACTTGGTGATGATTAGGGAGCAAAGCTTGTGCGGCCGTAGTGCCATAAATGGCAAGACGACGGTGACGACGACCACTCGCTTGCGGAGGCGACGCGACGGCAAGCGAGCGCTAGGACGACGCTGTGGCGAGGCGAGCAACATCAGCGCAGTGCGGCAGGGCTGCACTGGAGCTACAGCTACGCAGTTCTGGGGAACATGGGCGCCGCAGCGGCGATGCGACGGGGGCAGCGTAACTAATGATCAGTGAAGCGAGGCAGATCAGCGCTCGTGGCCTCACGCCGCTCAGCAGCAGCACAGCGCGTCGACCGCGAGGGCAGGGAGGCCAGCGGAGCCAAAGCACGTCCGGTGCCCCAACGTGGATGTGCGGTGCATGCTTTCAACAAGTAGGCAGCGTCTCGAAGTGCATGTGTACGTGTGTGTTGCTGGATGAGCATGTACGTGTGCATGCTTGCAATTGCAAGCTGCAGTAGCCAGGTGCGTGTGTGCGTGTGTGTACGTGACTTGGGGATGAGTACGTGAATGTGTGGTGGGTGGTTTTGCTTTTCATTTTATTTTGTTTTCTTTTCCTTTAAGCATAACACATAGAAAACTTATATTTATTCAAAGCAAATACTTTAAGTTGAACATCAACGTTCAACTACATTTATTATCTAAACTCAATTAAGCCACTTGCTAAGCATAAAATATTAATTACTTAATACTAAACATTTATTTTCTAATGTTCGAGCACGACATTAATTATAGACAACAAGGTTAACCAAGACAACACAACATGCACTTAAAGATTAATATGATGCTCATGAGATGATTTAGCAAATAATTTAGCGCGTAACACCGAGGGTGTTACATGAGTGAAGGCTCCCAAACCTACGTGTTGTTTATATACTTGCACATAAGTAACTTGTGGGCCTGCTGGGTCTGGGGCCTTTTTAGGAGACGGGCCTCTTATGAGACCCAACTCTGAAAATAGTCTGATTTTTAGAGGTGGACCCATCCTAATGGATTTTAGAGGACGGTTATTCTTTGACTGCCTACGTAAAAGGCATTTAATTTTCTGAGACCAGTAAATTGTGACGACCTTTATAAATGGAAACGCCAACCTCCATTGATTGTCGAGCATTTTTAGAGCTGGTTAGATTTTGTGACCGTCTTAATTAATATTTGGACATCGTCTCGTTAATATTTGGACACCACAACATCGCCACTCCCTCTCCCACGCCCTGCGCGTTCGTCTCTCCTCTAGTCCTCTCGCTAGTCTACTCCCACCCGTTCACCCACACATGCTCGTTATCCGCCCTCACCTCCTGATCCTTCACCCTCAAGGCGACAGTGCATGCTTGGGCCCTGGCCCCCGGCGACGATGTGGGAGCTAGGTACCATCATGAGAAGGGCCATTGACGGAGCAAGAAGAGGCGATACGGGTCTATGGGAGGCGTTGGCATGCAGCGGCGCATGTGCCTCGATGTCTCGAGAGGCACGCAGCTTCATGAGAAGGACTAGCTGTAAGGGTATATAAGTCTTGGCTATGGCACACCGCACACAGGCCCCTACGCCACAGGGGAGTTGTTCATGATTTCAACTCCGAGATGGGATTACCATACTGTGTGCAACATGATTTTTTCGTCAACTAGGATTGGATTAAATGGATTCTTGTTCCTATTAATACTCCTTCTGTCCCAGAATATAAAGTATACACTAGTACACAAACCATTTGTGTTGACACTAGCGTTTTATTTCTACTGGCGGTTTTCCTTTAGAACAGCCTGTAGAAATCGACCCTATTTCTACAGGCGGTTCTCTTAAGGAACCGCCAGTAGAAATCGGCCATTTTACTTGGGCGGATTTCTTAAGGAACCGCCGGTAGAAATCGATTTTTACCGGGCGGTTTCTTAAGAAATCCGCCAAGAGAAATAATTTGAAATTAATTTTTTGAGTTTTTCAAACTTCCTCGGATGGAGAAACTCCCAAAATAAAAGTTGTAGATCTTGAAAAGTTATGAAACTTTACAGTTAACAACTTTTTCATTTGAAATCATCTTTTTATGGAAAACTACGAATCAAATTTTTAAATTTGAAATCCAAATTTTGCAAATGACCTCGGATCGAGAAACACTTTAAATGAAAGTTGTAGATCTCGAAAAGTTATGAAACTTTGTAGTTCACCACTTTTTCATTTGAAATCGTTTAGACCCTCAAATATTCAATTTACCGTCGGGTTTGTATAATATGTGGGGAACAAAAATGGTATCTAGACACAAGTGACGTGTGGGTGGAGTGGTAGAGGAGGATACGCGCGAAGCCGAGGTCGCGGGTTCGAATCCCCCGCAGCCGCGTAGCGCGCGATTTTACGCGAAAAAATGCGCGACTTGCGACTTGGACGGAGACGGGCTGGCGGGTGCCTCCCCCGGTTCGAAAAATATTTTTTGCTTTTTAAAAATATTTTTTTTTTTGGGTGTTTTTTGGACAGCGATTTCTACAGGCGGTTCTCCACTGGCGGTTTTCAACCAACCGCCAGTGGAAATGGCTCATTTTCACTGGCCTCTTGCACTGGCGGTTGGGAAAAACGCCAGTGCAAATACGTTGTCAACCGCCTGTAAAAACGTTTTGTGTACTAGTGATAATCACATCTAGTTTAGAGATCAAAGGATGTATTTAATTCTCTCTCTGAGCAATAGTATTACTGCATCGATGTATATGTATCTCTGTAGAGAGCATGCCTAATATTATGGAACATGAATAAAAAGTAGTTAGGCCTTATATACTAGGACCTCGCGCTTTGATAAGGGGTGCTAAGCCCATGCATGATTATTGGGCCCCATCGCACTGCGCTATATAAAGATGTGGAAGTTGGCGGCTCTCAGTACGAGGTTGCTCGCGAGCACTGTTTTCTACCGACAAAACTCTAATCCGATCTAGAGAGGGGCACAGCCAGCGACGAGGAAGTCGCCGCCGTCTTCACCGTCGACCTGAACCATGTCCGTTTCCTCTGACGCCACCGGCGGACTTTGACCCCGCAGGTGCTTCCTCAACTCGCCACCGTCAATGTCAACCCCGAGCCATCGCCGACGATGACCAACACTAGCACCTCCACTGCTCCCGCCGCTCCCGTTGACTCTAGTGAAACCCTAGTTCCTCTCTCTCTTCTCTCTCTCTCTCTCTCTCTCTCTCTCTCTCTCTCTGGTAGATCTTGTATAGGACAAGTTAATTTACACTACAACAAAGTTTTGTACCCGCTTGATCTACTGCTAGATGTTCCTTTGTGTTTATCAGGAGTAACAAGTTCTAGGGACCTCACCTCGTGTTTGCTTTGTCTTTCAGGTAGCCCTGCTTCCAAGTGGATACTTTTTAAGTTAAAGACAAAAGAAACTGTTTCATTGGTGAAACTGAGATGTATCTTTTAGTCTCAAAGCTAATGCAAGATGAATAATATTCAATGGTTTTAGTGTACTGCAGACAGTTTGCATGGATGCAGGATTCCAAACATTCATTTGGATATATATCGGAATCAAACCCAATATTTAATTATAAAGCCAAAAGTTTCATTATTAGTACCACGTTATTAAAGAAGTATTAATCTAGAAACTATGAGGTGTTTCTATACTTACAAAGTCAAGTACATAAATACTACATATAAAAATAAAAACCAAAATTTAATGGATAGCTTTTTTTAAAAAATATAAATGTTATCCAATCAAATGTCTTATCTCTAATATCATCTACCAATGACATTTCTTTAAATCTTTGATTTTTGTGTGTAGACATAGTTTCCTCTAAAAGAAAAACAATTTCATCCTCTTTCTTCATTGACTATACTTGCATATAAAATTTTTCTTAGTTGATACATTAAATAATGGCAATAGAAATTATAGTTTCTGGATTGAAGGAGGTGTTACCATGGGTTGTCTTTCACAATTTTTTATGAAAAGTTTTGACTGTGTCCATTCGTTTCGAACAAGCAAATTAAGGATGACTTTCGACAACCACAACAACCCAAATTCTTAGAATATCAACCTAATCCTTCTTAGTACTTAGTACTCCCTCCGTTCCAAATTATAGTTCGTTTGACTTTTTTGACCAAAAATTTGACCGCATTTCGTCTTATTTAAAAAATTTATGCAAATATAGTAAAATTAAAGCTATTCTTGAAGACCTTTCATTAGTAAAGCAAGCTACCACAAAATATGTGATATTTGACACAATTTTTTGAATAAGATGAGTGGTTAAACTTAACGTTAAAAAAGTCAAACGAACTATAATTTAGAACGGAGTAGTAGATTATAATCCAGATCCAGGGTCATCTAAACGAGTGTTGGACAACCTCACACCAACCCATGTCCGGCAGCAGACCCAGACGCCAGACCGGATCAATTCATACCAGACCCAACCAAACCAGCCAATTTTTCTTGCCAAATCCAACCCGCAACGAATGAATAATAATCACGTTGTCAAAAAAAAAAAAAAAAAAATCACGGCCCCATCATCCGCACGTGGATTCCCCATCCGACGGCCGGCACCGCTCGACACGGTTTCGATGTTCCCTTGGCCCCACACACAAACATAATTGTGACCACCACCACCGCCACCGTCAGCCAGCTCTATTATCCATTTTCATTCATTCAATCCGTCCGCGCCGGCGCGCCTTCATTCAATCCGTCGCCGAGGGATTGCTGAGGACGGAGAGCGAAGATGATGATGACGCGGGCGTCGATGGGGGGGATGGACGCGGCGGCGGTGGACGAGGTGGTGCGTCGCCTCGTCGAGGGCGGCCGCGGGGGCCGCCAGGTGCAGATGTCCGAGGCCGAGATCCGCCAGCTCTGCGTCGAGGCCAAGCAGGTGCTGCTGTCGCAGCCCAACCTCCTGCGCATCCACGCGCCCGTCAAGATCTGCGGTGGGTCTCTGCTCCTTTCTTTCGTGCACCTCACCTATCTATGCATGTGCATGCTCTCTCCCATTTTGGGCGCCATCTTTCTTCTGTTCAATCCGGGTCGGAGTCGGATTCTGATTGCTGCTTTTCGTTTGGTTGGATTCTGATTGCTGCCGTTCCGGTGAGTCCGTGTATGTGCCGTGTTCGTTGGCGGGCGGCTATGGGAAATTGCTGCTTCCTGGATTCATCATTAATCGATTCTCGGTCAGCAGGGATTCATTGATGCTCGTTTAATTCCTCGTTTTCACAGCAAACGTTTTTAATTTCGGGCATTTCGAGGTGCTGATGAAAAGTGCAGTTTGTGAATGCCTCGTCATTGTTCCTGTCTCATGACCGATGAACAGGGTTGCCACGCTATTTGCTTTTCGGGCACGCATGGCCTTGGTCCTTTTGTACATTTCTGAGAGGAAGGAAACCCCACTTTCGGTTATCTGTTTCTGCATGCTTTGTGCCTTTTTTGGTAATGCTTGATCTGGAAGTGTAATGCCATTATCAGAGCTTGTACCCTTCCCTGCTGGAAGGGAAAAATATACTGTCCAGTGCTGCTTCCTGATGTTGTTGTTGGAGGTTGGTAGTCTCATCATGGCAAAAGTTTGTAGAAAAAGTAGGCTTGGCTTGTGCAAATTAGATTGGATGATTAAAAATTGTTGAGTACATTCTTCAGGTGTGTAGTTGGATCGCACAACTGCATTTCTAGTGCCTCATTGCCTCCAAGAAATTCTGATGATTGTTTGGATCACAACTTTGTTTTTTTTTTTTTTTCCTCAGACATGCAGAAGAGCGCGTACCTTTGTATTAAGAAGAAAAAGGGGCAAGAGCCCTTACAACACACCCACACTCCTAAGCTCTTAGAAAAACACACGCCCTTTTTATGAAGACAGAAAGAATGACCTCACCTTCCACAAAAGGACCCTATTGGCCATCTACAGGCTGAAGAGAAAGGAGGGAGCTTCCCTGAGCCTTTGCAAAACTGCAGTAATTCTGTTCCTCACTTGTGAGCAGCAATGCTCCAGCCAAGTCAGCAGCAGTACCGTCAAAAACACATCGGGTGATTGATAAGCGAGTTGAGCCCTTTTTTGTGGCCCACCATTTATCCAAGGAGGGTTCCTCCTGTTGTGGTGAAAGTGCCTGTAGACCCACTTCCCACAGCAAAACAAACCGAAATTCTCGCGCAAACACACATGATACTAACACCTTTTGGATCGCAACTAAAACTTTGCATGTATATATGTTTTGTGAATGGAGGAATCATAGCTGCATTACATTATCCCTATCATATGGTGGCCTACCTGCTCCAAATGCTTCTCACCATGGTTATGTTTTTTCTTTGGTGTACAATCTCTTTCCATTGAGTAATGTCATTCTAATGCACACTGTCAAATTTTTTTCTAGGCTCTAGTAGGCACCCTAGTAAGCAGTGATATAACTGGTTTATGTGTAGTACTTTTGATTTGACACTGTAACTTTGGTGTACCCCTAAATCACGAGCAAAAGCTTGATGTAACACCCCTCTTGATTAACTGTCACTGCTCTGTAATTGGCTATGTCTTCAGCAATCCTGCATGTAGTTGAGTCTTATAGAGAAGTCAACGCTAAGCACTTATTGTTGTAAAAAAAAAACACTAAGCACTTACTGTGTAACCAAATATAATATTTGCCTGTGGTGAGATTTATAAACTAGAGTACTTTGACTGTTGGAATTGCATTATGTTGAATTTACCGCTTTTGGGATGTAGTTTACAACTGTCAGATTTTGCAGCATCATATTACAGATCCTGTCATCATGAATTCATGATGAATGAATGGTCATTTAATCAGGGAAGGAAAATTACACATTGGAGAAATACCGTTTGACAACATATAGGGTCATATCAACATCCCCTTATGGTCTTATGTTCCAAAGTGCGCCATGTTTTTTCAAGTAGACATGATGCTGTGCCTCTCAATTTCGTCCTGATCTTATGATGTGTTTTGAGTGATACCTTCTTGGCTGCTTTAAATTCCTTAGAAGAAAAAAGTTTCATCTATGTATGTTGTCTTCCTTGGTCATTTTTGCATATATACAGAACAGAGATACATTTTATTATGTTTCAGCCTTTTCTTTATGCTTCGGAACTTGTCTCTAAGGAACGCACATGCAGGTGATATCCATGGACAATTTGTTGATCTCTTGAAGCTCTTTGATTTGGGTGGTTATCCTCCAACTTCAACTTATATTTTCCTTGGAGACTATGTGGATAGAGGCAAACAAAGCTTAGAAACCATATGTCTGCTTCTGGCATACAAGTTGAAGTACCCTGATAATATATACCTTTTAAGGGGAAACCATGAAGATGCAAAAATTAACAGAGTTTATGGTTTCTATGACGAATGCAAAAGGAGATTTAATGTTCGACTATGGAAGATATTCTGTGATTGCTTCAACTGCTTGCCTATGGCAGCACTTATTGATGATAAAGTATTATGCATGCATGGTGGCCTCTCACCTGAATTGAATAGCCTGGATCAGATAAAAGATATTGAGAGGCCTACTGAAATTCCTGACTATGGTCTTCTGTGCGATCTCCTTTGGTCTGATCCTAGTCCTGATACAGAAGGGTGGGGGGAGAGTGATAGAGGTGTTTCTTGCACTTTTGGCGCAGATAAGCTTGTCGAATTTTTGGAGAAAAATGATCTTGACCTTGTGTGCCGAGCTCATCAGGTAAACAAAAGTATTTCAACCATTAGTCTTTTCAATTTTTGTTCTAGAGTGCTGTGGGTGTTTAAGTGTGTGAGTGTCGTTGCGGATTTCCCCCCTTTGTTCCAGACCTGTCTTAATGAAATGATACATAGCTCTCATGCGTGTTTGAAAAAAATAAATTCTTCTTTTGAGATTCATGTGACAATTTTTAACATAATTGTTGTTGCTACCTCCCTAGGTGGTAGAAGATGGCTACGAGTTCTTTGCAGAGAGAAGACTAGTGACGATCTTTTCAGCTCCAAACTACTGTGGCGAATTTGATAATGCAGGTGCTCTATTGAGCATAGATGAAAGCTTGATGTGTTCATTTCAGATCTTGAAACCAAAAGAAACAGGTGCACCACATTCAAGGAAACCTCTTCCAAGCAAGGTAATTATCAATCTCCAAAGGGTTTCATCTTGAAAATCATTTAAATTTTCTCTTGTATTATAATTTTTTCAGGCAAAAAGTATGTTTATCCCACCCTCTTTATTTCATACTGTGGATTTTCCCTGTCTCTCTCACTTTTACATACCATATTTATATGAGAGTGTTGGGTTTGGGCCTATGTTTTGACACCAAGAAGCGAGTGACTTTTGCCGTGCAGAGCGCAGATGGGTACTGTACTTCTCACATGTATCAGTACTTAGCTAGCGGAGTAAATTCAACGATTGACACGTACTTGTGCTTGTGCATATCTTGGGCTTAACTGAAGTCACTGCTGTCCAACCTCCCTCTGACAGATAGATACCCTCCTCTCACACTAGCTTTAATAGCATAGTGCAACGATATATTTTTTTCTTCTCTCGAAAACGCATGGGAACTACAACTATTGTCATGTGGCTTTATAGTTTATACCGATGATCCTGGCATACCTCCACAAATTAGTTTGATTCTTATTTTCTTTTTGTGGTTGCCATGCCGGACTGACATGAAATTCATGGTCCTGATATGACAAGGACTCAAATCTGCACTCCTAAAGTCCTGATGAGGTTTTGCTTTTTCCTACAACTCAGACAGTTGTTGGTCCCCTCAAAACTTTTCACCATAGTAGTTTACATACTATGTAACAATATCTAGTAATTATCATGGAGCGCAGAAGCATCTAAAATGTCGATGACCTGGGGTTGGGAGAAGGTGTAGCCTGCTGATAAAATTCCTTCAGGAGCTTACAGCCATCCCCTGTCCAGCCCATGGGAAGTGGCTCATCCTAGGATATTTTAATCTCATCTACCAGGTGGAAGATAAAAATAATTCCAAATGGACAGCATCGACCCTTTTGCTCATGCTATGCTGATGTGCAAATTGCCTCATCATGCATACAAAATGGAAGGCTGTAATGGAATTTTGAGTCATTATATCTGATAGTATATTTTGCCCAGTGATACACAGCTCTCCTACGTGTTTGAGAAAAAATATATATATTTTGCCCAGCGGCAAAATAATCTGTTAGCAATGTACAATACATCTTCCCTTTAAACTGGAACAGCATTCTAGTGTACTCAGCACCATATTAATAGTCATTTATATAACTCGCATTCCTTTTTTCTGTATGGATGAGTGGATCCCAAGTGCATGATGCATCTCAGTGCACCTGTTTTTTTTTTTTTCTTCCTTTTCCCTCTGCAAGCTATTCAGCCTCTAAGTTCATTGTTTGAAGAGAAATAATCATAATTTTTTTTGTTTGCAATACTTATCATCTCAAATTCGTTTTTCCATTTGCTCAACAGGCACCAAAAGGGGATAACGTCTAATTTGTATCCAGTTATCTACTCACAATCAGTGTCAGCTCGAAGGGGGCGATCTCATTACGTCTCGGATCCACCAGGGCATGGCAATTTCTCTTACCCTCTGGGTAGGGCTCTACACCACTTGCTAAATTTGTGGACTCACTCGGCAGCACTTAGAGTCTTCTGTACAGCAGCAGTGTTTCTAACTTGGCATATCGTCCGTTCTGATAGTTACATTGCCACAGATGCAATATTGAGTCGGATGGTCAAGGCATTTTGTTGGGTGCAGCAGCTGTTTTTTCGTTAGCTTTTTGTAGGGATGTTTGTTTGCTTGACCGCTGTGATTTTTATTTGCTTGATCGCTGTGAGTTTTGTTTGCTTGTGTATCTACATCAGGCTCTGTGGGTGTATATACATCCTGCAATTGTGTAAATGATTTTGTCTAACGAATGTCTGTTCACATAAAGATTGCTGTTTACAGTAACAACCACACTACGTGATGTCCATGATCACCCGAGTTGTTAAAAAGTAAAAGATGTGTGTAAGAAAACAAAAGGTGTACAGCTTCACATGTTCAAATGATGGAAACTCATATTTTGCCCTTTCAAGACATACCCTGGCATACTTTCCGATCGTTCATGATCATCCTTAGGATTTGTTTAGAGTTTGAAACAGTGCCTCAATCTCATGAAATTTCACCCAAAAGAAAAACCTGTTTTAATTTTTACAGGTGACAGAAAACATCCTTTTATTTCGAAGGGTGCCCTATAGCTAAGGCTTGCAAGTTCACTATAAGTATTCTCTCACAATATAAAAGAAGAAACCACCGTGCTACAATTCCCTACTTTATTTTCACAGTAGCATATTGCGTTCCATGACTGATGGTGGTAATCTACGGCTCTACGCATTCTCGCAACAATAGCACTGCTCTACTTCAGGGAACTC
Organism: Chrysopogon serrulatus; assembly: GCA_015844335.1. Taxonomy (NCBI): domain Eukaryota; kingdom Viridiplantae; phylum Streptophyta; class Magnoliopsida; order Poales; family Poaceae; genus Chrysopogon; species Chrysopogon serrulatus. The sequence goes on from JADLZL010002901.1 coordinate 213,641, forward strand.
CGGATACTCCATATTCTGCATTCACTGATGTGTATTATTCAGTGTAGTCCCCTCCACCCACAAGGAAAGCGGGTGTTCATCTTACAGCCGAGCCTGAACTTTCTTCGCTGGTGCACTCTGCAAATGAAATTTTATTTCGAATCAGGTGTGAATAGGCAAAAATAATACAAAATGCTACAGATAAAATAAGAGGATTAGGGTAGGTAATTTAATGCTATCACACTAGCATTTTGTAAACATGCTAATGAGCTGCAAAATTCTGAGTATTGCATATTGCATGATATGGTACCCATGTGCAAAATTCAATGTAAGTGCTAAACTGTTTTTGAATGTACATACTCCCTCCGTCCCTAAATAGATGACGTTTTGAGTGCTCATACCACAGGTTTGATTTGATTTATAGAAAACACGTGCAATATTTATATCTCCAAATAAATTTGTTAAAAAAGTAGATCCAAAGATCTTTCCGATGACACTAATTATGATACTAATCGATGATACTTATTATTTATTAAAATTGCCGGCAGTTGTTTCTCAGGAAACGAAAACGTCATCTATTTAGGGACGGAAGGAGTATATTATTAGTAAACTGATATGGTTTAAGACAATGATGGCAGCTGAAAGGATGATGACAAATGACTTGCTCACCAGAGGAATCCCTTTTGCAGCTCTTTCAGCGAGGTAAGAGCAAGGCTTGAAGAAGCCGCCATACCGCTTTGTCCACTCCTCCAACTTTCCATGGATGTACTTTGCACCGATGGTATCTGCCCAGTACATGACACCTCCCCTGCTTGTAGCAACGAATAGTGTGAGCACTGATTCGGTTATATAATTACAAATGAACCACCATTCAGTTGAAAGAGGCAAATTGGGCCCGGGTCCTCAAAAGCAGACCTATAAGGTGGGAAACCCATGCCGAAGATTGAAGCAATGTCTAGGTCAGAAGCCTTGACTGCGATACCCTCATCAAGGACTCGGCACGCTTCATTTATCACCGGGAAAAACACCATCTCAACTATGTCTTTCTCACTTAGCTTCAGCAGCTGGTACAATAGCAGCAAAATTTTCAGCGTTAGAAGCAACCTTATCATCAGTTCCAAAAAGAATATAACATTTACTTTACCAAATGTTATATGCAAATTGCTTTGGCTTTTGATGTCATCCTAACCAGCACATTTAGCATACAGAAAAATGACTTCAACACAGGTCGGTTATACTTCAGGTAGTCTTACTATTTAATGAACACCATCAAAACACAATTCCTGCAAAACCTGTTTCCAAACCAGTGAACCAGGTTTCTTTTTATTTCTTTTTAATTAAGAAGAAATATGCACCAAGATTTGCCTTGATGAAGATTTGAACTTGGGTGCTATCGCCTTCCATGCCCAAGACAAATTGAGTTAGGCACCCAAAAAGGCAGCATGGTTATATGGAAACTACATAACACCTTATCTTGAGGTGCTGTATTGCTATCAGCACAAATGAGACTGTACAGTAATGGCAACTTCTCAACCGGCAAGAGACTAGAAACAGACTAACAAAACGAAACACGCGGCCACAACCACCAAGTCATTGAATTATTTGGAAAAAAAAAAAAAAAATTGCATATTCCTCAAGGAATAACAGAAGGGTACGGTCAGTCAAAAGGATTATGAAAGCAAACCTCAGGATCTGGTGTAACTCCTGCCATGCTCCTAGATTTTTCAATATATTTCATAATTTCAGGATCAGGAGTGGCCTTCCTCTTGCCCTCATACTTGTAAAATCCTTTTTGGGTGGCTTCACCTGAGTTAATCATTTCATAATAAACCAATAAAGATATGTGCTGCATAGAGAACAAACTGAAAGGGCAACAGAACTGTTTGATTATGCATACCTGCCCTATTGTCCTCCATCATCAGAGGAAGTAGCATTGATTTGTAGACCCTCTCTGGGAAGTTTTCAAGGTATTGCATACCAGTGGCCACGGCCACACCAAAACCAACCAGATCTGCTAATCTGGATATAAGAAACAGAATAGGACCAACAGTTTTGAATCCACATGTAGTCACTCATAAACAACCTCATGAAATAGAAACGAAGTTGCAGAAACTTATAGACTGAATGGCAATAATGCAAGGTTCGATATCTTACCTGAAAGGACCCATGGGCATTCCAAATTTGGTACAGGCACGATCAATCTTATAAACATCCATACCAAGATCAACATAAAAGAGTGCTGACTGAGTGTATGGAAAGAACATCCTGTTAACTGCAAAGCCAGTACAGTTCCCAACCACTATTGGTGTCTTCTTAATCTTCTTCCCAACATCCAACAAGTCAACAACAACTTGTGGTGAAGTGTGCTCAGTACGAACAATTTCCAGAAGTGGCATCACATGCGCAGGACTACATAATACAAAAAGTCAATAGAGTGATGCAAAAAAAAAAAAAAAAAAAAAAAGCATGCATCAATTTTATGCTGCATTACCTAAAGAAGTGTGCACCAGCAATACGATCTCGAGACTTCGTTTTCTCCCCAATCAGATTCAGATCAATTGTAGATGTGTTAGTAGCAAGAATGCAATGTGAAGGACAATACTTCTCCAAGTCCGCAAATATTTGCTGCTTCAACTTCACATTCTCAATAACCGCCTGCAATTATGACAAGTAAATGAATAGTTATAAAGGAGCTCACTATAATAAGTATCGTTTGGTGCATGAATGAGCGCAGGGTAAAGGGTAAAGACTTGCCTCTATAATGAGGTCCACATCTTTGAAACATTCATAATCAAGGACACCCGTGACAAGAGACATAGCCTTCTCATATCTCTCTTCGGTCATTTTCCCTTTCCTTACACGACTCTGCAAATTGGCTGGGGAAACAAAATAGTGAGTAAGTTTACTTAATATATAATCATACTGATTGAAGCATCAAAAGTTTTTCCAAACAATAAGCAGGATTTAAGATGATGCTAAACCATGTTCCACCTTTGATTCTGTCGATTCCAGCATTTAGGAACTTCTCATTTACTTCTTTAAGTACCACAGGATAGTTACTTAATATCATTGCAGTTGCAATTCCTGAACCCATAAGTCCACCACCTAAAATGGCAACTTTAGTTATTTTCCTAGGCATCAACCCCAAGTCTGTAGCACCTGGAATCTGTTCCGTGTAACAAACAATTAGTACATTGCATGATTCATATATTAATACAAAAAGGCATCCTCGTACCTTAGATGTTGCCCGCTGAGAAAAGAACACATGAACTAAGCTTTTACATGTATCTGAGAAAAGCAGTTCCTGGAAAGAAGTTGCTTCCTGCATTTTCATCAAGTAAATGTGCCCAGAATTTTGTAAATGCCATCCATCAATAAAAATTTAAAATAAGCATGAAGAAACATAAATCATATCAAGTACCTTCCAGAGTCCAGCTCGTGGTCCTGCAACTATACCTTCTTCAATGACATCAATACAAACAAGTGGGTGATGAAGATTAGCTGCCTGCTTTTGAGCTTGAGCTCTTGCAAACTTCAGAATTTCCCTAGCCTCCCCAAGAGGTTCTAGCTTGTCAGTCTTATAAAGGCTTTTGATCCAGGGCTTCCTACATTCATATATATCCAAAGCCCATTGACGAGCAGTATTCACCAAATCATTAGGAGAAACTAAGGCATCAACCAGACCCAATTGGTGTGCCTCACCACCCTTGATTGGCTTAGATAACTGGAAAAATGATACATATATATTAATTAAAATAATTGGAGAAGCTGGACACATGTAAAAGAAGATAATGCCAGAAAACAGAATCCTGAGCTCCAAAGAGGAAGGAAAGAAGCAGCAAAGCTTACCAGCATCATTTCCAAAGATTTTGTCAGTCCAACTAGTCGTGGCAGTCGCTGTGTTCCTACAGTTAAGAAATAGAGAACCATATCGTTGAAAGGACGCTTAGAAATGAATCATTTCATACCTAGGACATTAAGAAATTCCTGTATAAATAGTAACATGAATATACCTCCAAATCCTGGAATAATTCCTAACTGAAGCTCTGGAAGACCTAGTTGAGCTGTTGGAGTTGCAATCCGTGCATGGCATGCCTAAATGAATACATAAACATTTTCATTAATGTTATCACCTCTGAAATAATGAAAAGTAAATGACAGTGACAAGGATATTAAACAATGAAGTACCATGGCAACTTCTAAACCCCCACCAAGAGCAAGACCATCAATTGCTGCCACTGATGGCTTTGTCGCGGCTATTTAGGACAATACATAGGAAAATGATCAAAACAATTCTTCAACAGAAAATTAATAACCAGTCAAGAAAGGTGAATGAATTAAATACCTTCTAGAGTATCTGTGAGAATATCTATTGCTATGTAACCAACCTTTGGTTGCATTTCTGTTAAAAAATAATAAACCAGTTAGTATTAAGAACTGTAGAGAAATTAAGAAACAATTATAATATGAGATAGTGTAGCAAGAAATGGAAATAGTAAAGTATAACATACTTTGGCCTCCCTGAAGACCACCGAAGGAGCTAATATCAAATCCTCCAGAAAATTTCCCTCCTTTCCCTGTCATAGGTTATAAAAGAAATATTATTGTCAGGCAAACAGGTGGAGAGGGGATTGAAGGTGCTGCACTCTGGTCTATGCCTTCCAAAATTGACACATGTATTGCTTAAAAAAGAATAACTGATTTACATATACCTGTAACAACAATAGCTTTAACATCGCTTCTCCGAAGTGCTTCTTCATAGCTTTCCTTTAAGCTATAGAGGACTGAAAGAAAAAGAAATGCAATTTTGAAACAACATACTTAGCAGCTATACATGATGACCCTAGATTATAATACTGAATCTAATGATTTGGTTATTATTCTGACTGGCTATATACAGATGCATTTGAGGAGCATTACATATGTATTTTTCTATGTGCAAACAGGAAGGAAATGTTAGTTCATCAATTGTTTCTGTGCTATATGGTCAATTGTTTGTGCGCATAAACTATATGTGTACATTGCATCAGGACTTGCAAAGTGCCACATAATCTAAGTATCCTTTCTGAATGAAACTATGCATATTTCTAGAGTTTTGAAAATTGTGCATATACACCCAACACAGCATGTAATCTTTTTGAAGTTCCATGTAGTTAACAAGGGATTGCGCCATGTGTGAACCAAAGATATTTTTGATAGTGGGGATTTGGATGCAAATGATGGGATTTATTTAATGTTTTTTTAACTAAAATCTTAAAAACTCCAGAACCATCTACTCATAAAAACTGGGAGCAAGTGGATCAAAATAGGCAAACTATACAGGTTACAAAGTAATCATTTGCCTGAAATGATGTTTTCATGTTTAAAAATTCATGTTATAAATGAACTAAACAATCTATCTATTCATTGAAGCAATTTTTACTCTAAATTCACTGGGCACAGAGTCAAGCTGTTCATCAATAGCATGGCTTCAATAAGGAACAACCACATTGGAAATCCTATGAAATTTTATGGGTCAGCGAACCCCAGCACCCACAGGGATTACCTCAATGGGGTTTTCGCAAACATGATATAATCAGGAGAAACAAAACAAAATTAAAAGAACAAGGTGCTTTGTTATCACGATTGAACTGGAATTTTGTTTCTGTTACTATATTCATTTCTTTATTCACAGGAATAAAAATCGCGAAATCAGGATACTGAAAAACAGAACATATAACCAAGATTTACTTCATCATATATTGAACTAAAGCGGTAGGATTGTCCAAACAGGCCCGAAGACCACTCAGCAATTAAAAAACAAAAGGTAGAAATAACGAGGTTTTTGGTAAGATGCAGTTAAATCACACAATTTGTCATAGCGGTATAGCAAACGCAGAAGAAAAATCTATAATGAAATACAGTATTTCACAGCAGATAACTTGAACTAGAGGAAGTTCGCCAGGGGCCAGACCCAATCCAAAATTTGCATAATATAATACTCTAATTCTGCAAATAAAGTAGTTAAATTGAGAATGCCGTTACAGTTCCGCATAAACCCGTGTATACCCCTCCCTCCCCCCAGGCGCAATCTTTGGATCAGGTAGACCATGGAGAACAAAATTAAGCACAGCAGTGGCAGGAATCGGCACAAAGGAGGTACTTGTACATCTGCCCAAATCGAATTCGACCACCCGCGGGCCTCAAACCCCAATCTCGCATCAACCGGGCAGGCACAAGAAGAATAGAGGAGACAGAAACAGATTTGGGATGACGGGGTTAAGCGGAGTACCATACCGTCGATGGAGAGCGAGTTGACGGGCGGATTGTAGATGGTGATTACGGCCACGCCGTCGGCGCCCACGTCCAGCTCCGTCCTCCCCTTGGCCGCCATCGCCACCGCGATCTCTGCTCCGATAGTTACAAGGTTTCTTGCTGCTGTTGCTTTCTTGCAGTTATGGCTTTGCTTGGAGTCGGGAGCTGGCAAGCTACTACTAGTACCAGCATCTATGGGGATGTCCCAATTATTATTTATGGCGCGTACCGCAAGCGGTTACAGCTGACGCGATATGCCTCATCTTAGTCATCTTTCTGCTATACTGCTTTGTTTCCCGAGAAGGCATGGGACGCGAAAATTGAGTTTGTAGATTAGAATATTGTCTGAAGATAACTTCAGGGCGTCGAAGGATGATCGATCGTGCAGATCTGCGCTCGTGCTTTGCCGCGAATTCTCGAGGATGTGTCGTATAAAGTAAAACGTAGATTTGACGTAGACTTTATTGGAATGTTGCGATCGTAGCAGATACTTGTTGCGTGACGCTCTAGAAGTCGGTTTTTTTTTTCCTGAGACTATGACGCTCTAAAAGTCTCTTCATGCATAAAAATAAAAAAAAAAGTTCACATATCTGCTTCAAGGCCCGCGAGTAGTTAGACTAACTCCAACAGAGGATGGGTTGTGCACAGTGCATTTGGGGTATAAAAATGATCTCCAACGGAGTAGGCATAGCCGTGACGTATTTTGCGTTCGGCCTCGCACGGTACCCAGATAAGGGTCTTGCTCCATCCCTTTTGCGTCTCCACACAGGGCCCACCATCGCCATTGCCGTGTGCCTCCTCCTCGGTCTCCGTCCTTCTCCACGCAGGGGAGGTAGCGACGGCGCTCTCCCCTCCCTTCGCCCAAGGCCGAGCGGCGGCAGCCCTCTCCTCTCCCTCTGCCCAAGCCCGAAGCGACGGCGGTGCCACCTCTCCCGAGCCCGAGCTCGGCGGTGGTGGCGCTACCCTCTTCCACTCCCATGCTTTCGACGCGGCAGCCCGGATCTCCGCCATCCTCGAGCATCACGTCCGGCGAGGCAGGCCCGGCCAGCGACGGCGAAGTCGGTCCCTAGACCCGCGTCGCCCGGATCAGCGTCGTGCCCCCACCCCGCCAACATCTGCGCCCGGCTTGCTCGGCCCCTGCCGGTGGTAAGGAAGGCCGCCGGCCTAGGAAGAGGCGCGTCGCCCGCTTAGCCACCGACCCGGGAAGAGGCGCGCCGCCGCTCGTCCCGTGCGGTTGGGTGACATCCTCAACCGCGGCGGGGGACGAGCTCCGCCTCCTTCGCTGCCTCGAGGTCGGCTAGCGCGGCGTGCGGCGCTCGGCCTCGGCGTCCCAAGACGGAGCTCTCGCCTCCCTCCTGGCCGCAGCTCCGGGTCCATGCCGTCGGAGTTGACGAAGAAGGCTCGCGAGAGAGGAGGAAGACGATGCTCACTGTGTCAGCAACTCACTGCGTCTGCTGTTGGAGGAGGGAGGATATGGGTCTCGGACTTTTTTTCCTATAGGCAACGCAAACTGGCTTTTGCGTCTCGTGTTTGCGTGCTTCTTGTTGGAGTCAGTCTTAACGCAGGCCTTTGGATATGGTTATCGAGTAGTTCTCCCACGTAGAACTAAACTCTTTTTATTTTAAATTGTATAAGTTATTTTAATTTTTCTAGAGAGTAAAATCTTCTGAAGTTTAACAAAATTTTAAAGAGAATTATAAAGATTTATAACATCAAATATGTGCACTATAAAAATATAATTAATTAAAAATATAATGATACTTATTGATATCATAAATGTTATTATTTTTTTATAAAAAATAGTCAAACTTGATATAATTAACTCTCTAAAAAAATAAAATAATTTAGAATTTGGGATAGAGGGAGTAGTAAAGATGCCATATTTATTTTAAACTTTTAAAATATTAACTGGTTGTAAAAAGTTATTGATCTAGCTTTTAATAGTTTATAGTTCTATTGTTCTTGGCACGACAGGAATATACCACATACATTGGCTTGAAAGGATACTACTATGCAACAAGGACTAAGAACATGTTTGAATCCTATATGCCCTAATCAAGCTACCTAGTGAGCGAGGCAAAGTGACTGGCTAGGCCAATCTAATGAACCATAAATCCAAGGCGGATATCCACAAATACACGCCATGGAATATTCACAATGAATATTTTTTCCACTTGGACCAGAAGCCCTTTGGAATAATAAAAACTACTGTCTGTTCGAAATAAAAATAACTCTATATGAATTTCTTGTTAACGTATATTGATACTTTTATATATAATTAGTTAAGTCAAGATACTTCAGCTTGTTATTATTGTGTTACAATTGTAACATTTTTTTGGACAGAGAGAGTATGACTTAGTTAGGCTGACCCCTGTGGTCCAAATGGCCCACAAAATGGGCATCAACTCGTTCTTGGTTAATCATTTATTTCGCAAAGATTGATCTCTGTTTATTTCACATTAGATCACACTAGCAAATTGCGATATAACTGCTTGTATGAACAAACTCAATTAGTCAAGGGCAGCATAAATAAATCAGCAGAAATTATATTAACAAACATAAAGAGAAATTATATTAACAAACATAAAGAGATTTAACTCCAGCAGAGAAACCGCGTTGAAATGTTGAGGGGCGGTCCCATGTTGCTTACTGTTTGTTGTCATTTTCACATCACGGAAGTCGGCAATCATTGCATTGCATTGCATTGCATCCAGTAGTTCAATTGTGACATGTGCGTTCTTTCTTTTAACAGTGATATACTACATGTGCACCTTCGAGTACACTGAGCGCGTTCGTTCTCCTGGAAAAGGGAAAAAGGACTGACCAGGCCTGTGGGCTGCAGGGACGCGTGTGTCTGTCTGGACAGCGTTTTGGGCCAAGTTTGCACGGGCATCAAAGCATGCTGCTATGGAGAAACGAAAATGGGCTTCCTTTTTTTTAAGACCTGCCTCACTTTTCCTCTGAGCAAGCAATGCGGTCACCACCTTCTGTTATCCGTGACCCAGATCCCTTTCCTCAGAAATTCGTTTTTTCCGGTTTCGGTTTGGTTTCTTGGTTTTTTAAAAAAAATCAGTTTTTTAAAATAGGAATCAATGGTTTCTATAAAATTCTCGAAACCGACTATTTTGGTTCTCGGTTATTTGGTTCGGTTCTGTTCTAACCGGACTAATCGAAATTTCTCAAAAGAGATCAATACAACTATAAATATGTGTGTTCTAAGACAAATGTATACAACATTGTATCTATTTTTAATAAGAATAATAATCTATATGGAAACAATAACAATATAATAACACAAATATATAGCATTGGAAATATGAAACGCTGCTACACATAAATCAAACATAATCATCTTACAAAATGCAAATAGGAACCAAACTTTTTCGGTTATTTCGGTTCTCAATTTAGGAACCGAATTTTTTGGTTTCGATTCTTTCTGTTTTGGTACTTTCAGTTCAGTTCTTCGTTTTCGGTTGATTTTGCCTAGACTGATCCTTTCCTACCTTCACAACACATGTGAAGAAGCTCGAGCTAGTGGGCTACGGCCGTCACGCCTCAGCAGCACGAGCTCAGCATGGCGTTGGCAGGATACCAAACACGCTCTGAAGGATCGAACGAACATGGCAGAGACGGCCGGGGCCGGGCTGGAATGCCACATCGCAGCGGCTTCGAGCTGCAGCAGCCAGAGGAGGCCGATGATGACCATCATGTTGCAACACCCATCTTGTGCTAGGCGTCCCTATCCACTTTGGGGACGTATCCTATGCAAAACCAGGTTAAGTTCGCAAGAACTTACAAACTTTCGATCATTATCATAGGATCCACATCCGATGGCTTGGGAGAGAGGTGGAGTAATTTTACAAATGAACGCCCGCCATCCCTCAGTCCGTTTTGCAAAAAAGACCCCATACGCCCTCAGTCACAACGCCCCTCTTTCTTCTTCCCCTATATCGTGAGTCACGATTGGGGATCCAGCCGGCCGCCAGAGGAGCCGCCCTGCAGGAGGAGCCAGGCAGCCGCCGGAGGAGCGTCCCCGGAGGAGGAGCCGCCCCTTGCGCTCGTGCCCTCCGCCGGCCCGCTCACGCCGCCCGCCGCTCCTGCTCCTGCAACTGAACGCCGCGGGGCTCCAGCTTCCACCACGACCAGGCTCCGCCGCGCTGGGCCACGGCCACCCGCCTCCACCTCGCCCGCCAGGACGCCGTGTCGGAGGTGCTGCGCCGGTTCCTCGCCGGTCTCCTTCGTCGAGTCGGGCTCTGCCCACGACGGCCACGTCCCGAGGAGCACTGCATCACGGCATGCTCCGAGTCGTTTCTCATACAGAGCTGTTTCTTGCCTCAGCTGGTTTGCAGTGCTATACAGGCAGCACACGCCACGGCCTCCACCTACAGAAGTCGAATTGGTGACCTGTGTTGCCTGAAAGTGTAGGTTCTGCGACCATGAAGTACATGTAAAAACTGTATCTCAGTTGCTCGCTGCTCGGTAATGCCAATGGCAATTGTGTCTTCTGTGTGTAATACCTGAACAAAAGGATGTAACCCTGTGAAATGCCAATGTCAGATTCTTTGTTTTCATTTTCATATAGAGTTATACTTCATCTTTGTTTTCTGATTGGTTTACTGAATTGCTTCCTCCATCAAGCAAATAAATTCAGAGTGCACCGATAGTGCTTCTGTAGATTGAAAAAAAAATGTAATGTGTGGGTTAGCCAATGTGTACTGTATGGATGTTTGTATATTATTATTTTGCAATGGAATGAACTGAAATCGATTTCAGCTTGTAATATCTATGGTGATCTGAAAGTGCATGGTTTCAGCTTCCAATGTCTTAACAGATTGCATTGATACAAAAATTCAGATTGCAATGCTCCAAAAATTGACAGAAACCAATGCTACCAAAATTGACAGAAAGTTTGTTTCTCTGGCTTTGTAATATTCAGTAACAGTGCAGAATAGAGAACTACGACAAGCCAAAAAAAGATTACAATTTTTTGGGCAAGTACACGAACTTGAAATATCAGACAACAACATTGTTTGGACAATTACGTGCATCATGATCCACTAATTGCTTGCATTTTCCACACATTCGTTTTCTTGATGCCTTCTTCTCCTTGCTCTTCTTAAAATGACGGTTGGATCTTAGCAAGTGCTTCTTATCCGGTGACACAAAACCATGGTTGTGCTCCTCAACCAATGAAAACATTTGATACTTCTTGTCACTGCCGAGCTTGACAACTTGTCTTTTTTTTTTTCGGATTGATCACTAACATCTTGTGCGCCCTCATTTTTGTACCCTTCCCTTGAGCAACAATACCGCTTGTAAAATATTTCCTCATTTTGCCTCTTGTGCTGACCAACACGAATAGAGAAATCAGCTTCGTGTGCATATGATTTGTAAAAATTCTCCACATCTGTGAGTGTATCAAATATCATTCCAACCATAGGCTTCAAATGTTCTTTGCAACTATCTGCTGCTATATTCAGAGAAGATGTTGTCCGTGGTGTGCTTGGTTGTTCAAGGTGGGCTCCAACTCCGGCATCGGCGTTCATGATGGTCATGACGGCATCATCCATGGCGGTGGCCTCAAAGGACGCAGCATCAATGACGACTGCAGGTTCACCGTCCACGGCATGCAGGGATGTTAGCAATGATCGTACTCAAGATGGAAGTCAAGGTGCAAGTGTTATAGGAGAAACGAACCTGTATCAAGGCAGTGTGCATTCGTGGGCAGCGCCGGGCCGGTGTTCGTGGGCAGTATCGGAGCGGCGTTCGTGGCCAACAACGGAGCGGAGGTCGTGGACTGCATCGGGCCGACGTTCGTGGCCAACATCGGAGCGGAGTTCGTGGGCAGCATCGGGCCGGCGTTCATGGCCAACATCGGAGCGGAGTTCGTGGGCAGCATCCCAGCAGATGAGTCCGGCGGCCGGTGAATCATCGGCACCATCTTCGACTGCACGCCATGACGAGGACTCGACAGCGTGTACCAGCAGTTGAGTCCGGCGGCCGGTGACCATTCATCTTCATGGGCGGCGGTGGAAAGAAACACGGGCGGTGGCGGAGTCAAACAGACGTGCTGCAAGTGCCCCAATCTGGACTCTACGTACGCTTGGGATTAGGGGAGGGAGTCATTTGGAAAAAAACATAATTACTAAGTGGGCTGGCGGGCATTTATTTGTAAAATTACCCCACCTCTCTCCTAAGCCATCAGATGAGCATCTTGAGGTCATGATCAAGAGTTTGCAAGTTTGCACGGCTTGCCTGGTTTGCATAGGATACATCCCCACCTACTTTACCGTCAAATGAATTTCGAAGTCGTCACATCCTTCTTTGTTGTCACCTCGGCTGCTACATAGAGGAACGACGGCGATGGCGACGCGGGCCTGGTCCCCATGAGCAGCAGCTACAGCGCGCTCGCGCTAAACCTACTTGGCTTCTCGAGTTTTGGAGGTTGCACACCAGTCAAAAGTATTCTGATATACTTCCTCTATTTTAAATTATAAGTCACTTTGACTTTTTTAATATATTTGTTTTGCTATATATTTAGATATAATAATATATCTAAATATATAATAAAATTGATGAACCAAAAAAATCAAAACAGTTTATAATTTAGAACAGGGGGAGTAATGACAAAAGGGGGAAAAAGAGGTGTGGTGGTACAGTAAGGCTACCATTTATATAAGCAAAAACACATTATCTCTATTCAATCTAACGTGTTCTGGACCAGTGAAACAGATATACTAGGTTGCACCATGGGAGCAACGCTCGTGTTGGCTAGAGCCAGGGCAGCTGGCCATGTTTGTTGCAGTAAATTATAAAGTCTAGATCATACTTCGTTGTCTCCTCTTTATACGGTGCATTGTTAAAATTTCGTTCATATATAATGTATGCTTTCACCGAGAATTTCTTTCACAATAAGTTGTTGAAACATAAGACTGTATTGAACAAATTATGCATCTACAAGATACCAGTCTATTGATATACGACTGTTATATAAATTTTGTTCTTTTAAGGTATTCATATCGATAGGGTGTGTGTATGTATATAGCCCAAGCTCAAGCTAAACAACAACAATAACAATAGTGCTTGCCAAAGGATCCCATTATTCAACTTACAAATTATCAGTGGGAACAACATCAACTACACATTACTAATTAGAACAACACCAACTAGCAGTGTGTGCACTACAAATTTGGAAGGTCTTCCTCCCTCCTAGCACTAGTGCATGCTACTCCTCATCAGTGGCGGATCCAGGATCCAAACCCTGTGGGGCCAAGCTTTACACACATATACACAAGATTGACTAATTGCAAGTTAATTAACAGTTGTTATGCATAGGGTTTAACATGTTGTGGCAAAAGCTGTGGGGCCAGGTGGCCCCACAGCTTAAGTGTAGATCCACCACTGCTCCTCATCCTCATGAGAACGGTGGTTTTGCGAGTTTAGCCACAATGTCAACTGCATTTCAAAACAATAATATGCATGCACGTAGCATTAGAGAGGTAGCGCACGAGACACACTAGTTTAGATATAGGGTACCCTACATTTAGTGGAAAAAGAGCTTATTTTCTATGATGTGCATCATTTGCTAGGTCTGGGTGTGTTGATAGTGGAGAACGATCTGGCTGCTAATTGGAGGCATCTTAGGCCTCCTTATATTTTCTAAAGATAAGATTTACGAAAGAAATCCCCCAATCGACCTTTTTGGTTTTCTAATTTGTTATAAAAATACTCTAGCTAGAAGGAGTCGGTTATAATTTTAGCTTCTAATATTTTCAAGTAGATGAGATATCACTATTCGGTTAGGCTACCGAGTAGTTAGATTGGTCCATCACCTCTTGGTTAGGTGATTTACTTTGAAGATGAGAATACTCGAGGCCTATATAACCAATAATTAGAGCATGTTTGAATTCTTTACCTAGGCTTCCCAATCTTGTTAGGCGAGGATATGATTTTCGTACTATATAAGCCCGTGTTCGGCAGGTGGAGAGCAGGCTTCTTTGGGCTGGTTGGCCTTAGCTGAAAAGAGCTGGAAGTGTACTGTAGCAGCTGATTCACAATAGCCAGACCAGCCAGACTAGCCAGAGCTATGCAGCAGCCGAACACGTCGTAAATGAAAAATCTCACTTTCCTTAGCAAGCTTGTTTCTCCCAGCATCAAAATCCTTGCCTGGCTACGAGAGCCAAATCCGCTGTCCTTTGTCAGCAAGCCAGGCAGTATGCAGTCTGAGATAAACAAAGAGTACTAAATGTGCCCGATTCTTGCACGCTAACACATCTACTCTACTTACATACACACAATGATTGCCTGAATTTGGGCCCTGATATTTTTAAAATCTAGTTGCTTGTGTGGTGGAATGAAGCAAGCTTTCACACTTGGCGAAGCAACCAAACGGACTGTATATTTGGGACAACGGACCACCATAGTTCAAAGCACTAGTACAGCTCTAGACACGTGTGGTCAATCTGCACAGGAGACTGTCATTCCTTTCTCTCTTTTTACCGGTCGGACGTCGGAGCACCTCAGCTGCTACGCGACGGGCCTACTACTCATACAGTCGTACGTTTCCCATGGCAGCGTGGCCGTAGAGGGGGGCAGGTGTCAACCACTACCACGATCATTTTTCCGTTCTGCCCACCATTATTAAATAATAAATAATGGCTTATGTATCCATCACTCTCCGCCAAGACCAAACGTTAACCAGGGTGGCCGGCCGGCCCCACTCCACGATGACTGATGCGCCGGCCGGCCCTGGTGCTGTGGTGCCGTGCGCCACGTCGTCGGCTGGCGCATGGATGTTCCGCACCGCACCGGGCTTTTGACCACCAACCACTCTACTACAGCTACAGGCCGCTGCGCTCGTACGCATCCATCCGCCCATCAATCAGCTGACGACAAGGAATCCCACCCCACTCAGCGAGCAAGGCGTGAGCTTTCTCTAGTCTGTGCAGGCGCCGGAGCCGGCCGCCGCCGCTGCAGCTGCCGCTGCCGCTGCCGCTGCCGCTGCCGCCGCGGCCATGTCCTCCGCCTCGGGCCTCTGCGGAAAGGATGGCCCCTCCGCCTTCTCCGTGGACCTCGCGGCCGCCGCGCGCCGGCTGCTCGCCTTCCTCCGCGCGGCGCCGGCAGGGGTGGGCCCGCGGTCCGTGCGGAGGTACGAGGAGCTCTGGATGCCGCTCGCGGCGGGGCAGGCGGCCGGAGGAGAGGCGGCGATGCTGCTGCCGCCGCCCGACGTGCACCTCGTCTGGCTCTGCCACTGCTTCCACCATGTCTGTCAGCCTTTTTTCATTTCATCTCTTCTTGCCACCTTTTCGGTTCCTTTCTCCGTTTGTTGCCACCATGTGATGAGCGTCTTGGCTCGGCCACCTTAAAAGTTAAAACTCCTCTATTCATCCGAACGCCTCTGTTACTCTATAATTGTGGTACGGAATTCCTTGTGGTATTGACTTTTGAGAATTGACATTCAAATCCACGGCACACGCACAGATTGACAGATTTTGTGATAAGACGACTAAGCACAATGATTATGACCACAACAATCAGTTTCATCTTCATAATATATATTAGTAGCCAGATCTTTCTCTGTTTCTCTGTAACTTCAGGCCACACTGATCGAAAGTCTTTGCTTTCTTCTTTCTCCTATATAAATTTATATTGTTTAGGTTTTTTTTAGACGAGATAGAGAATTCACTGTGAATAAGCAATAAGTTGGTTAAATTGCAATGACGTACTCGTAGTAGTAATTACCGTTCTTACCTTTTTTTCTGGAACTAATTAACTTCAAATGAACCCCTTGGTGAAATCCACTTCTGCCCAACTCAGCTGCTCACCAAATTGCAATGACGTACTCACCGTTCTTACCTTTTTTCTGCTCAAATGAACCCCTTGGTGAAAACTTCTGCCCAACCAGCTGCTCACCAAGTGCTCCATCTGAAATTTCTTCGGCTCTGCAGGAGAGCTACTCCGCGTACTGCATGTCAAGGTTTGGACGCCTCATCAACCGTCCATCAATCCTTGATGTGGAGAATGAAGAGTATGCTGAGGACTGCTGTCGAGATATCTGGGCTACTCATTTCCCATCTGAGCCATTTGACCTTGACACTAATGAGATTGATGGAAACAGTGTTGATAACATAATCTGTGACAATGTCAATGCTGAAATTGTCAAAATGGTGAGACAGTATGCTGGCCTAGCAGACCGCTTTGCTTCACCCTTTGTGCGGGAAGGTGTCTACCATGTTGCTGCTAGGCGGCGATATGTGCGTTTCCTGGACCTTATCAAGAAGGTTGTGTGCACAACACAAGAATGCACACGGCTTGTGCCTAGCCTAGACATACTACTGATGTGGCTTGCTCACCAGGTATACATAGACCTTACATTCTATTAAGAAAGTAATTTTGTTCTCAAAAGTATTTCAGTTTACACAATTGTGATGAATCCATGCCAGAGTTTTCCTGTGTGTTATGCCACGGATATGGTAGCGATGTCCATCAGGGACAATGTTGCAAAAGTGGGGGTTGGTTATGGGGAAGTGGTGATTGATGAGGTTGTAGGGAGGACAAGGGCACTATGGGAGGACGCATATGATGAACCATATGATATGGCTGGATCAGAGGTTGATGTGGGAGCAGTTAGCGCAGCAAGGGAGGCATTTTACTGGGTGCCAGCAGCATCAGAGGAGGATGTCAACCGGCTATACAAGAGTTTGCAGCCAAGATTCCTTATGGAGGTATATCCGAGACCTTCAAAATATCATTAACTGTAGTTATTCAGTAGCATTTTGATTAACTTACACTGCTCTAGAATCTAGATGAAATGTCAAATGACATTGTAATCATACTTAACCAGATAACCTTGTACCAAACTTAGGATATTCCATATTAGCTTATATATGATGTCCTCATGAGGGGCTAGCAAATAGGCAGAATTTTCTGTGTGTGTATTGTTATGTTCTATTTATATCTGCTTCCTCAGCAACCTTCCATTTGTTTCTGGACCACATCGTGGCATAATGCCAACAACAGTAAGTAATAAAGGCAGCAATAAGCCAAAAAATGTTGTTAGAAATTCTGCAGCCCCATGTGCAGCATGGTCACTCCAAGCCAAAATGCTAGATTCCCTTTGCTAATGGCCTCAAGTAATCGGGTGGTGGGTAGGCCTGCACAATTATTTGTTTTTGCCAGCATCATCTCAAAACTAATCCACCTCCACAATGTTGGGCCTCAAAATAAAAACTTTAAACATATGCACAACACACAAACAAGTATTGCCCTCTCTCTGGATGAAATTGAGGTCGAGCCTAGGTCCGGCGGTTCACCCCAGGTCTGAGACTGGAAATATCAGGCTGGACTTTGCTGCCCAGCATTTTTGTGTATAGAATATTGATAGGTATTTCTACATTCATATGACAGGTGTATTCAGATTATCGAGGACTGCTACAATAACTTTCAAGCTGCGGTCCTATTGATCTATATATAAA
Organism: Chrysopogon serrulatus; assembly: GCA_015844335.1. Taxonomy (NCBI): domain Eukaryota; kingdom Viridiplantae; phylum Streptophyta; class Magnoliopsida; order Poales; family Poaceae; genus Chrysopogon; species Chrysopogon serrulatus. The sequence continues at coordinate 231,388 of JADLZL010002901.1, forward strand.
ATCTAGTCACTCAAGCAGTTGATAAGCTTATTTCCATGTTGAGGCCTTGTATAGTGAATTTATTTAGGTATATTCATTTTTTTAAAAAGTAAACTGGCAGGACCTGCCGTTTATGTTAAATAAATAGGGGAAGTAACAAGGCCTAGGTCAAAGGAAAATAAAATCAACACACCACACTACAAGGAGGAGAAGAAAAGATATCAAACATCACAAGCCTATATGACTGGCAAGATCTCAGCAAGGTGCTTCGCTCCTGTAGCGCACCAGGTGTGAGCCTCCTTGGTTTCAGCTAGTTGCGAGGGAATTGACAGGTGAAAAATTTGTACTTTGCTCTTTCCAGATTTCCAACGTTACTAACAACAAAAGAGAGCTAAAGGCCTTGAGCGGAAAGTCTTGTTGACTGGCCATCTCCGTCCACCAATCCTTTGCTGTGTAGTAGTGCTGCCATTGGTTGCGCGATGGCAGGTGTTGGGAAAGCCATGCAAAGATGAGATCCCAAATCTGAATAGGGTTTCAGCAATGAGCAAACAAGTGAACAGAAATTTTAGTCGTGGTATGGCATAGGAAACATGTTCCTTGATTTGTCCAACCACACTTTATGAGGCGATCTGTGGTCCAAACTCGGTTTTGGAGGACCAGCCAAGTGAAAAATTTACATTTCGGTGGTGCCCAGTTGCACTTGCACCACACAAGCCTCACTGCCTCAGCATGTCTTACTGAGCAAACCCTTCCAAATTGTGCCATGTACATGGTGGCTGCAGTGTACCCCCCATGAGTCCTGAGTGTCCAAGTGATTGAACCAGGAACATCTGGAGTGAGATGTATGTTTTGCAAACTATCCCAGAATTGAACATACTGCAGTGTTGCCCTGTTGAAAGTGAACTGACATTGATTTCCTGGATCCAATATTGTTAAGCAAGGCGTTACGGACTGTGCACGATTTTTTCTTGGAGATCTTGTTTAAGGTCCGGGCAATATCCTTAGGAGCATGTCTTTGAAGTCGTGGCGATGCCCAAAAATTGGCTTTACTTCCATCATCAAGGTTAATTCTTGTGGCCTTCCTAAACAAAGCTTATCCTCACACTTGCATGATGTTGGCATGCCACTACATGGCTTTTCGTCTGGTTGCCACTTGTACCAAAGCCATCTAAGCCTTGAATTTGCATAGATTTAGAATTCGAAGGCCTCCAAACTGTTTTGATATGCAAACTTTTCCCATTTTACTTTGCATTTTCCCCCAGCTATATCAGTGCTAGTCCACAAGAATCTCTTCGGCTTCTTGTCAATCTCACATTCTCACCTGGGACGCTAGATGGTATTTTCAAAGCTGACAGGTAATAAATTGCTTGTGCAGTAAGTACTGAGGAAACCAGTGTTTTCCTGCCTGCATCTGGGTCACATATTACAAATTTAAAAGAAACTTTATGTAACATGACACATGATGTCCTTACATATTTGTGTGGTTTACATTTGGCAACAGTGTATCATTGATCTTCTTGGTAGCAGGTATATGTGTTCTTGAAGGGAGAATTTGATAAGGAGCCCAGCAGCAAGAAGTTCCTACGATTGCGAACACAGAGGTGTCACAGATCACTAAAACTCAACAAATCAATGTGCAATTTATCCTGCAAAAGCTGGCAGAAAGTATGGCACTTGTATTGTGAATTTGCAACCCGGGGCCTCCTCATTGAGTTCAGGCGTACCCTAAATGGGTGCTTCAGGAAAAGCAAGTTCATCAAGAAAATCTCATTCTCATGGAGTGATGTGTTGCATGAGAAAGCACTTGCTCTCACAGAGGAACTTGATGTCAGGATGAGAGCGATGGTATCAATTACTGCTCCAGTTCAAGCACCATACTTGTTGAAGTGTGTGCCTGATCGAGTCACTGATGATGGTGGGGCCATGATTTCTGATGTCATATTGCGCATGAGAAATTACCGTCCGCAAGAAGGACGTTGGCTGACACGCACTGTGCTTGATCACAGTGGGAGAGAATGTTTTGTCATCAGAATGAGGTACTGTTCATTAGGTTGTACTGATTATTACTCTAGAGTTTGGCTTTGGTTGATATGTTTGTCACATGCCACCTGCCTTAAAAAGATCGATTGGATCATTTCATCTTTAATCGTTACACAGTGCAAGCTATTGGGGAATGAATTGTAATTTTATATCTCAGTATGTTTTTTTTTATGAAACCTGTTGCAACTTGTGTAGAGTAGGCAGAGGGATTTGGCGGAGAGGTGCTGAAACTCCCATGGCTGTGAAATGGGAGGATAGGACCATTGAGGTTCGAGAAGGATCATGGTCATACATTGCTAGTACAAGCTCTGTTGGTTATGCTCCTGGTAACTTCAGTTTGTGCAATAATTGGTTTTTCTGGGGATCCCAATTATTGTGATAACGTGGGTATTTGCTCCCTTTATGGTGCAGAAAAGATAGTGGGCACAGCAACAGTGATGAAAGATCAACAGGAGAATAAGGTAGTTTGGACCTTGTCAACAGGAGATACACTCACAGTACGTTTGGGAGATGAACTCAGCTTTCAGTTAAAAAACGAGAGCTCAGAAGAGGAGGTATGATCAGTAAATTTGAGTAGGGGTTAGAGCGCATATGGATCGTACTACCTCCATCCTGAAAGAATGCCAATCCTCCTTCGATCTTTAGCCAAACTATCTAAAATTTGACCAAGTTTATAAAAAGGAAAGGGGTAGCGATATTTTTTATACCAAATAGGTATATTATGGAAATATATTCTATGATGAATCTAATGATACTTATCTAATGTTATAAATATCGATATATCTTTTATATATACTTGGTCAGCTTCTATATGGTTTGACTCGGTAGAATTACATTATTTTCAGAAGGGAGTAAACAAAGTACCATCATCTGTGCTCACCGATGAAAGAACTGGCAGCACAAGAATCTTACTTGATTTTTGTAGTAAACAAGTTTTTCTATGCAATATACAAATGAATGCATGCTGTAGAGTTCATCATTTTACTTCAGAAATAACACTGCAGTGGCAATCTCTCTGAAGAGAAGATTGAAGATATATGGTAACTACATTATCACATGAACTTAATTTGCACCAATATGTTTGTTTATTTAACTTTGTTCATGTAGATACATTCCTTAGCAAAGAGGTGTGCTGGTTAAACTGTAGAATAGCAGTATCGGTCCCTAAGTTTCAGTTTCATAGAATTTTAATGTGCCTTTTAAATGTAATAATTCAAACATCCTGTTTTATTAAATGTAAAATATCAGTTGGCCTACTACTTTACCGTTGTTATACTGTTCCAAAATTTACAAAGCCATTTCATGCCTTTGAATTTCACTGCAATGTACTATTTATCAGGCAAGGCTGCTCGTTGGGAGGAGATTGAGCTACAGAGTAAACACAGATAATGTATCCAGCAACCTCGTTGAGGAGGAGCAATACCTCACACTTGTTCGTAAGTCACCAGATCATCATGGTGACAGAGCAACCATGCTTCTAAACTGGAAATTACTTGCTGTGGAGTTCTTACCTGAAGAGGACGCAGTTTTTTTGTTCTTCTCCTATGCATGGTGATTGCACGGACCATGACAGAGATCAGGAGAGAAGATGTGGCTGGGCTTTTTAGTGCGACGGAGAATAAGTGAAGCAAGGGCAGGGCAGAGAGACTGGGGTTCGGTGATGCTTCCTGGCTCGCTTTCGCCAGATCCTCATTTGCAGCCTTGGTACCGGAACGCAGCACAGGTTTTGAGCTCTGTGGAGATAGGACCAATGGTCGCTAAGTATTCACCTGCTGACGGAAAGGACATGTTGTACAGGCAAGCTCTTATACCCTGAAATCCTGATAGAGATTATTACCATCAGGACTTTCATGATAGATACGCACCCAATCTTCCTGGGTATTGAGGGAAGTTATTTCATTTCCTCAATGCTATGACATAGGATCTTTGTACAGGACAAATTTTGTGTTTGAGCTGTTGATGATGGGTCTTTCATACGAATCCAGTAATGGTTGTCATATATGGTTTGTACTGAAAATTTCCAGGTTTCATTTTAAAATGGTTTGATTTCTGTAGTTTGACAATGGACTAAGAGAAGAGCTTCTGTCCATTTGAACAAACTGATTATAGAGGACAAAGGATTCAAAATTTGATATCCAAAGAGTCTGAATGTTCATCTCGTCAATATTTCCTCCCAAAAAAAAAAAAGAATTGCGCAATTTTATAACAGAAACTACATTCCCTCTATAGATGGTTCTTGTCAATCCTCAAATGTTCCAGAAATCTGCTACTTACAAGTGTCATTAAGTCCAGAGCTGAGGCTTCATTCTTAAAGCGGCTGCCGATTACAAACCTTGTTGTATGCATTAGTAGGACCGTGGGAATGTAAGATTAAACATCAAAATCCTTCAATGTGTGATTGTGATTTATGCGCTGGGCTGTCACCGCCGCTCCAGCCAGCTTTGATTGCCTCTATTGCTTTTTTTGTATCTCCAGAGACATTGCACTGTCTACGCTCCCAGAGGATATCTTTTTGTGCGCCTTCTGCAAGTGGAGCTTCAGTGAGCTGCTGCTGAGACCAGCATTCTTGCCACAGATGGGACACACCTTCATTACAGGCTTCTTGTGTTGCCATTCCATGGAGATTTTCCCGTGCAGTTTCTTGTCAAGATCCAGCAAGACCTTAGCAAACCCATCATTGGGATGCGCACGTCGTCGGTGCACCTTCTTCAGCATGTTCCATGCTTCCAGGAGAGTACATTTTCTTACGAAAAAAAGGGGGAACTATGAGATGATGACCATGTCGAGGACAATAAAAAAAGGAAAGATGCAATCTTTCTATCCTTACAGTTGTCATTTCTGGATTGATAGACCTTAAGGTCACATAAAAAAGGTAAATCTGGGAATAAATTGTTTCAGTCATGGTGAGTTATTAATTTTAACAGAGAAGCACGATAATGATGACATAGTGATTACTGTGCATTCTTACTTCCTAAGCATCAGGTAGGCAAGAACCACAGTTGCACTACGACTTTTTCCCTCAAAGCAATGCACAAGTACTTTGCCACGCAAGTGATCCACATAATCGATGAAATCAGAACCATCTTGAAAGAGATCACCAATGTCTGCATTGTCATCATCCTTTATCTATATAAAAAGTAATTAGGCACCGAAAGATATATAAACTGTGTCTTATGCCTTAGCTAAATGCAAATAATTGCCATCCATGGAGATATTAGGTAGAACTCACCGAGAAATTCCTATACTCAAAAAAAGGTCAGGCTTCTGTGATTCTGACTGTCCAATTTCATTTGCACACAAGCACAATATATGGGTGATGCCAAGGTGCTTAAGTGTGTGTGTTGACCGAGCAGCTAGAGCACCACCAATATACAGGTAATCTATGATCTGTGATGGACGCTCAGTGCTTGCAGCATCAGAGATCAAAGATATCCTCTCGAGAATGTGCTCAAGTCGAACCTAACAACAGAATTGTGTGATAGGTTCAATTAATGAGTATACAAGTAGTACAGAGTGTACATTTAGATTTACCTTCAACTCGTAGGCATCAACAGCAGTGCTATTATCAGTGCCTTCAAAAATCCCGTGTAAAAATTGTTGTCTTGACACAACTTTAATACTTCAGTCCTGAGCATGTCATTCCATTGTTCTATCTCTTTGCTTAATTCACTGTCTACCTGTAAAAATTTGTTGAATGACTAACAGAACCACGTGACAAGCTTGACTGATTTATGCAAAACACCATATAGCAGACAAGCAGTCAAATTAACTAAATATTTGTCTGATAGGTACCATTTGTACCTGAAACAAAACTTTGGTTAGTATGCAAGTTGCATGCTGAAATCATGAAGCCCTTTAGCTATTTGGTCTCCTGCAACTAAATTATGTTTTGTGCTATACTCAGGGAAAATTAGTGGAACAATGTAGAAGAGTGAAAAAAAACAGCTAGATGTCAACTAGGCACCTACGTCATACATTTTATAATAGAGAAATTATCCATCCACACTTCAAAGGTCTTAACCTTGGCATACTTGTTAAAATCTCGCAGCTTCATTGTCAACCGAAGACCACGGGAGGCATCACCATTTCCTTTGAAATGTTTGCTGATAAAGCTCTCTCGACAGGAAGGAGATGATAGGTCTAGATTGTCACGGGATAAGGTTCGGGAAGGCTTACGCAGATTCCTTGGAACATCAGTATCATTTGAATCTGCTTGTGATTCCACTGAACACAATGGTGAATCAGAAGTACCAGCATCCTCCCTAGTGTATTCATTGGTGAATTTATACATAAGATTGAAGAAAATTTTCAATAGACCATCCAGCTTCTGATAGAGTGTGATGAGGAAAATGTGGAATCGCTGAAGGTCTCTCAGAGCACTACGAAAACCTCCTCGGAATGAATGCACTGTTGCTACCATATCACTCTCAGAGAGAGGAGAATTATAACTATAATCAGATGATACATCAAACTCTTCATGTCCTGGGATGCCAAGCTTTCCGAAGGACACCTCAAACAGAAGTTTGGAAGAATAGTCGAAGTTGTTCAGTGTTAATTCCACTAGTTTGGGATAGCTCTCCTGATCTTTTGCCCTCTTACTGGCAGGTGGCCTGCGTGGTACACCTGAATCAATGGCTACAATATTAAAGCTAGAAAACTCATGTCCACTAGAAGCATAAGAGTCCTCCAATATGAGGTCAGAGACATCTGAGCCGATACTGCCACTAATTGAAACAGTTCTTCTCTGCTTCTGCTTCTGAGGGCTTCTGATGATCTCTGGCTTGTATCGAATGATAGCAGAATCATAAACATCATCTAGTGAGTCAAGGTTTGCATAAGCTTCCCTGTTGGCGACAAGTAGATTTCCATAATTTCCACGCCAGCCAAGTGGACGGCATCGCAGTCTATCCTCATTCCTCAATACGAGGTCCAGGATTAAGACCCTACCTAATGCTTCAGCAGTTTTCTCAGCAGCTTGCCTTGACTCAAATGGCATTACATTCTCTAGCAGAGGGGAGCCATGTACATAACTGCAAAACAGCAAGACAAATTTATTTTTTGTTATAATAAGCACTATTTGATAAGTACATTACTTGTAAGTGACAGCATCATGTTTATACTTCATCAGAAATAGGCAACGACTCAATTCAAGGGCTTCTAGCATCTCGGCGCAAATCAGCTCCTCAAGTTCATCACCAGCAGCTATAGATGCATTTCGAACATTTTCAACTGCATCCTTGATTTGTTGCCATTCAGATGAGGAGCTATGAATGACTCTGCCCTATATGGGTCAAGAGAGTTGTCAGTGCAACATTTAATTAGCGTGAGTGCCTGCTAGCATAGTGGATTCTTACTTGAGGAGTTCTCACTCCAAGCCATTTAGCGAGTTCGTAGCCAAAGCGTTCAGACTGCGTGGCCATCCTTGAAGGTGCTATTTTAATGACTGCAGCTGTTTCCTTAGATGGAAGGTCAGCATTTTCAAGAGCTTTGAATAATGCAATAAAAACAACACCACCCGAATTTACTGTCACCTAAGCAAAACAGTACAGTTATTAGAAGGACCTAGAGGCATGGTGTGTAAAATTAATTCTAATATATATATTCGTACAAGATAGCCTACACCTTCATTATCATTTTACTAATATTTGTCCAACTGCAAAAAGTAATTGCAAAAAACATGGATGGAACAAATAAAAACCTCAAAACTTCTGCTAACGTCATCCTCAGATGGATCAGTACTTGTAGCAGTATGTTTTGTATGGTGCAGTGAGGTGAGAGAGCTCCAACTGAAGTTAATTGATTCAATATCCATCATGGAAACCCTCCCAAGCCTCTCCCAAAGGATTCCTTCTGGCACTTGTTGGTCACAAGGGTCAGGGTCAATGACATTGCTATCAGGATCTGCATGTTCGAGTACTTCTGAACTGCAATATAGTAAGAGCAACAGTAATACTGTCAGTCATTGAAACAAAAAGTATGATCTGCCCTGACAAACCCGTTTCCATCCTATGAAGAAACAAATTATACTCATGGTACATATCATTTGGATACAATGTGTATTTTCAATTAACTATCAAACAGTAAGTATCAGTTGAGGGATTTGGGCTGAAAAGAAGTTAAGATGGTCACACTGTACAAAGTTCACGATGCTTGATTAAATATATGAACGTAAGCATTTTCAGCATACCAACAACAGGTGCTAGCGCCGCTCATAAATCAAACATTGAAATTTTGATGAAATTGAGGCACGTGAAAGATCGTCAGAAGGGGAATCATACAAAAAGAAAGTAAGAAACTTAATAGTTGTACAAGTAATAAAATGCGTTGTCGACTTGATGCCGCAGAGAGGAATGATGCAAAAGGATATTTATCAGATCCACATCCAATTGCATGGGTGAGCATGGAAAGAAGAAGCTGTTCTTTCGCCATCAGTGGATCACAGGAACTGAAGACAGAGACGCAATGGCAATACCTGGCTGATGAACGGAGACCCAGACGCCCGCACGAGGATCCCTTCTCATTGCGTTTCCTCACCAATGCTAGCCACTCCTCGAACCCACCCTGCAGGAATTCATCGAGATCAACAAAGTATTGGTGTTGCCTTCCACTTCCAAGATCAGGGGAGGGGAACCAAATCAAATCAACATTTTTTTTTTTTTTTTTTTTAAAAAATGTGATAGCTTACGAAGGAGGAAGAGCGGGAGAATGATCCTGATTCTGTGGTCCCCTCTTCCATTGCAACTCAAGTATAGGGAGATCCGATCGAATGTGTGTTGGATTGATCCAGGTTTCTTGAAGAAAGCGCTTGAGGAAATGTGGAGTTTGGTTTGGTTGCGGATCGGAGAAATCTGCGGGCGAAGGGAAAGGTGGTGCCTTTTGGCCAGCTGCTAGAAGGGAAGGAGACAGGACAGGAGAGAGGAAACCGTAGGCCGTAGCGCATGCATGGTGCAGACGTGGCGAGCATTTCTCATTCATTTCATTGAGCATTCGTCCTCCTAATTGAGAAGGCTGCGTATCAAATACGTATAATCGCTTTTGTTTAACAAAGAAGTGTTAGATCTATAAAACAACATTAGCTTCACCCAGACAGCGGTTCGTAGAGTTGAAGAAAAAAAATGCCAAATAAGAACAAATATGAACTCACTTTCTATAAAGGTAAGTCTATTTATCCAAGCTGATTCAGCCTAAAATGCTATGGTCGCTCTGTTTGTGCGAGCCATAGAGCGATTAGTCACTGGGCACTGGGGATGGAAATGGATCGTATTTTGCACGGAATCAGATCCGGGTATCCATTTTATTATGTTTTCCGAATTTAAATATGGATACAAATATTTTTAAACATAAATACAAAATAAATGTCTTGATTCAGTTTGTATTCGAATGTGTATACGAAATTCACTTTTTGAAAAAAAAACTAAATTAAACTCAAAGGGCATATTATTAAATTCAACTACATGAATAGAATTTTACTACCAAGTTCACCGATAACCAAATTGAAATAAAATTAAAATACACTTCTAATAATAACTAAATATAGTATAAATAAATATATAATAATTGAATATATCAATTACTTAATCCTTACTTACATAATAATTATTATAAAATATTAAATTATATAAATAAATTGTATTAGTAAAAAGATAAATTAGAGTATTTAAATTATTTACAACAATGGATACATTATGATTAGACCAATCTAAAGAAATACTAAAATCAGTTTAATGTTTATGTTTCATTAATACTATTAAATTATTGTTAAAATTTATTTATAGATAAACCATTAAATGGTTCTATGAATCATTAGCAATGTTAAAATTAAATAATTGGTGCTAGGTATGGAGGAATAAACTTTTAAATATATCCATTATAGTTTGTTCTTTGTAGATACAGATATTCTAACATTTGTTCAGTTGCACTATTTTGTAGCGGGAGCTTTGTTTTTGTACCGTAAATTAGGAGAGTATGGGCTATAACTGTCACACCCATTGCTGCTGAATAAAGTGCTGCCGACACATGGTCTTAGGACAGTTTTAGTAGCATCTCAGATCCTAAGTTTGACTTTCTATGTGAATAAATATTCTATTGGTGTTGTATCTTCAGTGACAAACGGTGATCATCTTATTGTCTAGTATGAATATAAAAAATATGATAGAGATAATTACTTAAATAGACGAATTACATCTATTTAGCATCACATTAGAAACAAATACAGATACGGAGTAGAAAGAGATACGGATGTGGTTAATCGGCCACCAAGCAAGCAACCACCAGTTCCGCCACCAAGAAAAGATCCCAAGTTCCGAAGGAGAGGAGAGGATCCAGACACGCAGCTCTAGTGAACTCCGGCCCACACACAGGCCGGCCGCCTGTGCATCGCCGCGTGTCGTGGCCCGAAGCTCTGCTCCTACTAGTAGTTCCTTCCACCACACGCGACCGTCGGCCCGCGCACGCGTTCCCGAACCCACGTGAATTCCCCGCCCCGGCGCCGACCCAAACCTTCGGGCCCGCCCATGGAGATCTCCGCCTCCGCCGCGGCGGCGGCCGCCGCCTCCCCGCCCGCCAGGCCGCTGCTCCTGCGCCTGCTCGCCTCATCATCGCCTCACCCCGCCACGTCCTCCTCCACCACCATCCGCCGCCGCCCGACCTCCTCGGCCACCGCCACGGTCCGCCGCCGCGTGCGCACCCGCCCCCGGACGGGGCGGGCCAAGCCCCGCCGACGCGGGCGACTACTTCTCCGGCAACGACGGCCCCGGCCTCGGAGGATCCGGCGGCGGCGGTGGCAACGGAGGACGGTGGAACTGGAGCAACGGCTTCGGCTCCGGATCAGAGGGCCCCGGCGACTGGGAGCCCGATGTGCCGGCGCCCCGGAGGTCCGCGGCGGATGCGGCCATCGAGGTCGTCTACGAGCTCATGTGCCTCATCGCGCTATCCAACTGCACCCAGTTCGCCATCCGCAGGCTCGCGGGCCTCCTCGCCGCCCGCGTCGCCGCCCTGCGATTCGTCCCCACCGTCTGCTGATCGTCCGTGGGGGTTTGCTTTACTTCCTCTTCCCCTCCCCCGTATACCTGAAAGCCGCTTCTGTATATATGTATCTGTCTGCAACTGCGGTTTTAGGGGGTTGGGGGAATCAGGGCCTCTGCCTGCTGTTCCCCGGTGCGTGCCTCAAGCATTATACCGTTGAACAGTAGCAAAATCCGTCGAATTGAAATGGAAGAAAAAATAAATGTGAACAATTCTTTTAATTCTTGTTGTTGGACTCAAGATTGATTGATGCAAATTATGTTAGGATGCATCATTTATCTGTTCCTTGTGTACATAATTGTGCTATACTGTAATAAATTTTCTTACTACTATTACTACTATACTGTTAAAGGCATGCCAGAAACAATGCATTTGGGGAGTTCTCATAAATCCAGTTAGCTGAATGTTAGTTCAATTGGTAAGCTATATGGGCTTATGGCTACTAACTTTGCACTTTGTACTTCAATGATTTCTTTTTCTATAATAAGCCATTACTTTGCAATTGTTACTAAAGTGGATGTGCTATGCTATATATGGTTAATAATACTCTGCAGAGCAATGGCTTGCTGATGCAGGCTTGCTCAGCTGTGCTAGTTGCAAAGTGGGCTGCAGCAGCTGCTGTTTATTTCCTATATAGAAGAACAGTGACTCTAGTGTGCTTGCTGCAGCAGCAGACGTAATGCTGCTGCAGCAAGCTCTTCTGAGCTATTCAGATACACGGTATGTAGGATGATATTACTAGGTAGCAATGGCGGTATGGTGCAATGATTATTGTAAATGGAAGATCCAGACTAGGTGGAGAAATCTACTTGCCAGATTATAGTTTTTGTTACTCAAGCCAAATTGTAGTAATTTATGATCTTTAGAAAGGGGAAGGAATAAACAGCACCTCCTATTGACTATTGTTGAATGGGCTAATGTTTAAAATGCTTTCTACATTCTCTATTATGTTACTACCCAACATACTGAGGTCTAGTTCCATCTGAGGAGAGGAAAAAACAGAGGAGCTGGGTTCCAACAATTTTCTTTCTTATTATCTTGATTACATTTTTCCTGTAGTTTTAGAGTGATTTTCCTGAGAGCAAAATGAAACAAGAGGGTAGCCTTTATTTTTGATTTTTAGTCAAGCTTTTCTCATTTGCATGCTTTTATTTATTTATTTATTTTTAATATGGAGTTTGTGTAAAAAAAAAAAAGACGCCCTATTTATACTATTTTCCTAAGTTTGACAACTTATCCATTGTTCTTAAATTCAATGTTATTATGTAACTATTTATAGGTTTTCAAAAGTTTTAAGTTTCCAGTATGGTGTACACACTTCTGCTGCTGTTTTATTTTTGCCCTTCTGTTGCTGTGAGTGCTTTCTCTCCTTATTATACCTTTTTTTTTTTTTAAGAATATGTCTGTCGACACGTGTTTCATTAAGGCGACTTAATTATACTTGCGTGTAGACAGTCTTATTATTAGGTTCTATTTACAGGCTGACCGCAACGAGGGAGTTTTAGATATATTTTGTGGTTGGTATTTGGCTAGTCATGCAGCTATACAATCGTTCATGTTTTAGAGATAAATGAGAGGAAGACACATTGTTCTTTCATTCATATTTAGGTTGAAGTTTAGAATGTATATATTCTGCTTATATGATCTGTTCCATTTACCTGAGGTTCAATGTTTATCATATTATGCTGGAGGGACTGAACAACAAAGAAACTGATCAGAAGCTAAACAACCATTTTCTTTTGGCAACATTTATGTTCCAGTTGCAACTCTTGAGGGCCTAGGGCTGCCCAACTTAAGTGAACAACACATAAATGCTACAAATCAACAATGGAAGGATTCTGAAAATAAAATGATTACCAGTAGACAGTAGCGATGGATTATAAATCAACAACAGCATGACTGCATGAGTTATATCAATTATCAACTGGCATACAATCATTGCAGCTTGAGACAACAGAGAAGATTTACAAATAAAATGACATGCTTATGTACATGGAGGATGTGAAGAAATTGGCAAAAATGTATCCTGCTCTTAGGAATGTTTGATCATGGCTGTACCTGTTATCTTAACCGCAAATGATCGTAGCTGGTCTGAACTCCTGGTACACAAGCTGGTTTACTACTACTGCTTGCTAGTCACCGTAGCTTCCTGATGATATGAAGGTATTCCTTACCTCATCAGGCCGAAGCAACACGAGGAGGACTACAAAGATCAGCGCCAGTGCCATAGACACAATTGTTACACCCACAGAAACGACCCGCATCTTGCTTTGCCGGCCTCCTTCCCTTAAGATGATCATTCTGGCAAGGTTGCTGGCTATGGCGAGGAACGTGAAGAAGACTGTCGTCTTGTACAGCTTCCCCAGGGGTTGACAAATGTTCTGCTGGGAGTAGACTGCCATTAGCGCTCCAAACATGGCCGGGTAGATTCCTGGCCACAGCACAACATTCCAATGGTTTCGCGGGAACTGCGATGGGTGCTGTGCTCCTGCTCCTGCTGGTGCTGGTGCTGCCGTGCTGGTGCTGGTGCTGCTTCTGCTGCTGGTGCTTCTGCTTCTGCTGGTGCTGCTTCTACCGGTGCTTCTGCTGCTACTGGTGCTTCTGGTGGTGCTTCTGCTGCTGGTGATGCTTCTTCTTCGGATTTGTATTGCTTGAGGAACCACACGACGGATACTCCAATAACCACAGCAAGTGCCAGCACGATGTATCCTTGCAGTAGCGTGACTACCGCCGCGAAGGCGGCCGTGGCTACCAGCGCCACAAGAAGGCATGCAGCGACCCTGATGAACTTGTTGACGACCTTCTCCTTGTGGCGTGTGTTGGTCACCACCGGCGGCACAGAGCAAGCCAGCATCACGACGAGGCCAAACACAGCGGCGTACACAAGGAGTGCCTCCGCAGCCCTGGGTTGCTGCCTCCGCTGGCCGCTCTTGAGACTGCCGAATAGCGCCGCGGACAGCCCGAAGAACGAGGTCTGTGTCACTTCGGCGGAGATGTAGAAGACGAAGGTGAAGTCGGTGGCATGCTTGCGGTCCAGGACGTTTCGCCACCGGAACTTTTCCTGCTCGTTTTCCACCGTGTGTACACGGTGAAACCGCAGTAGACTACCAGCGGGAATGAGAGTAACAGCACCGGGCTGGTGGGAGCGACATAGGCCGGGCTGAGCAGCACTGCCAGGATAACCACTGTCACGATGAGAGAAATGTTGGAGAGGTACGCCGCGCCACACAGGAGGCGTCGAATGGACTTCTCCTTGTCATCGTCCTTGTCCACGGTGACTGTCGGATCGTCCTGCAAGCCGCCGCTGCTACACGCCAGTGGCGCGTTGATGGCCAGTAAAGAGAGCACGGAGAAAGAACAGAAAGCTATCTTGACATGTTTCTGCTCCTTCTCTCCCAGCGTGTGACAAGAACGCCACAAGCACCGGCAGTGTTGTTGCTGAGGCCTTGGTGAAGTACATCAACAGCCTGTCTTTGACAAGGTAGTCGTCCAGCCATTCATTCTGTTCATCATGTTTAATTAATTAGATAGATGAGACGGTCGGATCGATTTTGTAGAAGAAAAATGCTAAATCTAAATACCAAAAAAATCCAAAACTTCATCAATGTTCGAAAGAACTACTAATACTTTTGCTACCACGACGAGTCACCACTCACCACAACATATATAGCTAGCAGCTGCTGCTGCTGCTTTGTCATGGGGTTAATCAAAGTTTGCAAAACCTTAATCATCCTGAAGCGTTATTTTCCAAATTTGGTATTATTACGGTATCTGGATGACAGGGAACCATCATCACTTACCTGCTGGCCTGCAGGAGCCGCCATTTATTGCGTCCCTCGAACGAGTGCTCTCTGTAGATGAAAGTCGGGGTGTAAGTGTGTTGTGTATCAAGGATTCAACGTGATACCACGGCCTTCTTAAGATCGATGGAACACTAGCTAGGCCATATAATCCTGACCACAAAAGCATGTGGTAGCTTCTCAATTGGGAATATAGGACATGAACTAGCTAGTACGACGGGCAGCAAGGGTAAGAAAGTAAGCGGATCGGATCCTACAAACATATACCCGAGATGCTCGATCAGTTACCTCTTCCCGGAAGCGTCAACGCGCCTTTAAATTTAAACTAATCCATGACCAGTTGACTACAGAAAATAAGAGGCATAAATGGGCTCAGATGACGCACAAATGAATTAGTCCAGATAATGACTAGAATGAGCTCAAGCTAGACGAATGTAATGCTGAATCTTTCATTTCTTTCGCTTTGTTATATATCTTCTTGTCCTGAGGATTTGTACTTGTACCAAGGCCGATCAGCGATTAGCCCAATCGCTGATAAAGAAGTTCCACGGCCTGCAGGTGAAGATAGAAGAAGTTCGTTCCAGGCCTGCTGAAGATCAAAGGTAACATACCTCAAAAGCATGTGCTGCTCAATTTGGAAAAGACGGGAACCAGTACGACAGCTAAGATTCCTAAAAAAGAAAACTACTTCCTCTGTTCAAATTGTAAGTCATTTCAATTTTTTTTGAGAGTCTAAACATCTTAAATTTGACTAAATTTATTTAATAAAATAATAAAATTTATAAGGTTTTAAATCTCCGGCTATAACTTTCGTCATCTCTGGCTATAGTTATTTGAGAAAGACTTTAGCTATGTTTTTTCATATAAAGTTATTTTTAGCTACCGTTATAGTCCAATATAATCGACTATAGCCTGTTCTAAGACAGAGAAAACTAAATGCCTTAGTCGGCGAATTAAAACTTTGAAAATTTATGGTACCAAATAAATATTATTTGATTCTTTGTTAACTATATTTTTATAGTATACTATTTGATAATAATTTTTATAATTCTTTTTTATAATTTCGATCAAACTTGAGATATTTTGATTCTCCAAAAAAAAATTAGAATAATTTGTAATTTGAAGTGGAGGGAGTAGTATGAGAGACAAGAAGAAATGGATTCTAATACGTGGAGTATACCTGAGATTCCATCCATTCTAAGTGCAATCATACCTATAGATATCGTACTCGATGGATCGATGTGGCTATAGGTGAAACAACCTAGCTTGGTTTTGGTAATTAAGCGAGAACTAATGCTTTACTTGAGTCGATAAGCTAGGTAGGTTACTCTATCTTGAGCAAGGCTAGGAGCATGATGGAAATGGTGATGACCACAAGATGCAAGTGCTCAATATGGTGAAAAGATGAAGAAGATGGATGGAGAGGTGGAGATAAGCTCAAAGGCAAATAAATGTATATCCTATAGGTTTTTGTTTTACCAGCCAAGGTGTACGTAGAGAAGTTTAAGGCCGAGTTTAAGATAAGGGACTTTAGTGTTCTTGCCTTTGCGCATAGTTTAATGGTGATTTTGCTCCTTCTTTTTTTAACTTGTGATTTTACACTCATATTTTTCAAATGTAGCTCCCGTTTGCCCATACTTTGTCACCGTTTGAAATGGTTGGATAAAGCAACTCCAACAGTTCCCCATCCTAGGTTGCTATCTTTATTTTTTGGCAAAAACAGAAAAAAATCTTCTCCAACAGTTTCCCATACTAGGTTGCTATTTATCCCAAGTTGGAAAAAAGAGCCTCCACACGCGCATATATGCACGCTCGACTCCACGCGTGTATCTGTGCGTATTAGAAGAGGTGGAAGGGCATATAATTTTGTTTCAGCCTCGGGGTTCCCGATGTAAGTTTAGGTGGAAGGACATAAACATAATTTTGTTTGTCAATGGCGTTCCTAATGTAAGTTTGATCTAGGTTTGGCAAGTAAAATATGCCAAGCTATTGAGAGAGAGACTCTTCTTTTACTTATCATATATTTAGAGAGTTGCCAAATCACAAGAATTGCTAAATGAATTTTGGCAAACTCTTAGAAGATGCTCTAAATGGCCAAAAAAAAAAAAGCGAAAAGACACCAAAACCCCAAAAACAATTGAAAAGCTATAAATTTAAAGGAGTGGATAGTTGTTACTAATCTCAAAAACAAGAAGATCATGTTCCACTGTCCCTTCATTAGGACCCTGATTATTTTTGAATTTTCAACTTGAAAACCGGCGGCGAAGGGTTATTACTGTCGGTTTGTAAGCATCCGACAGTTATGGGCTGATAATAAATGTCGGTTTTGTAGTAGCGTATCCTGACGATCTCAAGACCATTGGAGCCTCTGCGTATGGATTTTTTCAGACCCATTGCTTATATAAGCATTGTTGGCAATAGATGCGGTTTTGTCATTGTTCATGATTATTTTCGTAACACCTATCATAACAGATGGTACAAATTTTCTTTTATTCAACTTTACACGACAAACAGAGTACACAGCTTCACTTTGCAGACAAATAAACATACGATTGGACGGGGATTACAAATCTTGTTTATCTGTCCATCCATCTCAGGTCAGCCATTACAATCTAGTATAGTCACATTTTACACTTTCATGGTCGCTTGGCCGGAGTGCTTTACAGTTTACACTCAACAGCAAAACATGGTGGTTAAGCAGAGGTGGACTCACAACGAAGCTCATCTCTAGTTTCTCATCTATATTTTCTTCTTCCTCCTCTTCCCCTTCGTCTCCTTGAAGCACGAGCTGCAGGGGAGGACTGGAGTCCCCCCAGCCCGTCCCCTAGATCTGCCAATGCACCAGCAAGATGCTTCCCAAAGAAACACAGGGCTACTGCTGTACTGAAGTAAACAGCAGGAAGATGTTTGAGCAGACTAGGATCAACAATCTCATCCAAACCAAACAATTGATAAGCCAGTGTCTTCTCAGCAAGCAAAGCAAACAGCATCAGACAAGCTCCAGTCAAGCACATATTCGCAGCAAACTTGAGCAGCTGAGTCGCCTTATCTGAGCTAGGTATGCGGCTGGGCCACCTCGACACCATCCATATGCTGAGATATGGCAAGCACCCTGCAATGCCGCAGGCGATAGTCGCCTTGGTGTTCAAGGTGGCCAGGAGTTCCTCGTCATATACATAGGTGGATGTCACTAAGCCTGCCAAAACAGCTCCGAGGGGAATGAACATGGATCTGTCGAAAATGAAGCCTTTGATAAACATGCTAGCAGAAACCTGTTTCGTTTCTGAACTTGGGTCTTGAGTTGCATCTGAACTACTACTACTGGAACCAATTCTACTGTCTTTATCTGATCTGACCTTGTGGACTTCTACTGGCCTATTACTACTATTAGAAGTGTCGCCGTGGAGAAGAGTATAGAACCATACAAGCCCTGGAATCAGCTCAGGCATGGTGACCAATGCCGTGATCTCTCCCAGCCATTCTGCTGCCACCGTGTGCACTGTTATGAACAGCATCACCATGTAGGCCATCTGGATACATTCCAGTGCTGGTTTCAAGGCCGGACTTGCTTCAGCCAGTCTGGAGTAGAGAAGCGCCAGTGTCCCTAGTGCGCAACACGAGAAGAGCAGGAAGTGAGACAGAACTGGGCTGTCTTCGTATGGGATCACTATTGCACTGATCAGTAGCATAGAATATGGTATTACCACCATTTCAAGTTCCCCAGTTTTCTTGCAATCTGTTTCCAAGTCGTCGTCGTCCTTTGCTGTACTGGTTTGATGAGTTGTTCCTCCCCTATGTTTGTCAGATTTCTTTCGGTCCTTATTAGCCTCTGCTTCACTGCCATGGTGCTCCAATCTTTCCTTGTACAGATAAATGATGAAGCCAGCCAAACTAATTGGGAAGGGAGCAAGGATGATGTACTGAAAACTGTTTGCAAGTAACAGTGCGTATGCAGTGGCCACTAGAACAACTGTGTTCGTGTAAATTGTCAGACCCATGAATAGGGATCTCTCGGAACGCAGTATCCAGAAATACTTCCGAACAATGAAACCAAGCACACATAAAAAGCCAACAATCACGTCAATATCGTCATCCGGTTCTCTGAAGAAGCTAACCGTTACCATGACAGAAACAGTATTTATTGTCAAGCCGTCACATAATGTTTCGCTGTTGCTCTTTAGCTCCATCATATTGACGCCACAAAACTTCATGTTTAGAAAACAGAAGAAATTCAGTCTTATGCAACTAAAATAATACAACTATAGTACAAAAATTCAGTCTTCATGTTTTAGAAAACAGAAGAAAACATATGCAACTATAATACAAGTAATAGTAATAAAAATTGTACGGAAATGACTATGATTTAATCTTGTTGCTTGATTCTTATCTATATATATTGAAATCAGTTAGTTCAGTTACCTAACAGTAACAGAAATATAAAAAACGTGAGAAAGAAAATTCCTATAGAAACATTATCATTTCAAATATTTGGGTGCGAAATTTAATTTGTATTAGCTTGAGTAGAACCGATTGTTGGATGAACTTAAAATGTCGGAAACTATAAAATAACATTGTCCTTTCAAATTGTTGTATGTTTTCATATAAAATTGCTCTAAGCTACTTTACTCGGATTCAAATTGTAAGACGTTTTGACTTTTCTAGATACATTGTTTTTATTATATATCTAGACATCATAATATATATCTAAATACATATCAAAAGTTATGTATCTAGAAAAGCCAACAAAACGTATAATTTGCCGTGCTCCTATGTTGGTCTAGCCTTCTAGGCATCTAGAGCTATTTCTTCAATCCATATTTTTTTTTCTGAATCCACCACTTTAGCTCGTTACTATGTTGTGTGTGGCCTGTGGAACACAAAGCATGGTTGTGATTGTGAAGGTCTGAAGGGTGTGGGAGATTTGACAATGCGCGCTCACTAGTCAGGTCGCAATTTGACGCGATTAAGGGAGAGCATTATGGGCTGCAGAGAAGCTCACCAGGTGATTCAAGGAGGCGGCGACGCCGGAGTGTACGTGCGTGTGACACCAGATCAAATTGGTAGAAGACTAGCTGCTACTGCAAGCCTGCAAGAAGTGCAAGCTGCTAGCTGGTTATTAGCTAGTTGTATGTCCCGGCTGGCCCTGGATATGATGCGAAGGTACAGTGGCTCATCGGAGTTTTCGAAGAATCGCGCAGGGTGGCGATAATGGCCGTGTAGTATGGTAGGGGAGGAAATAAAGGCCCTTGGCCGACCCGAGGTCCGTCGAAACTCGAGAGGGCCAGTACTGACGAATAGATCGTTAGAGGTAGGCGGCGGTGTTGTTGGCCAACACCAAAACAGTGGCGCGAACTAACTCAGAGTTGCTGAATGCGGTTGGAAATTGGGAATGGAATGAGACTTGCATTATTGGCACTTGGCAGAGGAGGAAGAAGACGAGAAGACGGGCGGACCCAAGCTCGTGGTACCGTAATAATCAAGGGACGGAGATGGAAACAAGCTAGGGGAGAGGAACTTACGCGGTGGTAATGGTAGGCTGGTAGCCCTGCACGCGGACAACGCGGGCGGCGAGCAGGAAGGAGCAGAGGCACGGACGCGGTGTAGAGGACGGACGATGCCGTGTGTGCGACTTGCTGGCAGTACAGTCCTCGTGGAGTTGGTCATCAGCTGTCAGTGTATTGCTATAGTATATGTAGTACTGCATAAAATACCATAGCGCTGGGTCAAGTCGTCGCCGTCTTCTGCCGGGGCCTGGCAGGCCGGGGTGGAGCCGTGGAGGAGAGATCGAGGAGATACTGGAGTGGGGAGGACCTGCTTGTCTGGCCGCTAACATAACATGCGCGCACGACGATTCGAACACATAGCTTTGTTTATGTTCCATGTAATGTAATCTATCGTTAGTTAGGTCTGATTCTACATATAGGTAGATGAAATTTGGTATAAACTATCCTTTATTATATAAAAAAGTTTGGTTTTAAGTGTGCTGTGACACTGACACCACGCGTACATACCGCGTTTTGATTTTTGATTTTGTTTTTTCACTCCCCCAGTCGCCAGTCCGCGTCTTATTTAGCCATTGGCTGAGCTTACGAAGGTCTTTCCGAGTAATGTTCCGTCTGCGCGTGATTCGACTTGTTGAACCAAGCCGCGTGCGTGCCTTCTTGATTAATTCGTTCGCTCCGTCGTTAGATGGTCTGCTCTTAGTCGTAGGGGCACAGCACAGGATCGAATGAACCTCGTCCAACGCCCCGCACCCTTCTTCTTCTTCTTAAAGCCGACGACAAAAGCTGAGTGAGATTCACACAGCTTCTCTACGTCGCAGAGACACACAGCAAATTCCCAATGCTCTTGTGTGCTTCGAGCCTTGTACCTAGGTAGAGCTAGACTAGACACTCCTAATAACAGTACAAACAAGCTCATTCTGTCGCATTCGGATTCATCACGCGGTATGTTTTTCCTTCCAAAAACATCGCTATGAGCAGAAATAGACCCCGCCCCCTCCTTTTCTTAACCTATTTTGAACTGAATTTGACTTTGTTCTAGCTTTATGCTTTGATTACATAGGTTGATATAGGTTAATAACAACGACCTAGCAGCAAATCTAAGCTTCCTTTTGGTATTGAAAATGGTAGCCATTTCGTGTCTGTATTATTTGACACTTTCTTAGACTAAACCGATGCTTAGTCTCAAATGCCTCATGTAATAAACTTAGGAGGGATTCAGTTTATACAAACAAGCTCTTAATATACCTAGTGCCCCGCCCCCCTCCTCCCCCCCCCCCCCACACACACACCCCACACCACCCCCGCCCCCCTTGTATCCGTGACAGATATATTCATAACATATTATGAATAGTCTATTTCTGTTATGCAGACGCGCGAGAGTAAAGAAACAAAGAGGAAATACTATGACCCGTCAATCTGATTTTACGCTGGAGATCAATGGGGCTTCACAAGATACAAATGTAAAGAAAAGCAGTGAGAAGAGGATGCAGCGACAAGCATTGCAAGATGAAATAGTGAGCACTTTCCTCTCAAAAAGAAATAATAACTACTAGTACAACATATGAGTGATTAAACCTGGTAGTGGATTTCAATATTCAATTGGACTCTTTGCTCTGGATGCATCGGATAGGATCTATTTTGATTTGAATGTCCGTATATAATCATTTGATTCAACAAATTCTAAATACATTAGACATTAACGCAAATAGTGATTTTACGACACATACGTATATGAGTATATTATTGTATATTTACCGTGGATAAATTGAAGGCCCTCAAGATGAGTCATTGACCATCTAGCATCGTGTGCAGGAGAAACTGAAGAATCGTGTCCGAGCTTTCACGGGAGCTTTTGTCGTCATGATTTCCCCTGTGCTCCTCGCCATCGTGCTCAAGAAAGTCAACTTAACTGGCGCCGGGAAGAAGCATCAGGTGAGGACACGAACGCTGCTGGAAGCATTCGTCGATCTCGTTCAAGGAAGGTTCGCCCACCTCGCCGCCGTCACTCTGCAGATGGGCATCATGCCCTTCCTGTGCGTGATGGTCTCAGAGGCGTGCGCCAGCAAGCGGCCTCTCCGGTACGTCGCCCCAAGGCTGGTCGCTGCGTCCAGGGCGCTGGTGTTCCTCTCCAACTTCCTGCTCATGGCCCTGGGCTGCGCGATTCTACTCCTCTTCCACAAGAGCGCCCTGTTAGTGCTCACGTTCTGCTCCGTCATGGTGCTCGGTGTCGTTGCCGTGCACATCTGGTACCTCTGCTGCTGTGTCGGCGACGCCGGGGACGCCGCCGCCGCCGCCCAAGGAGATGCGGAGGTGGCGGTATACCACAGCAAGCTGGAGCATCTGCTTGAGCTGTCTGCCGGAATAACCGTCATGATGTTCCTGGTGCTAGAATTCGTGGCACTGGAAGGCCTGCTGAGAAACCGTCAAGGTGTCCCGGTGCCGCCGCCGCCGCCGACAGCTGCCAGAGGGCAGGAGACGTTCCTTGGTGCTGCCTTGCTCATCAGCTTCGTGGCCAGCGCGCTCGGCGTCTCCCTCATGAACGTCTGGACGACCCCCCATGTCATCAGCGGCTGCGTTGTCCTGACCGCCCAGTTCATGAGGGGCCTGAATTTCGTTCTGCAGGCTCTGCCCATCGCCGCGGTGGTGGTCTTGATCACCTTGGACGTGCTTCCGCACAAGTGGAAGCTGGCCGTGTGGCTGCCGGTCTTCCCTCCTGCCGCAGTGCTCCTGCTGTTGCTAGCGCGTTACAGCAGTGAGGTGATGAAGCAGCAGCAGCAGCCACCAGCAGCAGCAGCAGGAGGGCAACAAGGAGCTGCAACAGGCAGCACATCATCGTCATCTAGTTCATCAGCAGGGCAACAAACTGCAGGCAGCACAAAATCATCATCAGACGGCGAAAAGAAGGCTGATGATCCAAAGCCGGCGTCGTTGGAGCTGACCAAGGTGGCGTTCACGGGCTTCTTGGCCGTGGCAGTACCCAGCGTCACCAGTGCTTCCGTCTGCGTCCCGTCCATGTTTTTTGTGCTGTTCAGTGCTGCCACCGTTCTCCTGGGCCTCTTGTGGAGGCTCCTCACGCACGAGGCCGCACCACCCTCGTGTGTCCTCAAAGCTGCCAACCATGCTTCCTTCTTCGCTCATGTGTCCATTTTCTTGGCAGGGATTGCGTTCTGGGTCATGGCTGCCTTTGCTGTTCATTAATAATAATGGTGACCCTAAGTGACATCGTGTTTTTTTTACAGTTTTACATCATCTTAACGGTCTGTTGTACGATTTTTTAAATTCATGTAACTGAAACGTGGAACAGCTTCCCAATTGAGTGGGAAATTCTTTAATTGTTTGTATTTGATTAGTAGTCAGTCAACAATCTCGTCTGTATATATGTTGCAAGAATACATTCAGATATTCTCGATTTTGTCAGGACAACACACGACATACTAGAATTTTAAAATAAAAATACATTTGATTATTGAAAAAAATTCACACTGACAATTATTGTGCACGAACGCCCTGATGACCTCATACAAAATTGTATCTATTCATCAAATAAAAAAATACTCAAAACTGTACATGTAACATTGTTTAATAGTATTAGAGTGCACGGTTAGATCCAAATTCAAACGGATCTACTAAACGACGAACACGGAAGCATAACTATACAAGAAAATACGTAAACGAGAACGACGCTGAGGCACAATATTTTTTTAACGAAGTTCAACGATGTATCTAATCCTAGGGGCATGGCAACGGAGACTCTTCCATCCACTGGGCAGCCATCGTTGATCGGGGAACATCTGTCCACTTCAGCTTCTAGTGGGGGGCCTCTAGAGCAGGCAGGCACCCAGACGCTGGAGCTCGAGGAAGCTAGCTCATGACGAGCGAAGCAATGAGTTTGCAGGAGGCCCCACTGTCGTGCACAGCTCCAACATTAACGGGTCTGAGCGGTGCGTAGTAACAGAGGTGGCGTTGTCACTGCCGAAGTGGTTGTCAGGAGTCCCCACGGTGTCCGCCGTTGGCTTACCCCGAATCTGCCACCGTTGGCGCCCCTCAAAGCACCCTGTGTGGCCCCATCCAAGATCAGCGGATCGCCAAGAGGCCCACGCTGGGAAGTCGATGGGTTACCACCATGAGCAGAGGGGCGTGGCAGGACACCACCCTTTGTTGTCGTCGTCACTGTAGACCTAGGCCGCTTACATTCCCTCACGAGATGACGGAAGCCATGGCAACGCAGCCAATGCCAGGGCATTCAACAAGTCACTACTCGGTGTGAGTAGGATAGGAAGTTGAAGCATCTGTCGCGAAGGCTTTGGGGGATGTTCTGAGGCGATAGCTGGAGCTGTGGGCTGCGGTGAGGACCATCCGAGGCAGCCGCCAGGCACTCCTTCGGCTGGAAGAGGATCTCCTGCCATCCATCGGAGTTAGGGGCGGAGACTTGTCCACGGTGACCAAGGCGTTGGCGCGTAGGGATGCGAGCGTCCACTGGCCGTGCAGGCAAGCCATACACCAGTTGTGGGCATGGCCGTCTATGCCTCCTCCGCCTTTGCCCAGGAGCCTGTGGAGCATGCGGTAGGGGCGCACACCCAGATGCTTGCAGAGCAAGGGTAGGTGGCGCAGTGGGCAACAAGTGGCCTCTAGGTATAGGTTGCGGGGTGGTCGTCAATGTTGTCCTCGTTGTCACCACCATCCTCCGTCCACCGACGATGCTTCGAGCGCCCTCCCAATGAGCGGCTCAGGTAGAATGGAGCCGTGGTCGAAGAGACGTGGGGCAAGCTAGAGGTGGCTGGCGGTGCCAGAAGGCTAGCGCTCCCTGCTTCAGCCGGCTGATGAGCCGCACGGGGACCGTGTAGAACGGTAGCAGCGTAGTCAACGTCTAGTCCCATTGTCAGAGGTGGCGGTGGCTCGACAGATCCAGCCCCCTCGTGAGCAGGTAGGGAGCCTGAGGCGGCGACGTTTGGCCCACTGGAGTTGTGGTGTAGGGGGCCACTCAATCTGTGCGCCACAGAGGTCGACCTCGACACCAGCACTCTCGCACCCCTCGCATCCACACCTCGCAGCCCCCTCGCAACGTTTGGCCCACTGGAATTGGACTCACACGCTGGCGGCGTGGAGCCAGCACTTGCACTGGTGGAGTAGCGGCTTGACACAAGCGGCGCAGCGTTGGCGGAACAGCCCGCGCGCGTGTGCTCCCCCGCATGGGCGAGGAGGGGATGTAGGAGGATATCCGAGGGAAGGGGAGGAGGATAGGGGGAGGGTACGCTCGCGGTGGCAGCAGCGCCTCGACAGCCATGCGAGCTTGGGAAGGGAGAGGATTCGAGAGAATCTGTGGAGGGGAGGAGAGGTGGAGGTGACGGGCACTGGCGCCCAAGCAGCGGCTAGCGCTGCCGACGGCGACAGTGAGGAGTTGGCCAAGGGTCAAGGTCAGGATAGGGTTGGGAAGGAGGATGAGGGTAGGGCAGCGCTAGAGGCGACAGCTGTGCCTCGGCACCCATGCAAGCCTGTTAAGGTTAGGGGATTGGAGAGAGGGGAGGTGGATCTGTGGAGGGTAGGGGAGGTGGAGGAGGCAGTGAGGGGCTGGCTAGGGGAGGGTCAGGCTAGGGTTCAAACACGACATCTTTCTGCTCCTAATACAGCTTAGGTTCTAGTATAACCAAAATATATTCGACACGTATCTAGCAAATAAAACACACACTTAGAAAGATCTTTTTGTCAATCGCAACGGAGGAAGAAAAAGCTGTTACCAGGGAGCCTAATGATCCTATTTCATATAGTGTACGTTGATACCCCTGGATAAATCATATGCCTAACATAACAAAGTATGAAATTGTTCATTCCACAGTTAAATTATCAACTGGAGGAATTTTTGACATATTCATTGGAGAATTTGGCTGGCTGATGCAGAGGCGACTGGTCATTGCAACAGAAGTAGCTGGACAGAACTAGCTGAACACTCACTTAGAAAGGATGAAGTCAGTATGACAACCTTATGATTCACCTTAATTTTCTCATCTACACTAACCAACTGTGTGACAAGCTTGTTGAAGACATCTAGATGTGGTTGACAAATTGTGAACCTTCCTCCATGTGTAACCTAAATAGTTAATACATACTTTAGTACCCATAGATTTGTTAGTGAATTTGCTATATGCAACTCTTCTAAGCTCTAACATAATTTCATTGGTGAATTGTCTTTGATTACCTATTACTTTAAGCCATTGGAGAGATATAGTCGAATTGTATTGATAGCCTTTCTCTTCGTCACCTTCTATTCTTCATCAATTGTCTGGTCTAGATTGGTGCCCTCAAGTGCATCAATCAGTCCTTGCTGGACAAGCACATCTATAATCATACATTGCCATACACTAAAATTTTTTGCTGCCATCAAATTTCTAAATTTGATTCCACATCTCCGTCGATGTCTTAATTTTGCGCTTCCTAGCTGTGTCAACCTTCTCACAAAATGAAATCAATCTGACTTTGGCTCTAATATCACTTGTTATAATCTGATACCCATGTTATGTGCCCTGGCCCTTGGATCTTTGAAAAGGATATTGCCAATATGACGCAAACTTGCACCATATTAAAAACGATGTCGACAAATCATGTAGAAAACCCTAAACGACAATGTTGAATACAACAAGAGATTAAAATTTAGATAAGCTTCTTGCTCTCTCACAACCCTACTTGATCCTCTAGGACCCACTGATTCTTGTCGTGATTCTTGTCCTATACAAGAATCTAGTGCAATAGAAATGTCGGTCTAATCTTCTTTGGCATTTCTAGGTAGTTCTTATAATCCTTGGATATTTTTAGTAGGATTCTACATTTAGGTCATATATAGAATTAGAATTCTACACCTATCTTGAGTCGTAGTACAAAAAAATTTGAGTCAAGGTACAACAAAATGATCCAATCTTATTAGTTCACATGTTACATTAATATGAAGATCCATTTAGAAGGTAACCTCAGATAAATTAAATCATATACCTAACCGAACAAACTGGTAAACTGTTCATTTGGCAGTTAAATTATGAACTGTAGGAATTTGTGACATAGTCGTTCGAGAATTTGGCTGGCTGATGCAGAGGCCACTGGTCCTTGCAGTAGAACTAGTTGGGCAGAAGCTAGAGATGTAAACACTAGCAGCGTAACCACCGCTGCCAGCAAAACATTTGCCCAAAACTCGAGAAGGTTGACTGCCTCTTGCAAAGAGGAAGAGGCAGAGGCAGATGTGAGCGTGCCATCCCGATGTCCTCCTCTTAGCCATTGGCACAGCATGAAAACATCGTAGTAAGTTAGAAGCAGTGAAACAGCACAAGACACCAACGCCTTGCCGGACCAGTAAGGCACGGACTCGTCCATGTATCCCGCCGCTAGGATGGCCAAGACTGCAGCGGGCGCGGCGCCTAGCAGAACGAGCACTCTGCTGTCCATGTCCAAGTCCAGTTTGATCCTGTCGACACTGATGGTGGCGCCGTCGTCGTGGTCGAGGCGAACGCTGAGCCACAGCAGCACCGGCACGATCTCCGGCAGGCAGAAGATCAGCGCGTTCTCTCCCAGCAGCTCTGCCACCACCGTGTGCACTGCCACCAGCAGCATCACGAGCGAGGCCTTCCGGAGCAGCTCGGACGCTGGCGCGATGCCACGACCACGATGGACTGCGGTGCTGGCGAGCCCCACCAGCCGACTCATCATCATGGAGAGTGCCCCCAGCATGAAACTGAAGAAGAGAAGGAACTGGGAGACGGCGAATTTCTCAGCTTGGAGCTGGCCCATCACGCAAAGCGCCCAGTACGGTACCAGTGCCGCTGCCTCCAGCCCCTCTCCTTGCTCCTTTGATCCACCATCCTGCAGATCCTGATAACTCAGCTGACTGCACAGCGCAGCAATGAAGCCGATGGCGATGATGGGGAAGACGATGAGCCAGATGTAGCTCCAGCTTATTATAAGCAGTGACACGTAAGATATCACCACGACAAGTGCCGTCTCGATGTAGATCCTGACATTCTTAGCCGCAGGCAGCAGGTGGAAAGGAGGCCGTGGTAATTCCAGCGCGTTCATGTAGCAAATAACTACCGAGATCATACCGGTCAAAGTGAAATACAGCTGATGCTGTTTGTAGGCCTGCATCAGTGGCGCCACTTGGGAACTCACAAAACTGAGGATGAACACTGGCGTCAAAGGGAGGGACCAAACATACACCATCTTTGAGTCCAAGAGACCTGAAGAACACAGGCGAAAGGTAGACGCCGGATTACTAATAAATGTAGCTAGGGACCAAAAAGGACATCTTAATTCTAAGCACAAAGGCAAACAACGTAACTCCAGCTAGTTTGGCTCTAGTTTGCTTGGAAATTGAGTAAAAAGGTCCAAACAACACAAGCAAGGTCCAAGTAAGCATCAAACAACTGAGTATAGTTCTATAAGCTAGTAGTAGCTCTCTTACCGTATTCTGCACTCCTCAGAATCGCAACTGAATCCTTCTTGAGTTTGAGTTCGTTAAGTCTGAAGAAAAGAGAAGAGAGGAGCTTCGACCATGGAGCGTGGAGCAAAGGACTCCCCTTCTTCGCTTTTTTACTTTGTGGGAAACGGATATGCTCACCTACTTGCATGCTGATTGGTACTTGACTTGACCTACCTCAGTCAGATTCCATTACACGTCAATAACAGCTGGCCATTTAAAAAGAACAAGAAAATTCTCATAGGACAATGATTGATCATGGGTTGTGTCCCTACATTGAAAATGTTGTCGAATAAATAACAGTAGTAGCACTGTAGATGCCCAGTTGATTTTCCCAAGTACTATAGCTCGGAAATCTAGTGGAGCATCGACTTGAAATTGTTGGATTTTAGTCCGAGCCCATACTATGAGAATGGTCATTTTCTATTTATCATGCTGAGCCTGTGCTCCGGGCTAGCTAATAAAATTCTATATAATGTTTGTGGATGAATTTGGTACGCACAACTTATTAAAATTGATTATCTTTCGCTCTATTCATTCAGTAAAATAACACAAACTAGATATTCTGTAGTCTCTAACGGGTTCTGATAAATGTACCAATTATACTATTTGTGAAAAATGGCATACGTCATAGAGTGTCATTTGGCTAAGTCCACGTGGATACCCTCGCCATCTTAACTTTTATTCAAGGCTGAAGATGTAGTATTTGTGTTTTTGTCCTTTGTATCAAGCCTCGCTGAGTTTTTAATATGTATTAAGTTAAAACAATACTTTAAATTATATTAGCTTTATTGCGTTTTTTTTATGACATCATGAGACTATATTTTGGTTGTCAACTCTGATGATATTGGTCACTGCAATTTTTATAAGCATGTTTAGTTAGTTCAAGCTCTAGTACTTATATATTTTGTTCAAAACTTCCTTATTCTGGATCCTAGATTCCGCTATTAATGTGTATGGTATAAAACGACCGTTTGAGCCTACACCACAGCAGTCAAAATTCATCTATTTCATATGAAGCTTATATCTAGTTTCAAGTAAGACAATTGCACCTTCCCTTATATTTCTCCATGGGAGAAAAATGAGTCTGTGAATGATGGGTGAACTTTTGGGCTTCTAAGACAGTCCTACTAGTGTCCACATTTCTAAAAATTTTGACAATAACATTCAACAAATAGAATGGTCTATATTGCTTGATTTATTGTTCCAAAATCAAATCTATAGAGTGAGAGAACACCTCTATGGAAATTCTCGAAAAAGAGCTATCAAATCCCTTTTTATGATGCCGCGGAAAACCTAATACAATTTAGTTGGGAAACAAGACCTTGAAGCTGGGTTATGATACATTTGTAAAATGGTCTCTTTTACCTCAACTTCAAAAAAAGCCTTGGTTTAATATTTCATTCTCAATTGTTGTGTTATGGTTTTGTGGGTTTTTTCGTGTTTTAATCTATGGCTCTGTAAGGTTTTCAAGCCTGCTTTCTTTAAAACTAGGTCAATTCAATTGAAAAGCAGTGCTCCTGCCATTACGTTAAAAAAAATTTCTCAACTATCGTAACTATTGTAAATTGGAGGAATATCCTCTATACGAGTCCCATTCATGGTCACAAAATAAGATCTCGATCACTAAATAAACTCTTGTAATAATTTGTGGTATGTACTTTCTAAGATTTGCATCGCCACTTATTAAACTCTTCTTGCTTCAGTTTTAAGATACGAGTTTTCCTATTTGTAATAATTAAGGTCATAAAGTCTAGTCTTTTCAATAAAGACAAGTCCGATAGGAGCTTGAATGTCTTTCGGTTCCATGAACCCTTGCAACTCATAAAATAATCCCTTTCATTATTTCGACTTTTTCTTTTCCTTTTTTTCCCTTTGCTTTTAGAACTTTCTCTTTGGAGTTTTGGTACGACAGAAAACTCCTCCAGTACGCACCCACAAAGACGATTTAAAGTAAGGAGGGCAAGTTCATTTGTTTGCTCAGTTGCCAAAACCTTTTTAACCTCAAAGGAGTTAGTGCATGTTTAGATGTGTCTCTCTAATTAAACTTTAGAACTAAAGTTCTAAACAAGTAGCTTAAAGTTAGCTTTAAACTGAAGCAATATCCAAAACTTTAGAGCTAAAGGCCTAAACAGATGGCCTAATTTTAATCTTAAAAAACTAAGTTTAAGTGCTCTAAAGTTTTTAGTATTTTAAAGTTTTTTTTGACAAAGGAAGATTTTATTAATTTTCAAGAGCATTACATCGAGGTGATAAAAGGTCTTAAAAAGTTCTTCCGGCCTCTACTTAACAAAGAAGCACACAGCCTTTTAACAAAAAGAAGCTACCCACAATCTAGTGGCACTCAATCCGAAAGACTAGACCGCCACCCATATGCCTGGGAAAAAATATCTTTGACCGCCAAGTATTGCTTAGTCTCCACAACCGAATCCTATGCATTCGACTTCTAAAGTATAGCCCATGAATGGAGCCATTTGTATAACCAAGTAGATGACCTGCAAAGGAGAGTATTTTTTTTCTTTTCAAAAACTAAATCATTTCTGCATAGCCAAATTGACCAAATAGTTGTGGCTGCGCCTAATAGGACAAAAGGCTTCAACACTTTGCTGATCCCTCCTAACCATGTGCTAAACAAGTGTGACACGCTACGAGGAACAGATAAGCCTGAAGCCACCTGTATTATTAACCAAATAGCCCGAGCAAACCGACAATCGAAAAAAAAGTGTCTAATTGTCTCCTCTTTGTGACAAAAACAATAAGTTTTACTACCTTACTAGTTGCGCTTGGCTAAATTATCTTTTGTGAGAATAACACCCTGACTTAAGTACCATAAGAAAATTTTAATCTTCAAAGGTGCTCTTAAGTTCCAAACACATTTATTTATATTGGGTATGTCTACATGGACTAAAGCTTGATAGTGTGACTTCACTGAGAATTTTTCTGATTGAGTCAAACTCCAGTGAGATACATCAGGCTCATGTCTCAAAGTTTAGAAAACAGAATCCAAACATGCCCAATATCTTCTATATATGCCCAACCAAATTACTCCGAAAGTTGCTGGTCCTACAAATGGTACATGTACTGCATTTCTGACACAATGTCCTGGATATATACCTTGCCACCAGAAACCGATCCGTACCTTGTTGAATAAACACGACGACCAATTAAGGGCAAACAATTAAGTGCAGTCTTCCGGTTCACGTTTGCTTCCTCAACCATGGCCGTTGACTAGAAGTCTTTGCTTCTGCTTTTCCTTGTGTGTTTCCGCGTTATTTGCTTACGCGTTCAGTTTAAATTCGTCGACCCCGCGTGTGCTGAAGCGTCGAAGCTGCACAGAAGTTTCTGCCAAGCAACTTTCAACCGTCAAGACTAGAGCAGAAGCGGCGCAACTCCATTCCAGGTCCCTATTGTCCATTCTCTATCTGCTCAATCCTTCAGCTGTGTTTGGTCAGTTCCGGAGGGACCAGGACCTCACCAAGTCAAGTTTTGATGGCTTCCACTTCCAGAGATCCGATGGTATGCATCCTTCAGCCCTGTACTTTGATTCTAGTTCATAAAATCTTTGCTTGATGTTTCATTCCAACTTCAGTTTACTCTGCAAATCTTCCAACGATTTGAAGACCAATCCACCTTGACACAATCAGTTTACTCTGCAATATTTCGTACTGTAGGATGCATGGATGAACCGTTACCGTGCTTTCGCTGAAGGAGTGGTGATTATGGTCTGCCCTGTGCTTCTTGCGATTGCGCTGAAGAAGGTCGACCTGACGAGCGAGGAACATGGGCGTGCCATCCCAACCGCCATGCTCGTGGTTGCAACGATTACCTTAGTTTCTGGTATTAGCCCCTTCCTTGTCTGCTGTTTCTCCAAGAGATTCTTCAATGGGAGCTCAGCTGATTCCCCACACAATGCTACCATGTTGCTGGCACCCTTATCCGGCACATGTTTAGTGGCACTTGCCTGCTGGATCATATACCTCATCTTAGACACCTGGGCATACCCTGTGATCGGTGCCCTCATCGGACTCTGCTCCGTGATTCGTACAGTCATGCACTTCACAACTGCTGTGCCCGAAGGAGGAGATATTGCATCTGCAATGGGATGTGAGGACTCCAATAGACTGGAGAGCTCACTTGACTTCCTGGCTGGTATAACTGCACTGCTGTTTTTGGGACTGGAAGGCCTGGCTCTGGAGGGTCAGATTAACAGCACCAAAACCACACACGATAGTCTTAGCAAACCAATCGGCACAAGCTTCATTGTTTCCGTTGTTGGTGTCAGCTTAATGCTCGTTGAGACCATGCCTCCTCGCAGACTCGTAAGAAACCTGACAGAGACCATCGATATCCTCACGGGTTTTGCCGTCTCCTTGGTCATGTTCTTCATTATGTATGCACTCATGGAGCTAAGAGCATTGCTTCTGCTAGCAGCCCCGTTCCTGATTCTCATGATGTATGTGTTCTATGCTGCTATCAGCAAGGATGATGGGAAGGACAACAACAATCACAGATGTGGTAGTGGTAACCGTGACCAAGAATCAGCTGGTAGCAGTGGCCGAAATAGTTGTGCGGCCGGTGATAAAGATAAACCAGCATCGCTTGAGCTGACAAAGGTAACATTTACCGGATTCTTGGCGGTGTCGATACCAAGCATCAGCAATGGTTCAGTCAACATGTCTACCGAATGTTTCTTGCACCTTGCAGCAACAGCCATTGTGTCAGGCCTCGTATGGAGGCTCCTGACGCATTACAAGTCACAGACCACCATCGCAACTATTGCAGATATTGCTTCCTTCTGCACCCATCTCTGTGTTGCAGTTGCTACAATTCCATTTGCAGTAATGGCCGGCAAGGCTCTCTCATGATTTTGTATTATGATGAAGCAATTGATAATGTTTGAATGATCACTTGTGACTTCAGTGCTGGCTCATCTTGAAGTGTTTCACTTCGATATCCTTCTATGGTTACAGAGAGTCGCCGCTTGCAAGTAACAAGTCGTATGAGTATAATTTTTTAATCCATACGTGTCTGTTTGGATGTACCAACTAAATTTTAGCTGACTAAATTTAGCTGATAGACATCCAAATAGCCTAACTAAAAGACTAACTAAACTTTAGCTAGGTTTAACAATTTCTACCTAGCTAAAGCTAGCTAAACTCTAGTTGAGTCTATTAGCTGGAGCATCCAAACACCTCTAAGTAATGTTTAGCTAACAAACTTTTAACTAACTAAACTTTAGTTGGATGTATCCAAACATGCCCGTGTCACTTGGATCTATGAACTTTAAAAATATATTTTTTGTTCCTAAACTTATTAAGTGGTACAACTCTGCCATATCAATGTTGGGTGTTTGATGCTTACGTGGCATTGTAGCGTGACATGTTTTTTCTATATTTAATTCCTACTTTTTTCTATTCTCTCGTGAATAGATCTTTACGCCGACCTAGCCCAGTGGACACTAGCTTCTCCCGCCTTAGGTTGTCCGCACCACCGTCTAGGACAGCCTCCTGCAGGACGGTACAGCGGACCAAAGGAGCTGCAGTGGGTCCGACTGGCCTTCCACTACGCGCACAGCATCCGCCACAATTGGTGCAGTAGCAGCACGCACGCTACTGCCGGCAGCCACTAGAAGGAATCATATAGTGGGCCCCACTCTTTATAAAAAAATATTATAACTCACAAACCAAAAAACGAAATTAAATTCCGATTGTACCATTAAATTCATTTTAATAAATTCTTCAAAACAAGACCTCACATGGATATATTTGGATAAAATTTATAGATAATGACAAGTGGGGCCGTTGTTGGTAGTTGGTATAGAGTATGAGATATAAAAGATCATGGGTGCAGAAAAAACATATATAGAGGAGAGAATCTTGATGACCAGAATGTATAGAGAGTGAAAATAGAAGACAATGAGTCCAGATAGCTTTATTGTTGCTCGCTGCATGTTGCATTTGGTGCGCCACGGGAGCTTTTTTTTACCCTCCCATTTTCTCCTCTCATGAATGGATCCTTGCTTCTCATCCTTGCTTCTCTAGCAGCAGATGCTACTACTTGCTGAGTGCTGACGACTAGTAAGCAGATGGTGGGTACCTTGTATTCTCGTGTGTTTGGGTTTGGGCCGACGTCGTCCTCCCCCTACGTGGCTAGCATCATGGTGTCATACGTCCATAGCTAGGGGTGTCATGAGCTACATGGGCAACAAGGGACGTGGATGGATGGATGGGCGTGAGAGAAAAAAGGGAAGCAAGCATTCATTTGTGAGAAGATAGGTAGGGGTTAAATATAAAAAATATGCCATGTTAGCATTGCCACATCAGCATGACACCTACATGTTTGACATGTATGAATTTACGGTGCAATATTTAACAAGTTTAGAGACTAAAAATATTTTTTAAAGTTTCTGAACATGACACACACTTACAAGTTTGAGGGCTGCCAGTACATTTAATTCTTAATTTTATGATGATCACTTTTTTTCTAACACAACGTGGGACGAGGAGCTACGCGTGGACACTCTTGTGTATTCATAAAAGACTGCAATAACACCTTCACATAAGAACCAGAGAAGAGAAACACTTGACAAATTGGCTAATTTATAAGGAGGCTCATAGCACCCTGTCAAGATGAGGCTAGTGTTGATAGAGCTCGGCGCTCTGTAGATCCACAACTCAAGATGTTAATTCGATGAGTTTGCATTATTTGGAAAGGAGAGATGATGTCTTCATCGTAAGTACAATATGTAGGACCTTTTTTTTTTGGCAAACTCATGACCACTGCATAACAAATTACTGTCATTGATTTTTTTAGAACAAACGAAACTATTAATAAATAATTATATTAACCAAAAAATGAAAAAGGTGCCGGTCTCGGCCCCTGCCTCACACGAGAAGCTTGTTTCCTCATTCCTGACACCTGCACATGCTATTTTCTATAACTTCAAATTCAAAGCAACAACGGATCGGAGAGGTAAACTATATAGAGGACTGCTTGTCTGAAAATGTTTCCCTACAATGCGATGCGCAGGTAAAAAGAAGTCATATCCACGCTTGCAGATTCTGCCAGGAGTATCATTGAAGCATGTGGCATGCATCTTCCAACCAATCACACATGCGCAAGTAAAAAAAATCGGCAGAACCATATGTCAGGAGTCTTTGAGGTGATAAATCCTGTGACCGCAGCGCCATGGGATGCTGACCTCCTTGTCCTTGCGCAATGAGAGGAAGACACCTGCCTGATAAGATATATGGAGGGTGGCACTATGACAGCAAGGGACGCTTTTCTGTGCGCTCGGCTTAACTATAAGGTCCACAGGGCAGCGGAAAATCAAAGCAACAAAGGCTGAGATCGGGAGGAGCAGAAGAAAGCACAGGGAAAGATGATTTTTGGAGAAAGCTTTGTTGTCCACCAAAGATACGGCATTTTCTGTGGCGTCTGAGTCATAACACTTTGGCAGCAAAAGACCTCCTTTCTCCATTTTAGCACATGTTGTACGCCGTAATTTCTATGTGGCAGTACGCTACAATTAAAGGTTCAAATGAGCCTCCTCCCAAACGTTCCAAAACGGTACCAAATTTTTATACTGGGTCTTATATGGCCCAGTGAACCAATTTTAGTGGAGGTAGATAGAAAACTATATGATTTTAAAGACGTAACTGGACATCTTTTCTTTAGTTTAGCACAAAATAAATACAATAATGACCGAAATTGATAAACAAATCTTTATGGGGCTATAATTTGGGCCTGTATGCAAGCAAAACAAAATTTCAAGCCATTTTAACATAGACGTCATATAAATGCTTTTACAAATTGGATATCCATGAACATCGTATGCGCCTCAAAATTTTTCTTAAGCTTGTACATGTCACAAGTTAAGGAAACATTAACATTAAGTTAGATTTTTCAGAGGTGTTCTGCTATTTTCCACAGTTAAAATGAATTTCTATATGGTGGTACACTGTTATTGGAGTTTGAAATGAGGCTATCTCCGAAATGATCCACTATATCATATTTTTTATACTAGGTCTCATATGACCTAGTGAATCAATTTTGGTGGAGGCGGAAGGAAAACAATATGGCATAACTCGATCTCCTTTCTCAATTGTAGCATAAAAGAACTACAATAATGATCAAAATTAATCAGAAAAATCTAAGATTTTGTGTGGTGCCATGCTTTAGGTTCGCATGCATGGTAATAAATTTCAATCCATTTTGATACCAGCGTAATATACATGCTTTTATAAATTGATGTGCTATTACATAGAACCTGAACTATAACTCCAAGGTTTTCACAAGCCTGAAATTTTGACATCGTAAACGCCTCAAAGTCTTTATCTAACTTGTATGTTCCACAAGTTAAGAGAAAACACTAAGTTTTAGGTTTTCTTGAGGTGTTTCACTATTTTCTATATGTTTAAATGGGTTTTTATGTAATGGTATGCTGTAATTGGAGATTGAAATGAGGCTACCCTAAAATGTTTCGAAAAGGTATTAGATTTTTATATTGTGTCTCATATTGTCCAGTGAACCAATTTTGTTTGAGGTGGATGAAAAACTATCTAGTTTTGAAGGCGTAATTGGACCTCCTTTCTCAATTTTAGCATAAAATAAATGCAATAATGACCAAAATTAATCAGAAAAATCTAAGATTTTGTGTGCGGCCATGATTTGGGCCTGTGTGTATTGAAAAATTTCATGCCATTTTAGAGTTTTATATTAGTTTAAATGTATATGTTAAAAGGAAAAATACACTACTACTGGAGACAGTGGCTTTTCCGACACAGGCTCAATCGCACTTGACAAAACCTTTGCCGAGTGCCACACTTGGCAAAGGGCACTTGTCAAAAAATTCATCGGCAAAGAAGGGATACAATCGTGACAATCAAAACGAATCATCTTCTAAGAAGATTCATAGTGTAGAGAAGGATCTGGTAAGATATCATGACATCTTGACAAATTTCATGATTTTCCGACTTTGTTTGCTTTTTATGGAATTTAAAAACGATTGGCCCACAAGTTCATTGTCATATTTCGTGAACAAGATGTTCGAAATTTCTAGTCTGCTCTTGGATATGGTCTCACATTAGACTGAATAACATGAATATCATTTTCCATTCATTTTTAGCACTATTCGAGTCACATGCAGTTGAAATTTGAGTTATCCTAAAAAATCAATTAAATGATATAAATTAAAGAAGTATAGAAAAAATACTAAGAAATATGCCAAATTTAAACATGGAGTACTAGGTACTGCATGAGGACAGTAGAAAAAGTTTGGAGGTCAGAAGACAAAAAATAGTTTGCCGAGTGTCTCACGTGGACACTCGGCAAGTCTCTAACGGTGACTAATGGCGGTTGGCTGCCGTGGCTATTTGCCTAGTGTCCCCGTTTGACACTCGGCAAAGCCTCTCTATGCCGAGTGTCTTTCTTCCAGCACTTGGTAAAGTAAGTGTTTGCCGAAAGTGACGAGTGCCTGGGTTTCACCGAGTGTTTTCTTTGTGGCACTCATGAATGAGCTCTTTGCCGAGTGCCCGATGGAAAGCACTCGGCAAAGAGCCGGACACTCGGTGAGGGTGGCGTTTCTATAGCGATAGCAAGTTTAGAAAAATAAAAAAGAAAACATTTTGTATAGGCGGTGGGCAACTTCAACTGCCACTTGAAATGGATTTTCACAGGTGGATTTTGTTATAAACCTCCGGTGGAAGTTATTTATATTGGCCCTTATTGTCGCGAAGACTACTACAGATTTGGACATCAGTGGCGGTTCAAAACCCCCTTCACCGGTGGATTTTGAACCGCCACAACCAAAGCGCCAGTGATGGGGCTCGGACATCACTGGCGGTTCTTTCAAACCGCCAGTGATCATAAACTTTCACTAGCGGTTTGAAATATGAACCGCCCAGTGATATCCATGAGCTTCATTTGGCGGTTGGTGGCTGAAACCGCTAGTGTTTGTAAACAAATCACTGGTGGTTCCACATAAATCGACAGTGATCAATTCTGCAGAATTCCCAATTGTATCGATTTATTATTTTTGTTTTTATTTTTTATTTGCCACATTGTTGCAATACTGTAGATATAAACTAAATGATTCCAACTGAAATAATTCATTTTAAAATAGAGGCAACAACATACTAAAATATATATTGCCAATACATGACACCTCACAATATAACAAATACATTCATAGGTGTCCAAATATTACAGAAATTATTTCATAATTCCCTTATGACATAAATTATTTCACACAGAACCACATAAAAGCGGTGACATGCTTAAACAAGTTGCTTACATACTCCTTCGGACAAAAGTATTCCCCAAATTCAGCTCTAGTACTTCTAATGCTGCATAAAGATAAAACTATGACATGCTTCATATATGAAAGGAAAATAAAGTTAATTAGCACACTGCAACTCCCTGAAATTAAACAAGAATGTGCATTCAGTGACCATTTTTTAATTGCTTGCTGCATTATAGTCAACAACATAATGAGAGAGGAGTTGGCTTACCTTACTGCTAGCGAGCGGGGTCGGCGGTGGCTGCTACGCACAAATGGAAACGACAGGAAACAAACGAGGTGGAAGCTAATGAAAAAGGAAAAGCAATGTACATAAATATCACCTTGATCTAGTGCTACTGGCAACACACATGCTATCTAGTACTACTGTATTTAGAACTGGTTTCACATATATTTAGATACTTATAAGAAAAAATACTGAAAAAGCAAATCAAAGCAAATTCTGAAAGACTGCTATTTGTATGGACAATTCTGAAAAAACAACTCAAAGTGTTGGCATTACCAAATCTGCACTTAACATCTCCAAATTCTAACTACAAACACAATCAAATTTGCACTTAATAAGAAATGGTTCTTCACAAAAGTATAGAAGCATGTCATACTGATGAGGACATCACTCCTTCGGATACACTTAATGATCCTCCACTGAACATTCAAGGTCCAATCACAAGAGCTCGCGCGCGACAATTAAATTTACAGGTGAGCTCGTTCCTAAGCAACTCTTTATATGATTTAGAGAATAGATTACTACCTAATGATTATATTATGATTAGGAATCATGGAGAGGACCGGGAGATACATAGAGGAGGGCTTGGAGGCGTGGAGGGCCAGCAAGGGCGCTCAAGTCAAGGTGGAGGCCTAGACCAAGTCGACATCGAATCCATATCAGAGTCCAGGAGCAGTCTGTACTAAATCGGACGTCCAGGATGCGTACGGACTCGGAATTGGACGTTCTTAGACTCTAAAGAAAGATAACGAGCAGACCTTTCCAATGAGTCTTGTTGGAGGCCCAAATTCATCTGGAGTCATCGGAAATCGTTCAAACAAGTTGACGTCCAGAATCTGTCTCGACGCTATGCTTTCTTGTCCCAACTTGATTGTAGGATTTTTAGACTTGAATCTATAAAAGAACAATATATGCTTGATCCTGCTTTTAAAGATGTGCTGCTCAATTGTAAAGAGGGACGTACTTGGAACAAGTTTGTGATCAATGATGGTTTTGTGTTTAGAGCTAACCATCTATGTATTCCAGTTGGTTCTGTTCGTCTAATGTTGTTGCAGGAAGCACATGGAGGAGGTTTGATGGGGCATTTTGGTGCTAAGAAGACGAAGGATATGCGGGCCACACACTTCTTTTGGCCAAAGATGAGGAGAGATGTTGAGCGGTTCGTGGCACGCTGCACCACATGTCAAAAAGTTAAGTCTCGTTTGAATCTACATGGTTTGTACATGCCTCTTCCTGTTCCTTTTATTCTTTGGGCTTCTATTCCTTGGGCGGATATTTCGATGGACTTTGTTTTGGGATTGCCTAGGACTAAGAGGGGGAGGGATAGCATTTTTGTTGTTGTGGATCGATTTTCTAAGATGGCTCATTTTATACCTTGTCATAAAAGTGATGATCTTTGTTCTTATTGCTTGACCTCTTTTTCAAAGAGATTGTTCGCTTGCATGGTATGCCTTGTACTATTGTTTCAGATCGCGATGCAAAATTCTTGAGTCTTTTTTGGTGCACTCTATGGAATAAGTTGGGTACGAAATTGTTATTTTCTACAACTTGTCACCCACAAACTGATGGACTAACAGAAGTAGTAAACCGCACTTTGGGCACCATGTTGAGAGCTATTTTGAAGAAAAATTTAAAGATGTGGGAGGAATGTTTGCCTCATGTGGAGTTTGCTTATAATCGGGCAATACATTCTACCACCAAGGTAAATCCTTTTCAGGTAGTGTATGGTTTCAACCCTCGTGCTCCCATTGATCTTTTGCCTTTACGTACCATTGAAAGAACACATAGTCATGCTAGTGCACGTGCTGAATTTATTCGTAAGTTGCATGAAACAACTAAAGAAAATATCGAAAAGATGAATGAAAAGTATAGAACTGCTGGAAGTGAAGGTAGGAAAGAAATTAAACTTGAACCAGGAGATTTAGTATGGTTACATTTGAGAAAGGATAGGTTTCCAGAGCTGCGTAAGTCTAAATTAATGCCAAGAGCTGCTGGTCCTTATAAAGTTATTGAGAACATAAATGATAATGCATACAAACTTGAGTTGTCACCCGAGTTCGGGGTTAGTCCTTCTTTTAACATTGCAGATTTGACACCATACTTGGGAGCAGAAGATGAGTTTGAGTCGAGGACGACTCCGATTCAAGAGGGGGAGGATGATGAGGACATCACTCCTTCGGATACACTTAATGATCCTCCACTGAACATTCAAGGTCCAATCACAAGAGCTCGCGCGCGACAATTAAATTTACAGGTGAGCTCGTTCCTAAGCAACTCTTTATATGATTTGGAGAATAGATTACTACCTAATGATTATATTATGATTAGGAATCATGGAGAGGACCAGAAGATACATAGACGAGGGCTTGGAGGCGTGGAGGGCCAGTAAGGGCACTCAAGTTAAGGTGGGGGCCCAGACCAAGTCGACATCGAATCCATCTCGGAGTCTGGGAGCAGTCTATACTAAATCGGACGCCCAGGATGCGTACGGACTCGGAATTGGACGTTCTTAGACTCTAAAGAAAGATAACGAGCAGACCTTTCCAATGAGTCTTGTTGGAGGCCCAAATTCATCCGGAGTCATCGGGAATCGTCCAAACAAGTTGACGTCCAGAATCTGTCCTGACGCTGCGACGTCGTATTTTGGTCTTTGGGCCTTGTATCGTGTTGGAACCCATTAGGGGTGCGTCCAGGGGGTCTTGCACGACCTTAGACTCTTTATAATCAGTAGGCACCGCCCAAGTTAGGGTTTGGGTTTTGCTTAAGATTAATCTGTCCATTGACAGTCGCCGTTCATCGGTTTGTGGAACCCCAACTTGAGAACTTAATCATTCATCTGCAGTTTGTCCCAACTTTTTGAGCTGCGTTCTTTCGAGTTCTTGCTTGTGTTCTTCGTTTCGCAGGCACGGATTAGCCTTCTTGGCGAGGTCAACCGGTTGGTGACACGGTTGATAACCAGAGGATTCGTGGTGCTAAGGTTGCAGGGTTCGGGTCTTTTGATCTGAAACCGGATCGGTGTGTCGCGTTCCACTCAAAACGAGAGTTATCCAGGACCTAACGGAAGATCGGAAATCATGTCTCCATCACATACCTTGATGTTCTCTTCTCCAGAGAAGCCCCCAGTCCCTAATGTGCATCCAACAACGCACTACAGAGGGAAAGACAATTAATGTTAGTAGCTAGGTATTTCACATTGCAGTTAGGACAAGACAACAAAGCACATAGTAAAAGATAAGCTTCTAGGCATAAATCAAATAAAAGGTAACATTTATCAGGTTGTAGTAGTAGTACTAGCAGTAGCAGCAGGGCATCAACCAGAGTGGCCAAGCAGGCTTCAATGGGAGAAATACATTCAGATCACAGCAACCTTACGACAAGCCAAAGGAAGCACAAGTCACATTTATACGTAGGGGAAACATACTCAAATGGAGATATGAACATACAAACATCATGCAATTGCAAGATCTGAAATTTCAGGATAGAATTGACATGAAACTTCAGAAGCTTATAGCCAGAGTTCTAGCCATCCAAAACTATTGTTTTTTAACAATTTGGAAAGCTTATGAAAAACATTAAAACTTATCAATAACAACAACAGCTAGTTTTTCAGCTAAATGGTCAAAAAACACTAAACTTTAGATATGTCCAGTATGCAATCCAAACCTGACAGTGAGCTGTAAAATTCATAGCTCCCAAACCTGATGGGATAAAATCACAAAATTCATGGACAGAATAGATGACTAAATTATATACAACATTTATATTACAGCATTTTCTAGAAAATGTCATCTACAACATGAAACACCCCCTCCCTAATAGAATCACGAAATCTGCAGTTTTCAGCACAACATTACAAACTTGTTGGGATCGATTCTTGGGCATCCGGACTCCGAATCGAGTGGGGTTTGTTCCTATGGCTTTGTAGTGATGTAAGGAAGCTTCTACAAGTGATGGATGTGACATGCATGGGCTGTGGTGAGCTCGACCCTATCCATGGTGGTGGCAGCCATGGATGAGAGGTAAAGTTCATAGGGGTGCTTGCTAGGGTTAGGGGAAGTGAGGGAGACGGGTTGCTTGCTCACCATGGTCCTGGGATGCTCCAGCAGTAGCAGCTCGGCCGGAGATGCAGTAGGGAGGGAGATCGAGGTGGGTGCTCTGCCATGTTTGGAGCATGAAGAAGATGAGCTTGGGGTTGTCCTCAATGTCTCCGGTGATGGTGGGGGGCGTGGGGAGCAGCAGCTTGTTGCCGGTGTCTTGAGTGGGGGCTAAGTGCTCTCCTTTCTCTTCTCTTCTTCCTCTCCTTCTTCTCCTTTCTTTTCCCCCTTCTTCTTTTTTTCTCTGGTGGTAGAAAATGAAATGGAAGAGAGGGAGGGGAAGCTGTTGCCAATGGGAGGAGAGGGAGGAGCACCAAAGAAGCCTGCTTTGCTCATAGGGGAGGGGCAGGACGCCATGAGCAAAGGAGGTAGAGGAGGAGCAGCTGTCTTTGTACTGGTGG
Organism: Chrysopogon serrulatus; assembly: GCA_015844335.1. Taxonomy (NCBI): domain Eukaryota; kingdom Viridiplantae; phylum Streptophyta; class Magnoliopsida; order Poales; family Poaceae; genus Chrysopogon; species Chrysopogon serrulatus. The sequence goes on from JADLZL010002901.1 coordinate 275,211, forward strand.
GGAAGAAGAATGGTCATTGTTTATTGGAAATAATAATCTACACTTAGCTTATCACTGGCGGTTCAAAACCAAACCGCCATTGATAGTTCTAAATCACCGGCGGTTCAAAATACAACCGCCATTGATAGTTCTAAATCACTGGCGGTTTGAGCCACGAACCGCCATTGTTGCTTATCTTCACTGGCGGTTTATGGCTCCCATCAATCATTTTCTGATTTTCAAGCTTCAAACTGCCAGTGATGAAACAACAGTGGCGGTTTTATGAAAACCGCCACTGATGTACCGCCAGTGAATGTGAATTCTGTAGTAGTGGAACTACATGTGTAAATACATGACAAAAAAACATGGTACACAATACATTAATACATACATATATATTACTTGCTGAAGGAGCATTCAATGCCGCAAAATGTACTGATGTCTATCTTGCAACTTGTGGCGATACATGAAGGACTGGATGCAGAAGAACAGTCTTCGGGCCTGCATCCAAACTTATTTGCTCTGTCAGGTCGAGCATGTTTGGCGTGACACCAGGTGGGAGGTGCCAGTCGAAGTGGTAGAGAAGTGTGGCAAGTACAAGTTCTATGTGTGCATGAGCAAACACAATACCCGGACAAACCCTTCTCCCTCCCAGCCCCAAAGGGGATGAAACCGTAGTCTGTGCCTTTGAAATCCACAGCTGAACCGTCGAAACGCTCTGGCTTGAAAACTTCAGGCTCATCCCAGTAACTAGGGTCCCTACCAATAGCCCATGAATTAACAAAAACCATTGTACCCCTAGGCACATCATATCCAAGAATCTTACAAGACTCTTGGCACTCTTTTGGGAGGGGCAGAGGTGGCGCTGGATGTAACCTTAGGGTTTCTTTGATGACGTTCTTCAAGTACTTGAGGTCAATTAAGTCATTTTCAGTTACCTTTGCTTTACCCCGCAAGATGTGGCGTACCTCCAATTCGGCTTTCTGCATAACTCTTGGATTCCTCATGAGCTCTAACATAGCCCACTGGATCACTGCTGATGTGGCTGTGCTTCCAGCAACAAAGATGTCCTGTAATTAATTAGATGTTAGATTTTTTTTCTGGGTGGTGATTATTTGTTACTGACAGTTATTTTATTACTCTTGGTCATTTTTCTCTAGTGGCTGAGTCTTCTTTTTTCATGAAGAATTAGAAATATTATCCACAATTATTTTTATGTGATATTTTATTTTATTTTTGCCTAATTAAGTTGTAGGGAGGGACCGAGGAGAGAAATATATAATACAGAAGTATTCATTCATGATCATATATATACAGGTACATATATGATGAAGTGTGCGCTGTTTATGATCATATATACATATATGATAAAAGGATCAGACGACACAGTGTATTGGTTGTTGGACTTGGATACTCACAAGAATAACGGCCTTGATGGAGGCAGTGGTGAGAGAGCTGCTGGCTGGGTCGTCGTCTTCCTTGTGAATATTGAGAAGCACATCTAGTAAATCAGGAGTCTTGGTGGTGTCACTGTCAACAACTGCGGCCTCCATCGTCTTTCGCTTCTCATGTTGGTGGATGGCTCTGTCGACAAGATCAAACAGCTTAGAATTGTACTGCTTCGCCTCACGCACAGTACCACTGAGGGCACGTATCACACGAGACGATGGGAAAAGGTCTGCGGTCCTAAACCCCGTTGCTTTCTTAAATGTCATGGCGACGGTATCCAAGAACTCATCCCGCCATTGGAACTGGTCTCCCATGATGGCTCGCAGAGCCGAGTCAGTGACGAGCCTGGCTACACAGGCACTGAGGTCCACTGGCCCCCCGCCGGCGCCGGCGCCGCCATGGCCTGCAGGCAGCAGCTGTGATCTAGCAATGATGTCACTGACCAGACGAGCAGCCTCCTCCTCACGTATCGGGCGGAAAGAGCGCACACCAGTGGCGGATCCAGGACAAAAAATGACCTATGGCGAACTTTAGATTGCTAGTTTTATTTTTAAGTGATCGTATATGATATAAAAGATAATCGCATGAAAAAATAACAATATATACTTATATGCATCGATAAACCATCTCACAATCTCATAACTGATATTTTTAAATTCTAAAAGATGAAACCAAAGTGTTGTTGAATGAACATACCAATTGAGTTTAAAAAAAGAATGAACTTACCAGTTGAAGATTGAACACTAATCATCTCTATAAGCCTACAAGCTATAACTATCAATTAGAATAATTTAACTTGCTTTTTCCTTTTCCTTCCGGCATGTTGTTGCTGGCACATCAATTTTCCATCGCTAAAGTTGACAGTAGCAGCGGCCAGCAGTGCGATGCAGACATGCCTTGCCGCTACGACTAAGATCGGATAGAGAAGAAACATACTTTCAACTCGGCCTTCATGCGGACGTATGCAGCCCAGGTAACAGGCCCACGCACGGTCCAAGACTCCAAGTAAAAATAAAAATAACGCTTTGAGCCCTCGACCTCCGTCTTCCTCAGTCCGACATCATTCATGTTCTTCAGTCGCCGCCGGTCATGGCTGAGGGCACGGGCAGTGGCGGATGCAGATACAAATTGAAGGGGGGGCTGATTTCTTCTTCTTCCTTCCATCCCTCCATTTTTCTTCCTCCATCTCTTCATTTTTCTTCTTTTCTTCACCTTTCTTCTCCCTCCTCCTCCTCCTATTTCCATTGACACAGCAGCTGTAGGGGGGCTGGAGCCCACCCAGCCCCCCTGTAGATCCGCCCCTGCGCACGGGGGGAGTGTGAATCTCACCATCGGGCAGGTCTGGCGGCCGCCAGGCCTCGCCAGATTGGTGGATCCGCCCCTGGCGCACACGATTCGTGCTTAGAAGCTCGACGGTGCAGATCTTACGGAACTCACGCCATACGGCGCCATAGGGCTGGAAGAAAAGCCCTAGCTTGTCACCAATCGTTGCCTTCACGGTTAGGCTCATCGCCCGTGTGGCAAATTAAAGGTGACGTCGTGTGTCTTGAGGACCTCCTTTGCGGCCTCTGCAGAGGAGATGACCACAAGGCTCAGCTCTCCAAGTTGCAGATGCATGATGGGGGCGTTGCACTGCTGTGCTAGATTGGCCATGATGCGGTGGACGGGCTGTCGTCGGCGTTTCATCATGGGGATGACGAGGAAGTGGTGGAGGCTACCGATTATTGGTAGTTGCCATGGCCCTGGAGGTAACCTTATTTTTGTTTGGTCCTCTTTCCTACCCATCCTACTACAGTAGTACAATAGCAAGGGGACAAGAACAAGTAATGGGAAAAAGCACAAGCAGTATGATGGGATGATGCTTAGGAAAATTTCCATGGTCGGTTGGTGTTCTCGCGCTCGCAGGCTCGCAGTCACAGCTGCTGGACCGAGAATACAACCACCTTTGCAGGTCCTATGAAACATCATATGCTCTATTACATAACGAGCCGTTTTACGGTGCTTGGAATTGAATCCCATTGAATCCGCAAAAATGCAACTTTTGTTAATTTCCTTCGTCGAAGGGCAATATGGTCATTGCGCATAATATATACACACATTGAATTGAAACAATTCATATACTGGCACCTGAATGTTTTTAAGTACAGGTTTACACGTTTGAAATTAGTGGATATCCGGAAGGAAGTGCAGTGCCCTATATGCCTAGGTAATAATATGCTTTGTCAACTTTCTTTTTTGTTTTCAGAGTTCCTCTATACTTTGGACCGGTTCTCTTCTGATAACTTCACTTTCAATTGTAGTGAGATGTTACTGTTATCTAGATGTCCTGTTATTTTTAGTATTTGCTACAAAATATGAAACTAGCAAATTCCATAGAATACATGTGTGTGCACCAAGTATGTGAGTTGTTGTTATCTTCCTGACCTTTCTCATAAAGCCTTGCTTCAGTTAAACCAAGGGAAATTCTGTACCTTAGAAAAAAAAAGTAAGGGAAATTCTGTCAGCCACTCAGTTCTCTCATTTTCATGACCAACGACTTTCGCGGTTCTCCTGCGGACCTGGAAAATTGGACTCTTCCTCTATCGATAAGCTGCTCAAGGCTAAAAGTCAGGTTTCAGATCCTTGCTCTGAACTTACCTGGAACAATGCTGCACCACCGATAGTGCAGCTGTTTATGTGGTTACAGATCAGACGGAAGATTCAATGCCGTGCAAATCTTTTTAAGAAGAGAATTGTTGATAACCCGAGCTGTGAAGTTTATGTGGTTACTGACTAGAGTCAGGATTCAATGCAGAGCACATTATCTTTGAGTGTCCTTCTGCCACTAGCTTCTGGAACAAACTCGGTCTGTCATCACAGTCTGGAACTTCCATCTTGCAAGTATACAAAATGCAGAGGATTGAGAAGTGCCACAATTACAGTATAGCATGTTCTTTGTTCTATGCTGTTGGCATCTATGGAAGAGAAGGAACGGGGTCGTTTTATGTGAAGGGAATGCTTCGCTCCGGCAACTGCTAATCTCGAGTACGTGCTTCAGGCGCAAAACTTTGGTGATACAGAATGCCAAAAATGCAAAAAAAAAAAAATGTCTCCGATTCTTGGTGCATACTATTTGAAGATTTAATAGCATCTCAAATGTAGCATTTTAAAAGGCTTTGTTAATTCTATGAAACTATCTGTCACAGCACGGCGGGGAGGGTGATTGAGCTAGTGACCGCCGCAGCGAAGCGGCGTGGCGGTGGCAGCTAGGGCAGGGGCGGCGTCGGTGCAGGGAGAGGAGGAGAAGGGAGCGGTGGCAGTTAGAAGAGAGGAGAGAGAGAGGAAAAGAGCTTTCGTCCAATTACTTCTTAATTGATGTGATTAGAAACCTCTATTATTTATAGTCGTGACTGGACTTCGCTCACAAGCAAAAACGAAGAAATCCTTACTTAACACAGATTTTCTTTTCCATCAATCAAATCTAATCTTTTTATTCTAATTAATTGTTTACTAAAATAACTAATACTTAATATGGTAACTGCAGATGACGTGGTAGGAAATCGGTAGTGGCAGCGTTGGTTGCGTTCGTCCCTCCTGGGCGCGTGCCCCTCCCTAGTGTTAGCGGTGGCGGTTGCCTAGGGCAGCCATCATACCATCAGGGCTTGTGTTGGACGTGTGACATAGCTCCTCCCCCTGCTTCGCTCGATGCATCCTCGCAGCGAAGTGCAACCCAACTGTTGATGCCGGCTGGTGGAAGGGCTTTCCCTGGCACGATGGCCTTCTGTTAGCAAGTCATGGTGCCATAGACAGGTTGGAGAAGTTGACATTGTCGCTTGTATCCATGCAGCAAACTCGAAGCAATATTGTAGGGTGCCGATGTAGTCGAAGAAGTAGTTGGCATCACCTATCCTTGAACCAACATGAAGGCCCCTGGATCTGCGAAGTAGTGCCCGTGGTATGGAAGTGTTCATAATGAATTGAGGCATTACTCGTGTAGGTTTCAAGAAGCCACGAATATGGTTGTGGATGTCGACGTTGAGGGAGCCTGAAACTTAGCGCCAGAGTATCGATGCAAAACATGTTGGTCGCAATGCTGTGAAGTCCAACATGGAGCCGAAGATGCCTAAGTCAGCCACACCAGGCGAGAGGCGTTGGATGTCGGAGTAAGGGATGAGGCCGATATTTTTTTGGAGGGAATCAGCAGGGGAAATCCCCTAACTATTTTTTTGATTCTCCATTAAATAAAAGAATAGCAGTACAAAGGTTCAAAGCAAAATGAAATGAAAATTACAAGGCAGAATGCCCAAAGGGAAAAGGAAGAAATCAAAGGAAACTGTCTCTCCAAATTTTTAAAGGGCCTTGATCCATACCAAGCCAAGCTCTTCTTTGAACATAGTTTTCCAAAGCTGTAAACTGCATGTGCCATTGTCAAAAATAATACTATTCCTCATTCTCCATCCAGCAAGCCATGATTATGGTTTCTCTGAAAATAGGGTGACCAAAGTTGGTCCTTGCTTCTATCACCATATCTAAAGGCTGCAAACTGGTGTTCCAGTAGATGTGTAGTGAGTGCCAACAGTTTTGACTGAAAGTGCATGTGGAGAAGAGATGTTCAAGGGTTTCTTCATGTCTTCCGTTGCATAGCACACAATTGTAGTCTTCTAAAGGTCTGTTTTTCCTTTTTAGAATGTTTCTTATGTTGAGTCGATCCCTGACTAGAAGCAAAAAAAGAATTTGTTTTTTTCAAGATTGCTTGATGTCCGAAGCCACTTGAAAAGTGGGGAAGCCTCATGTGTCCCTCTAAAATTTTTGTATGCTTTGCTCGGATAAAAGATAACACCCCATTGGTATATCTAGGAATCATCAGCGTTATTATCGGATTTCTGTCTATCAAGGAGCTCTTGAACTTCATTGAGTTGGTCAATATTTATAGCCTAGTGGGAGAAACGACGGCCGTTGTGTTGGTTTAGGCCAACATATTCACTCGATGTATTAGAAGGTGTGAAGGATGCTACAATCGAATGTTGGTTTTCACTTGAGACACGGCTCGAGCAACAAATGTTACAAGAAGGTTCGGATCCTGGGCGGCAGGCCAAAGCGCACTGGACCAGCCAGAGTCCTCCTCTTAGCCGCACACCCCTTCCGGCTCTATTTATAGTGTGTGCGGCGACTTGTACAATCTTGGAAATAACCCTAGGGTTTCTGCCAGGGTCGTTGCTCTGACCTTGTCCCGCCAAGGGTACTTCCATACTTTGCCCTTTTGACCTTCCTCAGGTAACACCTCCCTCGGATAGCACCCGCCAGGCTTCACCGCCACACGACATTCCTGAAGGTGGGTGTTGGTTTCCTGCAGCCAAGAAGCAAGTCGTGCCGATAAGCGAAGACGTTTGGGACATTCGCTCATGTGCAGATCTGTCCGCCCCGTATTATTCGCCTGTTAGCAGTGGCGAAAACACTCTCGCCGCGAAGGTTTTCGCCGACCTTGCGCCCGGTGAAACGTTGCCTCGCAACGCAGTTTGCCTGGCCTGGCGCCTTGCGCCCGGCGATCTGCAACGCTTTCTCCTTGGCGAAACGACGTCCGCCTGGTTCCTTGATGAGCGCCAAATGCCCATAGCCGCCGCTTCTCGGGCGCGCGACATTCGCTTCGCCAAGCAACATATTCGTTCGGGCAAACGCATTTCGCCTCTCTGCTGTGGTGGCGGCGCCGGGGGAGCCAAAGGTTCTCTTCCTCCCCCAACATGTTGGATCAAACCGACTTTACGTCGGGTTAAGATTAATCCTCAAGATCGGTAGAGGAAGCTTCCAGAAGCCACAGGCGAGGCGGCGCGAAGAGGCCGGTCGGCATAGGCCCTTGGGCCTATTCCAGCTCCACTTCGATGACATATCTTTTTTAACCCTTGTAGAGCCCAATAGTGTATGTTTCGCTATTAACTTGATATCTTTTGATCCCGAACTCCAAATTTAGCAAATGATAGGCCCGTTTCGATCGTCTCGATGAGCCCGTCGCAATGGTGCGGTCTAATTTCTTATTTGAAATACTATTAATTGATGAAAAATTACACACTCCTGCAAGACAAGTGATAACACCAGAACTCCTACAACTATGCTTTGCAATTCATTTTATATCAATTTACACGATAGTTGATGGTTATATTTGATGTTTAATGACCATGAACAGAACCGTTTGTTACCTCTACTACAAACCGGGTTAAGTAACACAAGCACACTTCCAACTAGACGTAGGGCCTCTCGCCCAAAGCAAGTATACATCTTGTGTCCTCTTAGAACCATCTGGCCGGATTTAAACACGCATTTTAAAAATTTACTAGTTGGTGTTTACTCGAAACACCGACATATACGATCATAATAACAAAAATACATCATATAACATAATATATATTTCATGAAATGTAGAAAATTTATAAGTGATAAATAAATAATGAAAATAAACAACTACTTAATTAAAGTACAATAATGAAAAATAAAAGAAAAAAGCTCGTATAAAAGTGAACCCAACTCAACCAAAAATGCTAGATCCGAAGGAGAAAAGGGAAGGAGTTGGGAAGTGAACCAAACTCAACCAAAAATACTAGATCCGAAGGAGAAAAAGGAAAGGAGTTGGGAGAGTGAAAGCCCTAGCTTGGCTTTGGCTAATTGATGAAACCTAGGACTAACCCTATTGCTAAGTGTGTAGCATTAGAGAAAGGAAAAGTCCAAACCAAGTGGTGGAATGGTGATCAAGGTGTTGGAGATGACCGCAAGTGATCAAGTACCACACTTGGAGATGAGGAGCAAGATGGAATGCTAGAGGCAAAGGTATATGTTAGGGCATTTCCATTTTGCCGCCATAGGCGAGTAGAGAAGTTGATGGCCGGGTTTAGGATTGATAACCGTACTATTAAGAGGGGCGATGTCGCGCAATATCGGTTATCTAAGTGCCACTAGGTGAGCAATGACTTTACATATGTATTAGGGACCTAGTGTGCTTGCTAACTCTTGCAAAAATCATTTGAAAAGGCTAACACACGTGCACAAGAGGAGAGACACTTTTTGTGTTGGCACATGAGGGCAAGAGGTGATGGTGTTTGGGTGTGGAACCCTCCCGCCCGAGCTCATGGAGGCGGACTCAGGGAGGTTTACAGACGAAGGGCAGTCACTCAGAGGTGACCGGACGTTGTCCTGGTAGGGACCGGACGCGTCCGGTCAGTTGGTGTGCATCCGCTGATTTTCGGGGGCGACCGGACTCGGAGGACCGGAGCGTCGGTGCCAAAGTTCTTCGTGCGCCCGAGGCATAGTGTGGACCGGACGCCGGGCGCGTCCGGTCAAGGGGCAGCGGACGCGTCCGGTCAAGAGTTTGCAGTTTTGGAGCTCTCTGGGTAGCGACCGGACTCCACTGTGCTGGCGTCCGGTGCTGACACAGGACGCGTCCGGTCGATCGGTGAAGAGCGCGAGTGATCGAGCCGCTGGCGCGCAACGGCTACATTCAAACACAGGGACACGTGGCACAGTGAGAGTGACCGGACGCCGGCGACCGGACGCGTCCGGTCGTCACTTAAACAGCGTCCGGTCGACGCGCAGACAGACTGCTTTGTGAGTAACGGTTGGGTGTTCTTGGGGATGCCTATATAAGTTGTTTGGCCTTCTTGGGGGAGTCTCTCTTGGCACTTTGACATACTTGACATCCCCTAGAGCTAAGCAAACCTCCTCCCTCACTTTGCATTCATCTTGATTGATCTAGAGAGTGATTGGGAGAGCTTCTAGTGTATTTGCCTTGTGATTGAGCATCGAGTGACACTAGTGAGCGTTCTTGCTGCGATTGAGCTTATTTCTCTTGGTGGTTGCCACCACCTAGACAGTTGGAGCAGCGAGCCGGAGCTGAGTAAGCTTGGAGATTGTTCTTGGCCACTCCAGGAGGTGATTGTAAGGGGTTCTTGACCTTGTCCCCGCGGGGAGATCGTAAAAGGTACTTTTAGTGGAATGCTCGTGACTTGTGTTGCCCTCATCTTGTGGTGATTCTTGCGGTGCCCGTTGGAGGCTTGGTGTCGTGCCAATTAGCCGCCGAATCCCAAGTGAGTGTGCCGTCACAACGAGGACGTAGCGTGTTGGCAAGCACGTGAACCTCGGTAAAAACTCCGGTGTTCATTTGGGATTGATCCATCGAGATCATATTTGGATTTCATTTGATTGATTGGATCATCACCTTGGTTTTGTGGCAGAACCTTCTAAATTATATGGCCCACAAGCACCTGACATTGTCCCTAAGACCTCTGTCAGCCATACTTGTGTACCATGTAACCTAGAATGTTCTGTCGGGTGGATCCCCGATAAACCACAATTCCTCCGGGATCGATACTTACGAGAGACATCACAAAGTATTACAACAGTTTTTATACAAAATACCGAGTAGCGGAAGACTTACAATAACTTAATTTATAAAACTTTTATCAAACTTATACAAACCGAGTAGCATTATTACATCTTGGCGGAAGTATCATTACTTAACTTTATTACAATCACACAACGAACCGCGCCCCGCCCACGGCCACACAATCTACTCCTCGGCGAGACTCTTCTTCAACGACCGTCATGCAGCAAGAGCCATAGCACACTTACTCATGCGGTTCACACGCAATGTGGGGGTTAAACAAACCCCGAGTACAAAAAGTACTCCGCAAGACTTACCCCGAAAAAAAAAATTGGGGAGAAGACTCGGGGAATGCTTTGGCTAATAGGAATCAAGGTGAGGCTTTAGCAAGATCAAATGACACCTTTGCAAAAGAGACTAAGCCAGTCCTTATTTTACTACATCAATCACTTGTCAACCATGTATCGGATTCAAAACTTTCCATCATCAACTTCCATTATTACTACGATCTTTGGTGCTTGGATCAAGTCTCCCATATCGTGGAGCAACGACGATTCGAATCGCTTATATACCCAATTTGGGGCTTCCTAGCCACCACGATGTATGCGAGGACCAAACATCTCACATACATCAACTCACGCTTGCATTTTTCCCGACCCGAACGGGTCCTAGCCACAAGGTACAAGTACACCATCTCCCTACGCCGCGGTCCCCTTCCACGGTGGCACCGTAGGATGGGTATTACGCTACGCCGTCCCGGTTATCCGTTCTCATCGAAGGTAGTACAAGGGAGCTTACCGCCATTAGCATGCGACTAGTACTATCCAATAACCTCATGATCGGGGGCCAAGGCAACGGACGGTCCTTAACCGACACAAGTGGACGACACTACACCGGGGCACTAGCCCTTCCCGATGCAAGTCACTCCACCGACGCGTCTCGAAGTTACTCATCATCATGTTCTTGTTGTATATCATTGACCCCGTCGGAACAAGGATAAACAATAAGCAACATCAGGTTTTCATAAATGCCCTCACGGGGATATGGTTATCATACTTTAAAAATATTTTATTTATAAAGCCTATGCTATCAGCAGAGCCAAGCGTATACTAAGCATTTTGTAAATCAAAACAGGTATCGAGTAATATATCAAGGTAGGGTAAATGCATCAAAGTAGGGTAGCACACAACTCCTACACCTAATGCATTATATCATCACATGAAAGCATAAAAACTTTTCAAAATACAAGGACGGGTTTGAATGTATCGGGGGCTCGCCTTTGGGGCTCGGCGAAGTTAGGATTAGCGATGGCACCGCTGAGATCGGGACCAATCTCCTCCGCCGAACACCTTCTTGGGGCGGCACGGCTACACGATTGAGATGCATGATTATGATGCGGTAGTAAAAAAAGAGCATGCGATAATGATGCAACGATTGTTAACCTATCTTGAGTACAACTTTCCTTCACGGTATAGTTGCACTAAGAAGGTATAACTAACGTCGACTACGACGGATTAACGATACGCAATCAACATGAAATGCCGAAGGTCATTAGGGTTAATGACCTAGGGTCATCACTCAATCCCAAAATCAGGCAACCCTAATAGTGATTAGAGTGATTACTAATTTATTAACCATTTTTACAGTTGTTGAAAGTCGCTAATTAACTTGCTAATTGGAGATCAATTAAACCCTAATTAGTTAAAGGATTAATTAATTAAACATTGATTAATTAAGGCATTAATTAAGCATAATACAAAAATTAGTCAAAACATAACCAAACTTCATAATTAAGATCATTAGCATCTGAGTAGCACACAAAATGAAATTCATAATTTTTGGACTTATATTTTAATTATTAAAAATCATGGAAGTTACATTTATTAATTAAAAGAGCAAATTAAAGCATAATTAAATTTTATTGGAAAAACAGAGTTAGTATTTTTTCTTGACAGATCAAAGCACAAGGAGCTCAGAACATATTTTTGCATATTTTTAGGTGCCCAAATAAAATTGGTACAAAATGGTGAAACTCAGCATTTGGAAATCAAAAAAAAAAGGAAAAAGCATTTTCCCTCTTATTGGGCTTCCTTTGTGCAGCCCGAGCCGCCCCACAGTGCCGGCCCGGCACAGCTTCCCATGCGCAGCTTCTCCCTCTCCCCTCTCGGCCGACATGCGGGGGCATTTGTCGGCGCCATTCTTCTCCCTCTCTTTCTTCTTTCTCCTGGCCGGACAAATGCGGCAAGCAAGATCAAGCTCCCCGTCGATGACTCCTCCGCGACGATGACTAAACCAGCGTGACCTACTCTTCAAGGCGAACTCAACGAGCTACTTCACGGCTACTATCCATCACCGGAGCACGCATGGCAACGGCGGCACCGGCTTGGTGAAGCTGCGGCGGCGGTGAATCAGCGGCGTTGAGCCACTATTAGCTCGGATTGATCAAGACCGGGGGTAGGGGCGCAAGAGGATGCTCACCACGACTTGATGCTTGCGCTAACTCGGTCGGAGGTGAAGCAGAGCGAGTTGACCACGACGGGGCGGGTTGCGGCGGCGCACACACCGGCGACGAGAGGGTGTTCCCGTGCGTCCCCGGCGGTAGAGACCTCGGAAACGGTCCGATAGCCTTCTTCTGGAGTGAAAGGTGAAGCTATAGCACTAATTGGTTCGGCGGGAGGTGTAGCCGAGCGGCTTGGCCGCGTGAGAGCAAAGACGGGGTGCTCGGGCGGCCGGCCGGAGGAAAAGGCGACGCCAGCATGAGCTCCTCCGGGCGATCAAAGACCGCCTCGGCAGGCTTGGGAGGTGAGCGAGAGGATCGCGGAGCTGCCTGGCAAAGCTCGAGGGGCGATGGCTCTGGTGGACTGCGCGAATTTTGCCGTTGAAAACACGGGCGCCGGCGGTGACCCGAAGGAGAAAAGACGACGGCGACGCAGCACCGCATCGGCTTATATAGGGCAAAGGGATGAACGATAGCGTGGCTAGCAGCTTCATGGGCGAGGGCGAGGTGGACGGCCGTGCATGAAATCCGGGAAAGCGCCGGAATTGCCACGGCGGCCGGCGTCGGCATGGGCAGAGGCTTAAAGCAAGTTTCTCCTCCCCGGGTTATTGTAGCACAGGACAGCTCACCTTGCTCCTTTTTCAAAATTACTCCAAAAATTTGAATAAAAGTTGAAAAATTCAAAAAATACAGATTGCTCAAAATTTAATTCTCTACAACTTTCATTAAAGAAGTTTTGTCAAATTTCAAATATCTTTTGAATTTGCATTTCAAATTCAAAAAGAGGGCAAAACCTTAATTTTAAGGATTTCAAAATTACTTTTGATTTTTTGAATAAAAGATTAAAATCTCCAAAAATAAAAGTTGTTCCATTTAGCAAGATCTACAACTTTCATGTAGAAAGTTTTTCATGAAACCACATAATTTTTGAATTAGAGTTTAAAACTCAAAAGGGGGCATTTTGCAATTCAAACAACTTTTGAAATTACTTCAAATTCTGTTCAAAAACTTGAAAAACTTTATATACCAAAGTTGTAGAGCTCAAAGAGATGCACAAACTGTATTTTTAAAGTTTTCTCAAATTTTGAATATTTTGAGGTGAAATTGTAAAAGGGGCAAGAAGGCTTTTAAAATTTGGATTTTGAAAAGGATTTTCAAATTGGATTTTTGGGCAATTAATTAATGAAGTTGTGGCACTTTTCAAACCCAACCAATAGTACACTTTCAAAGTACAAAGTTCATACTTTGAAATAGTGCCATTGGTTAGTAACTTTATTTATAAAATTAATTATGGTTAGCTCACCGAAATTGAAAATGAAATTCGAATTCCAACACTTAACCAACTAGGGTTAGGGTTTTGAGATTCGGATTCGATTTCAATTTTGGTTCTTGCTTTTGCATCCTTTGACTTGTAAAACTTGGTTAGGGTGTAAGTCAAGGTTAGCCAAACACTATACACACCAAGGTTGCTTTTAGTTGATCACTTTTATAAATAAAAGTAAAATTGTGAGTGAAGTTTAATGACATGCATATACACATACGATATAAAAGAGCACAACCAAACCCTAACATTAAATAAACTTATTTTAGTTACTCTCATTAGGGTTTTCTAATCATGAATGCTCATGCAATGATGATGATGACATGGCAGGTTTAGGTTAACGTAACACTGGGGGTGTTACAGCTTTCTCATTGTTGATCAAGAAGGTGATTGACACGACATCCCGAAGGCACGGTTTGCACACTTGGTTCCCTTCCTAGCGATTACATTTGTGAAAAATAGTGTATTAGGTTGTGTAGCTTAGTTGAATTGCTAAGGACCATATTCGTAGTGTGCCTAGTGTATTAGGATTGCTAGAATTGGTTAGGTTGGCTTGCAACCCCCACTTTGCTAGCGCAACACTTGCTTCGCCATTTGTTATACTAACCGGTTTATTGAGTGCTTTGTAGAAATTTTAATTAGGCTATTCACCCCCTCTAGCCATTTAGGACCTTTCAAGTGGTATCGGAGCCGAGGTCATCGTTGTTTAAGGCTTAACATCCTTCGGTGTTAAAATGGCTCAAGTCAACCATATCAACCATGTGGGGAAGCCACTGCACTTCGATGGTACCGGCTATGATCATTGGAAGAGAAAGATGTGTGCATACTTGAAATCACTCAACATTGAGGAAAAGAGGAAGGAGTGCAAAGAGTTGCGCAAGAGCAAGAAAGCTCTTGAGCAATCCTTTGATGAGCTCAATGCTACTCATGAGAGGCTAATGGAAGCCCATGAGAAGCTTGAGAAAGCTCACACTAAGCTTGAAAAGGCTCACTCCTTCCTCCTCGATCAAGTTAAGATTGAGGATGTCGTAGACACATGCAACGTAGGAGTAACTTGTGATATTCTTGATGAAGCATTCTATACTCCTATTGTTGTTGGTCCCACTAACCCCTCTTGTAGCTCAAGCAATGCAACATCTACTATTAGTGATGTTTTCACTTGTGATGCCTCACTCATGGAGGAGAATGAGACTCTCAAGAGAGAAGTGAATGAGCTCACTCACGCCCTAGGCAAGGCCTACGGTGGAGATGCCCGCTTGCTAAAGTGCTTGGGTAGCCAAAGGTTCTTCCTAAACAAAGAGGGATTGGGCTATACCCCCAAGAATGGCAAGGCGGCCTTTGTTCCTCACAAGACTAGTTTTGTGAAGGGCAATGGTCGATTTTGCTCTAGTTGCAAGCAAGTGGGGCATGTAGAGCAATATTGCAAGAACAAGAAGAATGCTAACATATCCTCTATTTGTTATGATTCTTGTTATTTGCTTACCAAGGGTACTAATGGTGTGAAGGCTAAGTTCATTGGTGCTCCCATTGTTGGCCCAAAGAAGAAGGCAATTTGGGTGCCCAAAAGCTTAGTGACTAACCTTGGAGGACCCAAGCAAGTTTGGGTACCTAAGAAGAATTGATTTGATTTTGTAGGTCAATTACAAAGCCGGAGGAAGGCATTGGGTGCTTGATAGTGGGTGCACTCAACATATGACCGGGGATTCTAGAATGTTCAAATCAATCTCATCAAGTGGCAATGGTGTTGATAGTATAACTTTTGGTGACAATGGCAAAGGCAAGGTCAAAGGCTTGGGAAAGATTGCAATTACAAATGATATTTCCATCTCCAATGTGTTGCTAGTGGAATCTCTCAACTTCAATCTCTTGTCCGTGGCTCAATTGTGTGATCTTGGATTCAAATGCATATTTGGTGTTGATGATGTTGAGATAGTGAGTGTTGATGGAAGCAACTTGATATTCAAAGGGTTTAGATATGAGAATCTCTATCTTGTGGATTTCAATGCTAGTGAAGCTCAATTGACAACATGTTTGATCACCAAATCAAGCATGGGTTGGCTATGGCATAGAAGGCTAGGACATGTTGGCATGAAGCAACTCAACCGGCTAATCAAGCATGATCTAGTTAGAGGGTTGAAGGATGTGGTATTTGAGAAAGACAAGCTTTGTAGTTCATGTCAAATGGGCAAACAAGTTGGCAACACTCATCCCAACAAGAGTATGATGAGCACAAACAAGGCATTTGAGTTGTTGCACATGGATCTATTTGGCCCTACCAAGTATGAGAGCATTGGTGGAAACAAATATGGATTTGTGATAGTGGATGACTTCACAAGATACACTTGGGTATTCTTTCTTGTTGACAAAAGTGAAGTATTTGACACATTCAAGATATTTGTCAAGAGAAGCCAAAATGAGTTTGAAACTTCAATCAAGAAAGTGAGAAGTGACAATGGTAGTGAGTTCAAGAACACAAGAATTGAAGAACTTTGTGATGACTTTGGCATCAAACATCAATTCTCGGCCAAGTACACTCCTCAATCAAATGGGCTAGTTGAAAGGAAGAATAGAACCTTGATTGATATGGCAAGATCAATGTTGAGTGAATACAATATGGATCATTCATTTTGGACCGAAGCAATCAATACCGCCAACTATTACTCAAATAGGCTCTATTGTCATAGGCTATTGGAGAAGACACCATATGAGTTGTTGAATGGAAGAAAGCCCAACATTGCATACTTTAGAGTGTTTGGATGCAAATGCTACATTCTCAAGAAGGGCACTCGATTGAGCAAGTTTGAGAAGAAGTATGATGAAGGATTCCTACTCGGTTACTCTACTACAAGCAAAGCATATAGAGTTTGGAATCTCACTCATGGCATAGTTGAGGAAGTGCATGATATGGAATTTGATGAAACCAAAGGCTCACAAGATGAAGAGGAGAATCTTGATGATGTGAGAGGTACTCAATTGATACAAGCCATGAAGGAAATGGATGTTGGGGACATTAGGCCAACTCAAGTGGTGGATGTTGAAGATGACAAAGATCAAGTGATTACATCACCAAATGTGCAAGCTAGTGGTTCTCAAGATCAATATCAAGCTAGTGGTTCTCAATTGCAAGATCAAGTGGCTAGTACATCATCTCAACCAAGTGATCAACCAAGCTCAAGTACTCAACCTCATGTTCTCCAACCAACTCATATTGCAAGGGATCATCCTCTAGATCAAGTGGTTGGTGATATTAGAAGTGGTGTACAAACAAGATCAAGATTGGCATCATTTTGTGAACACTATTCATTTGTCTCATCCATTGAACCGAAGAAGATAGATGAAGCTTTGATGGATTGTGATTGGGTCAATGCAATGCATGAAGAGCTCAACAACTTTGAAAGAAATCAAGTTTGGGAACTAGTTGAGCGTCCTAAGAACTACAATGTTATTGGCACAAAATGGGTATTCCGGAACAAGCAAGATCAAGATGGCATAGTTGTGAGAAACAAAGCAAGATTGGTAGCACAAGGATATACTCAAGTTGAAGGTCTTGACTTTAGAGAAACCTATGCACCGGTCGCAAGATTAGAGGCAATTAAAATCTTATTAGCCTATGCTTGTGCCCAAAACATCAAGCTATATCAAATGGATGTGAAAAGTGCTTTCTTGAATGGATTCATCAATAAGCTAGTGTATGTTGAGCAACCCCCGGGATTTGAAGATATCAAGAAGCCCAACCATGTCTACAAGTTGAAGAAGGCTCTCTATGGCTTGAAGCAAGCTCCTAGGGCATGGTATGAGAGATTGAGAGACTTCTTACTCTCTAAAGGGTTCAAGATGGGAAAGGTTGATAACACTCTCTTCACCAAGAAGATTGGAAATGACTTGTTTGTGTTGCAAATCTATGTGGATGACATTATCTTTAGATCAACCAACCAAGACTTTTGTGAAGAGTTTGGAGAAATGATGGCAAAAGAATTTGAGATGTCTATGATTGGAGAGCTTAGTTACTTCTTTGGTCTACAAATCAAGCAATTGAAGAAAGACACATTTGTGAGTCAAAGCAAGTATATCAAGGACATGTTGAAGAAGTTTGGAATGGAAGAAGCCAAGTCAATTGGGACACCAATAGGAACAAATGGTCATCTTGACTTGGATACAAGTGGCAACATGGTAGATCAAAAGTTGTATCGGTCAATGATTGGAAGCCTACTCTATGTGACCGCTTCTAGGCCGGATGTCATGTTTAGTGTGTGCATGTGCGCAAGGTTTCAAGCTTCACCAAGAGACAGTCACTTGAAGGCAACCAAGAGGATATTGAGATATCTTAAGCACACACCTAATGTTGGATTGTGGTATCCCAAGGGGTCAAATTTTGAGTTGATTGGATATTCGGACTCCGACTATGTGGGATGCAAGGTGGATAGAAAGAGCACTAGTGGTACATGCCAATTATTGGGAAGGTCACTTGTCTCATGGTCATCCAAGAAACAAAATAGTGTTGCACTCTCTACCGCCGAAGCCGAATACATTAGTGCGGGGAGTTGTTGTGCTCAATTGCTATGGATGAAGGCCACATTGAAGGATTTTGGAATCAAATTTGGACAAGTGCCAATGCTATGTGACAATGAAAGTGCCGTGAAGATCACCACCAATCCGGTTCAACATTCAAGAACAAAGCACATTGACATAAGGCATCACTTCATTAGAGATCATCAAGCAAAGGGAGACATTTCTATTGAGAGTGTTGGCACCGATGATCAACTTGCCGATATCTTTACCAAGCCACTTGATGAGAAGAGATTTTGCACCTTGAGAAATGAGTTGAACATTCTTGACTTCTCCAACATGAAATGAATGCACCCCCACTATATGATATGCCTCTCCTTTGACTAAAGCAAAGGTAAAATTGTTTGGCATAATGCATTCATATTTACTAAGGACTTGATTAGAACATATAGACATATTCTAGTGGTATCTCTTGCTTATTAGGCTCATTCATGAAACCAAAATGATTTTAAGTAAATATTATGTCACTATTGCTTCTATGACTTGTATGATCTAGTGGCTAAATATGACTTGTTCATGAGAAAGTGAACCTAGTGTTTGATCTAGTTAAATGAGCAAGAAAGGATTTAGTTCAACATTGACAAGATAATCATTGAAAGATGTGTGAAGAAGCTTGTCATTGGTTCAAACCGAACTAGATTACTTATGCAAGTTTGCTAGTTTGAACCATAAGAGAAGGAAGTTTATGGAAACAAGTGATCCTCAACTTTAAGTGATCATCTCTCTACTCAAAGCTCCCTCTATGATTTCAAGTCTACACCAAGCATGATCATACATCTTTATGGTCATTGATGACAAAGGGGGAGAGATTACCGAGAAGGAAAGAAAACAAAAGATATCATGTATCAAGGGGGAGAGAAGATATCATGTATCAAGGGGGAGAGAAGATGAAGATTGAAGAATGGAAAGGGATAAAAAATTTTGAAGCACATAAGTAGGGGGGCAAGCTCATGAACATGATTGATTGCATTTGATTGTGTACATTCATATGATTGCTTGCATTGCACTTAAGATTTATGTATTTCATAAGTAGTTTCTCTCTTGCTTGTGTGGTGCTCGCTAGTATAGAACTTGATTGATGAATTGATTACTAGCATGCATAGGCTCTAGCTAGATTTGGAGTAGCATTTTTCAAGTGGTATCTAGAAACCGCGCTCTTAATATTGATCTCACGGGGTTTCTAGCTATTTGATGTTTCTAGCTAGTTTTGGTGCTAAGGATGGTTCATGATGTGCACTCCGATGGTATCACGCTTCAAAGGTCCATTCTATACACCTTAGCATCAATTTGGTAGAAATGACTCTCTCAAAACCGATTTATCCATCCTGTGTGCAAAGCTTCAAATCTAAACTCTTAGCACACATGTAGGGGGAGCCATAGCTACCAAATGAGTTTTATATGACTTGTCCAATTCTTTTCACAAGCCTAAATTGCTTGGACAAGTGGTGTAAAGCCAAAATTATATTCATTTCATATCTTTGTGGAGGTTGTCATTAATTACCAAAAAGGGGGAGATTGAAAGCCCTAACTTGGTTTTGGCTAATTGATGAAACCTAGGACTAACCCTATTGCTAAGTTTGTAGCATTAGAGAAAGGAAAAGTCTAAACCAAGTGGTGGAATGGTGATTAAGGTGTTGGAGATGACCGCAAGTGATCAAGTACCACACTTGGAGATGAGGAGCAAGATGGAATGCTAGAGGCAAAGGTATATGTTAGGGTATTTCCATTTTGCCGGCCATAGGCGAGTAGAGAAGTTGATGGCCGGGTTTAGGATTGATAACCGTACTATTAAGAGGGGCGATGTCGCGCAATATCGGTTATCTAAGTGCCACTAGGTGAGCAATGACTTTACATATGTATTAGGGACCTAGTGTGCTTGCTAACTCTTGCAAAAATCATTTGAAAAGGCTAACACACGTGCACAAGAGGAGAGACACTTTTGTGTTGGCACATGAGGGCAAGAGGTGATGGTGTTTGGGTGTGGAACCCTCCCGCCCGAGCTCGCGAGGCGGGACCTGGAGGTTTCTGAGACGAAAGGGCAGTCACTCGAGAGGTGACCGGACGTTGTCTGGTAGGGACGGGGACGCGTCCGGTCAGTTGGTGTGCGTCCCGCTGATTTTCGGGGCGACCGGACTCCGGAGGACCGGGCGTCCGTGCCAAAAAGTTCTTCGTGCGCCGAGGCCGGCGGCAGTGGTGGACGACGCCGGGCGCCCCGGTCAAGGGCAGCGGACGCGCGTCCGGTCAAGAATTTGCGTTTTGGAGCTCTCAGGTAGCGACCGGACTCCCACTTGTCTTTGGCGTCCGGTCTTGGCACGAGACGCGTCCGGCCGATCGGTGAAGAGCGCGAGTGATCGCCGGCCGCTGGCGCGCAACGGCTACATTCAAACACAGGGACACGTGGCACGGTGAGAGTGACCGGACGCCGGGCGACGACGCGTCCCGTCGTCACTTAAACGGCGTCCCCGGCCGACGCTGCATGATCGCTTTGTGAGTAACGGTTGGGTGTTCTTGGGGATGGCTATATAAGTTGTTTGGCCGGCTTGGGGGAGTCTCTCTTGGCACTTTGACATACTTGACATCCACTAGAGCTAAGCAAACCTCCTCCCTCACTTTGCATTCATCTTGATTGATCTAGAGAGTGATTGGGAGAGCTTCTAGTGCATTTGCCTTGTGATTGAGCATCTAGTGGCACTAGTGAGCGTTCTTGCTGCGATTGAGCTTATTTCTCTTGGTGGTTGCCACCACCTAGACGGTTGGAGCAGCGAGCCGGAGTTGAGTAAGCTTGGAGATTGTTCTTGGCCACTCAGGAGGTGATTGTAAGGGGTTCTTGACCTTGTCCCCGGGGAGATCATAAAAGGTACTTTAGTGGAATGCTCGTGACTTGTGTTGCCCTCATCTTGTGGTGATTCTTGCGGTGCCCGTTGGAGGCTTGGTGTCGTGCCAATTAGCCGCCGAATCCCAAGTGAGTGTGCCGTCACAACGAGGACGTAGCGTGTTGGCAAGCACGTGAACCTCGGTAAAAAACTCCGGTGTTCATTTGGGATTGCTCCATCGAGATCATATTTGGATTTCATTTGATTGATTGGATCATCACCTTGGTTTCACATTGTTGATCAAGAAGGTGATTGGCACGACATCCCGAAGGCACGGTTTGCACACTTGGTTCCCTTCCTAGCGATTACATTTGTGAAAAATAGTGTATTAGGTTGTGTAGCTTAGTTGAATTGCTAAGGACCATATTCGTAGTGTGCCTAGTGTATTAGGATTGCTAGAATTGGTTAGGTTGGCTTGCAACCCACACTAGGCTAGCACAACACTTGCTTCGCCATTTGTTATACTAACCGGTTTGTTTAGTGCTTTGTAGAAATTTTAATTAGGCTATTCACCCCCCCTCTAGCCATTTAGGACCTTTCAGAGAGGAGAGGAAAAAAGCAATATAGTGAAAGACAACACTACCGGATTTCCTGTCTTTGCCGAGTGCGCCATGCACTCGGCAAAGCCCATATTACACTCAGCAAAGGCTTTGCCGAGTGTTGCACTCGGCAAAGGCCACTTGGCAAAGAATCCGTCGGCAAAGACCTCTTTGCCGAGTGTTTTTTTGGCACTCGGCAAAGATTTTGCCGAGTGCCCGACACTCGGCAAAGATCAAAATGAAAAAAAATCCGAAAATAATGGCCAAAAAAAAAATTTAATCGGGGGAGGGCCCCACCGACCAACGCCCAATTCTTCTCTATCTAGCAGGATTTTTTTGCGGTATTTTTTGAGACTTCGTGTCGAGCGGGATAACCTCCGCTACCATTATCCTACACACTCACTTGTGTCTACACTCCATTTGGGTTTCCTAAATATTATGCAAAATCGAGTTAAAACTTATTTGAGACTCTAAATGAATTCAAATAAAAAACTTATCAACTACAAAGTTTTATAACTTTTTGAAGTCTACAATTTTTATTTAAGGAGTTTCTCCATCCGAGGTCGTTTATAAAATTTGAATTTCAAATTTCAATGATTCATATGTAGTTTCGTATGATAAGATAAATTCAAATGAAAAAGTTGTCAACTACAAAGTTTCATAACTTTTCGAGATCTATAACTTTCATTTTGGGTGTTCCCCATCCGAGATACTTTCAAAAATTCAAATTTCAAATTTGAAAATGTGACTGTACTTTTAGTTAGCAAAATTAATTTAAATTAAAATATATTCAACTACAAAGTTGTATAATTTCACAACACCTACATCTTTTATTTTGGTCATTTGATCATCCGACACGATTGGCAGAAACATTGTTCACAAATCCTATATATCTCTCTTGTAGTTTCGTAAACTACGAGAGAGATATGTGAGATTTATAAATAGATTTAATTTTACTTTATCAAATTAAGAAATGGTCAAAATAAAAGTTGTAGATCTTGAAAAGTTATACAACTTTGTAGTTGAAAATTTTTTCATTTAAATTAATTTATTGCTCCAAAATATACTACGAAATATGTCTTTGCCGAGTGTAAAAATAAAACACTCGGCAAAGACCTTCTTTGCCGAGTGCCAAAAAAAATAACACTCGGCAAAAGAGGCCTCTTTGCCGAGTGCCAAAAAGCACTCGGCAAAGAACTCTTTGCCGAGGGCTTCTTTTCTAGCACTCAAGAAAGAACGCTCTTTGCCGAGTGCTTTTTTTTGCCGAGTTTTTTTTTTCTTTGGCACTCGACAAAGAGCTCTTTGCCGAGTGCCCCAAAAAAACACTCGGCAAAGCAATTGATACTCGGTAAAGAGTCAGATTCTGGTAGTGCAAAGTGTGTGGAGACATACGGGAAGACGTTATTTGGTGAGAGGCAGTGGGGCCACACAATATGTGGGACGCCGTTAGATCGATTGCTCGTGAGAGATGATCACAAGATTGGAATCAAGAGCACATAGCGGATTCACAATTGAAAAAAGGGCTAGAAACAAGAAAAGTCAGAAAATGAAGAGCAAATCAGTGCAATTATCATGCGGTTGTCCCCTCGAATAAGCGACTCCGACGACCTGTCTTGCCAAAATAAAATTCAGCACATGCTTCCATCCGTATTTTATGAAAAATGACACTATGGCATGACTAATGATTTGTTTGATTTCTTTGTCTATTGTTGACTTTCCAGGTTTATATGTACCTAAAGCTTCAAATTATTAGTTTTATATATACATTCCCATAAGATATGTTTTGATTACGTATTTGTTTGAATTTATAGATATTAATTACTAGCTAATCAAGAACAAATAAGGCCCGGACGCAGGCGGCGTTTATAAACTAGCCAATGCAATCGTTTCCATGGACCAAGGCGCAGAACACATCAAGCAGTTGATGGTGATGCGTATCCCAAAGGTGGACCTACGCAGTGTCGAGCCTGGGCTTCCGGGCTGGGAGGAAGCCCGGGCCGCCGTGACGGCATCCATGGTCGCCCACGGCTACGTCGTTGTCGCGTACGACGCACTAGAGCCGGCGCACCGGCAGGTGCTGTTCGGCCGTGCCTTGCCGGAGCTCTTTGGGTTCCCTTTGGAGACCAAGGAGCGGAACGTATCCACCAGGTGGTTCAGAAGCTACATAGCAAGAGCAGCAATGGGCTATGAGAGCGTCTGCGTCGAGGAACCCACAGACGACGGTACCATCCACGACTTCACCAACTTGTTCTGGCCGCAGGGTAACCCGGAATTCAGGTAACACACCTCCAATCAAGTCATAGTCGATCGTTTCTTAACACTAGTGCATTTTTGAATTTGACACACAATTTGCCACCAGTGACATAATGCTTCGATTTGCAAAGAAGTTGCTGCAACTGGAGCAGACATTGCAGAGGATGACCCTGGAAGGCCTCGGCGTCCAGGAAGACACCATCCGCTCCCACCTCCGGTCGCTCACCCACACTCTCCGAGCGGCGCATTACGGCGTACAGCAAGACACGGGTAGCCGCCGACTGTCCATGTCGGTGCACCGCGACTTCAACATGAGCACCCTCGTCGTGCAGCACCAAGTGGAAGGCCTCGAGGTTCTGGCAGAGGACGGGAGCTGGCTCTCCATTAGTCCCGAGCCGGAGACGTTTACATTCCAAGCGGGCGAGCTATTCACGGTACAGCCCATCCGATCGATCAAACGTTGAAGCATTATTCGTTATTAGTTCTCCAAACTATTCTGTCGACTAACACCGCATGGAGCCTATTGCCATTTGCAGCTCCTCACCAACGGGAGGGTGCCGGCGCCCGTTCACCGTGTTAGGACGTTGAGCAACCGCGAGCGCTTCTCCATGCTTTTTGCCAGCTTTCTCCGGGACGGCGACGAGGTCAGCGCGGTGGAAGAGCTCGTCGACGGAGACCACCCTCTGATGTATAATCCTTGTAGGCTCGATGAGTACGTCGAATTCCTTTTCGCCAAGGAAGGCCACAAGCTGGATGACCCACTCAAGGCTTTCTGCGGAGTCCACAAGGGTACATCCATGGAGATTGAGTGATCGCAAATCAAGCTTTTCAGATATTCATCGGACGACGTATACGTCAAGTTATGGTAGCTGTCATGTAACTCAAATAATCGCGCGGCTTTGCTTGTTTAGTCTACCTGTGGCGACGCACATGTAGCGTGCTCATGACTATGCTTACGCACAAATACAACTCGAGGTCAATGATGGATGGCATATAGGCGTTCCATATACAATTGTTCGTTGTAATAAAGAATTATAAGTTTTTTTTTTGTGGGAACCATGAGATTCCATTAACCATGTGAACCAGATAAATCATTGGTCACCACTCACCAACACATGGATATAATCTTCTAGATCATCGCCAGGACTATAAACAACTTCTCCCTTAATGAATCTACCTAGACTAGCTAACTCATATGCTATTGTATTACAATTTCTTGAAACATGCTCTACTCAAGCTTCTGCAAATTCAACAGAAGGCAGTCCTTTCAACTCATGCACTAAACCACCCATAGATGGTAGCCTGTACTCCGATCCAAATTTAGGGTGATCTTTTTGCTGCTTTTGCACCTTGAATGCAAGCCATCAGTTCAGACTGCCATGTCTCAGCTACGAGCTGGAATTTTCCTACACCTGCCAAGTGCCAACAGAACTTCACCATCCTCATCTCGAATAAGGAAGCCCCACTTTCCTGTAAAAAACTTCCATCGGCATATACATGTGCAACGGGCCGGCGGCCCGGGCCTTGGCACGGCACAAAAGGGCACGGCCCTAAAGGGCCCACGGGCCGCCATGCCGGGCCGCTATACGGGCTCGTGTCTGCCTACCAGCCCAGGCACGGTCCTCCAGGCCGTTTTGTGCCAGGCCGGCACGAAAAGCACGGCCCATATAGCATGTCGAGCCAGCCCGTGGCCCACTTCAAAGTCTCTCGAAGGGGGCCTGCGGTGCGGCCGCCGCCGTTGCGCTTCGAGCGAAGCGCCATGGTGCGGGCGTTGCGGGGCGTTGCTGCCACAAGGCCTCAGGCCGTCCTCCAGGCTGGCGACCGTGCAGGAGGCATGGAGAAGGAGGCGGCGGTCAGGTGATGCGAGGGAAGGAGAGCCAGGGACGCGGGGAGATGAAGGCGGCACATACAGAAGTCTGATGCGTAGTCGGAAGGGAAGTGGCGGGAAGCACGACTCGTGACGGCGGCGGAGGGAGGAAGTCGCGATCTGGCCAAGTCTGGGGAACTGATAAGTAAGGGGTTAAAGTGTGTTGCCTATTAAGGTAGCTATTGGGCTATAGTATTGATGGCCAGTTAAGGTGATAACGGACCCAATACCGGGCCGAAGCTATTTTACGGGTCATACCGTGCCGCCCAGCGTGCCTCGGTAGCGGCCCAAGCATGGCCCTATACATCGGGTCGTGCCGGCCTGGGCCCGCTGAACATCAGGCCGTGCCGTGCTCGTGCCGGGCCAAAAGTACGCGTTTCGTGCTGTGTCAACGGGCTACAGACTGCGTGCTCATATATCCATCGGCATTGATTTTTATTCGCCCTGCAGGTGGTTGCTTCCATCTTCGGATTTGTTTGTTGTCTTGGCTTTTATATTTCAGTATATTTAAGTCTCACCAAATAAGCTCTCCCTCACTCACTCGATTTCACTCCCACCACCAGCTGTAGTATTTGCGACTATTAGCTGCTAGTGTGAATCTAAACAGGATATTACTATATTACTATATGACTTCTTATATTTAGTGAACAGTATTAGCTAAAAAAAAAGAACAAAACTAGGCCCGGAGACGTTTATAATTAGCCAGTATACAATTTTCTCGATAAAAAGGCGCAGAACAACAATTTTGAACCGTCACAAAGGTCTGCCGAAATGCATCACCGGTTCTAGTAGCGGCGGGGAGTTCAACTGAACGGCCTCGTTTGCCTAGGGATTCGATGAAGCCCCACCTCTACATATTAAAGGACTTCAATAAAGGTGTTTTTTTAAAAATAGGCCCCACCGCTAGTCAAACAATTTTTGCTTTATGCACTCATCCATTGGAATGTGCCTGGTTCCATCCTGTCTAAGGCATGACCGCCAACCGCATGAAATTTTCACACACACACACACGTGTGTGTGTGTGTGTGAACCCTACGCATTGGTCTCCATTTTATTATCCACATCCGCTTCTAACATTAGTACTTCCACAGGTTTAATTCTAGATCTAGTTTTTCCTCTTCTATCCCACGTTCTACATGAGCAGAGATGACGGAAGATGGTGGATCGTAGTGGCACAGCGTAAGCGTTGATGCTCACCTTATAATGATGTTAATCTCTTTATTCAACCTAATTAATGGGTTGGAATCTTTTACTCACCATAGTAAACATGTTGTTCAATAAAATCTTGCCAACTAAAAGTGTTTATGGCAGTTAAACAATGTCACATTTCCTTCTATTCAGCTTATATGACATTTTCAAGTACGGCATATATTCACCTTTGCTATTTCCCCCATAACCCCAGTTTATAGTAAGGGCTGCGCATTAGAAGATTGCCAAAGTTGCTTGCCAGAAGTACTTGGCATACGGAACCTGCCGTGTGGAGTGGAGGTTGGCTGAAGATTAGAGTTTCAGCTATGTGCATTTCTTAAGACCTTTGTGTCTCTTTTGTAATAATAGAAATGTACGCTTGTTTAATAAACTTGGTTACTGATTATTCACTGACATGTCACTATGTGTATGAAAATTAATCGCAGCATACACAGAGTTTGTATTCGAAGTCCTAGGCACTTCATGTTCGCACGCGTTCGAGACCTTGAGCTCCCAATTCCTTCTCGTTGGCAGGCGCCAGTCATCCGGCAGCCTACTCTTGAGGAGGCCCCTGTGCCCCGCGGCGTCCGGGCTCGCTGTTAGCTCATCAGCAGACGCGCAGAAGGTCTGGGTCCTCGTTTCGGTTCATCGGCGTCGCGGTCGTACCGCAGACACAGGCTTCCTTCGCGCGCGCCGACGCGATTCGAGAGCAGTTGGTTTCCGCGACCGACGCCTGCAGCCGAGCCACGCCCTCGCTCCCTGAGCTCGTCAGTGCTCTGCCTCTGCCCCGGAACAAGGCCCTCACGGCCGCGGCAGGTTGACGAGGCTTCAGCTCGCCGGTGCTCCGGGCATCGCCCTCTTCGGCTCGGCAATTGTCCCTAAATCTTAGGAGTGTTTTAATGGAGTAATACTCACCTCACGTTTCCAATCCCTCCAAAAAAAACAAGATAGCATTTCGATATCTGTAGTACAGTATACGCTCTTCTTTCCTCCAACACGTCTCACTCGTTCCCCATCGAAATGGCGCCCGCTTTTCTGACGACCAACCGCCTCCACCCTGCTACGACCTTCCGTTTTCCCGCCGGCGCCGGAGGGTGCAGCCGCCCTCACTGGGCCCCGCCGACGGCCCCTACAACGCTTTCCCCGGCGGCCACGCCAGCGGTGCCTCGCCGGCTCCTCCTTCCAGTTCCAGTGGCGGCCGGCATTTGGGACCTGATCTCCGGCGGAGCTGGAGGCGCGGCCGCTGCGTCCCTCGCCGTCCGCCGAGGTATGCAGCTCTTCCGGCAGGGAGATGTAGCTGGCTCATTGGCGGAATTTGACAAGGCCATCGAGATGGACCCACGACAGAAGCAATGTGAGTACGAGCTCTACCTGCTGTTTTTGTTTGATTTGAGGTGTGCCTGTGAATGTCATTAATTATCTACAAATCATTGCCTGTTATGACTTATGAGTACATAGCTGCAGCTAACGCCTTGTTGCAGATCTTTGGCAACGGGGCCTCTCACTGTACTACCTAGACAGGTGTGTAAAAATTTTCCGGCTAGCTCTTAACAACCATTATAATCATTATCCAAGAGCAGCATCAATCCGTAAGTAGGAACAAGAGCTCTCTATATATGTAACCAATAAACTACATGAATGTATCCAAACATAGGTTTGAAGAAGGTGCAGAGCAGTTCAGGATAGACGTTGCAGCTAATCCGAATGACACCGAAGAGTCCATATGGTGCTTTCTATGTGAGGCTCAGCTACACGGAATAGAAGAAGCAAGGAAGCAATTCTTGGAGGCAAGTTCTTTGGGGTGTACTAGTTGAACTGCAATTTTCTCATCATCAAGTTCTATCTTTTGATATGCATTCACTTTTTCTTCAGGTTGGTGTGGACTCAAGACCTGTAATGCGTGAAGCATATGCACTGTTTAGAGATGGTGGAGATCCTGAAAAGGTTATTTCTATGGAAGTTCAGTTTGTGTTCTATAACTTCTTTCTGAATATTTCTTGATATTTCACGTGGCCCATTTTTGTGTTTGGGCTTTAGTTAGTTGCAAACTTTTCGAGTGGATCTGATGATGAGATCTTCTATTCTTCACTTTATGCTGGACTTTACTACGAATCTCAGGTATGGAATAACCATTTCTGGAAAAATGTGTGACCTTTATACATTGTTTTAGGAATTGGATTCTAAATTCTCACATTCTAATGAGACCTTCGATTTTTTTGTCAACATTTTTTTATCTGTTAATTGGTTGACATTCTGAAATTTTGTACATTCTGATTGACATTATGAAATTTGTACATTTGGCACCTAATAATGTACACCTGCCCTTTCATTGAATTTGTATTTCAATGTTAGTGTTCATTGATAAAAAAACATTATACAAATATATGACTTGATATATCATCACTGGTTGCATAATAGATATATATTCCACTTGGTACATACCCTCCATTCTAAATTATAAGTCACTTTGACTTTTTTGGTACATCTTTTTGCTACGTATCTATGCATACATTACATCTACATGCATAATAAAATAGATATACTGAAAAAATTAAAGCGACTTATAATTTGGAACGGAAGAAGTACATCACTAGGAAAGCATACTTCGGTTTATAATCCATCTGAACACCTCATCCATGTAGCAAATATGCTAAAGAGCAAAACCCTTAAGCATCAGATTTAATAATATCTTATATTCATTCATGATTACTCCCTCCTTTGCAAATTATAGTTTATTTTGGTCTTATGTTAAGTCAAACTTCTGTAAAGTTATCTAAATTTGTAGCAAATTACCAACATCTAGAAAAATAAAGTTTGTTTAAATAGATTTTTCCATAAAATTTATTTTGACAAAGAATGTATTTGAATACATTCTTCTGAAAACATGATAAAAGTTAGGGAATTTGACTTAGAACAAAGGCAAATCCCAAAGTGAATTATATATAATTTCAAACCGAGAGAATACCAATTTAATATAGGCAAATTTCTCCCATTTCTTTGTATCATTATTAGTGCGAAGTTAATTACTAGCTACACTTGATACTGAGCAGAAAGATGCAGATATGGCAAAATCTCACATTGTTGCAGCATGCAAGTCGCCGTATGGATCGAGGTTTGGCCTCTCTTTCTCTCCTCTCTCTCTCTGTCTATATACATGTTGCGCCGACTAAGTATATTAATGTATGTATAAGTCGAATTCTCTGTGCAGGTCCGGCGATTACATGGCTTCCCTTGCATTTGTCCACTGCCAGTGTCGCAACTGGAATCTGGTGTGAAAGAAATCACCATACTCAAGAGGACCCGACAATTCTATTTGGACTTGATCCAGTAACTTGAGTATTTTTCATCCCGTGATATATAGACTGTAAATATATTTTCAACCGGATTCTCCTTGTTGAGCAACATCAACAAGGATATGGATTTTCAGACAATGAGTGACCGAGTTAAGGACAATATGAAAGGCTATCTCTTAGCAGCCAGGGGCCAAGTTCCCGTTCCCATATTCCACGTTTCAGTGACGTTTTCGTTCTGGAAATATGAATGTTCCCATTCCCACGTGTAAAATAACATCTCAAGTTCCCGTTTTCGTTCCCGTTCCAGAACGGGGAACGGGAACATGGCTGCTAAGGGCTATCTTACTGCTGTTCTGAAGTCTTTTTAGTACTTGACTTACATGGCATCCTATCTTACTTACCGCTGTCGAATAGCTGTGGTAGCGAGTCCCAAGGTGATGTTCCTATAAGGTCGACGTGATGCGTCACGTTTGGGCTGGTGATAACATAAAGCTTTTTATGAGCCTTCCTCTGACCTTGTTTTCTCACCCCACTGAGGCTGTTGAAAACGGTCAAACAAGACCTAAACTGTTTTTGTTCTATTTTTGAATTTGGTATTCTGTTTTTCATACCTAATTTGAATTTGTCTAAGAATATGAATTTGAGCGGGTCAAATACGGCATGGTGCGAGATATATTTTGACTGCTTTCATCCCTACTAGGGATGGCTTTTATAGAGGCGGTTGTCGCCTCTATCCATCCATCTCTAAAAATCCACACCCCTGTCCATCTGCCTCTAAAAATTGATTTTTAGAGGCAGTTGCACCTGAAATGAATTTGCAATGGCAGCTAGGTATTTACACACACTCTTGAAAATCGTTTCAAAAATAAAAATCTGGCTTCAAATAGCAAAAAAAAAAAAAAAAAAAAAAAAAAAAAAATCCAAGGAGACCCAACCTAGCAGCCACAAGTGCGTGTTGTCAAATTTGAAAATGAGGCTCAAACTCGTGACCTTAGCTCTTGCACACTCCTCCCTTGACCACTTTCACCTATAAGACACTTGTATCCAATTGGGACACTCATCCTCCTTACTTTATCTTCATCGAATTTAAAATTGGGCACTTAAAACCATAAATTGATTTAAATGAAAAACGATAAACTTTTATAACTTTTAGAGATCTATAATTTTGGTTGTGGTGAATTTTAGGCCATTAGAAGAATTTGATTTTAAATGTGAAAAATCTAAACGTAGTTTTGCTTGGATAGATGGTTTCATATAAAAAAGTTATCTACTATAAAGATATATATTTTCGAGATCCGCAACTTTTATTTTGGTTATTTCTCTATCCATAGTCATTTTAAGAATTTTAGTTTCAAATATGAGAAATTCACACATAATTTTTTCTTGAACAAATGATTTTAATTGAACTAAAAGTTGAATAAATTTTTGAGATCTATAACATTTCTTTTTGGTCGTTCTCGAGATTGTTTAAAACTCAAATTTCAATGTGTAATTTTTTCTATTTGGCGTTTATTTTAGAAGCAGATGTAGATCCTATCATCTCCAGAAATCAATTTAAAGAAGTGGTTGGATCTAGAGCCGCCCCTAAGAATATGGCTCTTTGTAGAAGCGGCTGAAAATACTAGTCGTCTCTACAAATGCATATGTAGAGACCGCTCATTTCAGGCTTCGGTTGAGATGTCTTTCTAAAAAGTTGAGCGTGTCTACATATGCTCTTTTAAGTAGTGATAAGAATTTTAAAAGCAAAAAGTATCTCTTAACGTTTAAAGTTTTCAATAAAAGTCGATTGGAACCCGGTAAATCTAATTGAAACATTTAAAGCTAATAAAATATCCACATCTAAAAATGGATTTAGTTTGAGAAAATAGTATAGAAAACCTAAAACTTTTTTATAGTATTATAAGCGAGCGCATTTTGAACACTTTTCATAGCAAAAACATCAGATATGACTAGTATGAACGCATTCATCATTAATATATGCTGTGGTTGACTTTGCTGAAATCATCATTGTGGATGTTTTGTACATATTATATGAGTAAAGTCCATGGCTAGTCCTTAAACTTGTGGGCTAGTCCTTAAACTTATGGAGATATGTTATCACGGTTCTTAAACTTGTAAAGTGCGTCACTTAGGTCTTTAAACTATATTTACATTTCATATTCATCCAAACAGATGTAGATTAGTACCCGCCTCCAGAGCAAAGACCTGACTGCTTGAAATAGAAGGTTAGCAGGGAGTATATACAAAAATCTCACAAACACAAAAGTTAGACGGATATTTATGAAATTTATGGCAGGGGCATCTTTCGAAAAAGAAGTCTGGGCGCGGCCTCCTTCCTCATGGCCAGACAAGCCCAAGATTTTAGAATTTAGAATGAAAAAAATTCGGTGCACACTGAAATGGACAAATTTCAGAAATTTAATAAAATCGGACCGGTTTTCACTTATTGACCAATCAAATATTTTGTATTTATCCGAATTTTGACCCGAATTTGGATAAATTCTATGTAAATTTTTAATTAAAAACAGAATTACAGAAAAATCAATTAAAACGATCAAACAATATAGGAGACTATGAACAAAGCCTAAGAACAGTAAGTACTTCAATAGGTTTCAAACACACAGGTTGCATCCAGCACAAATTTAATTTCATGTGTGCACACAAGATCACAGCATAAATACAACCAATATTTAGACAATACAATCCAAAAGAGTTTGTTCATCGCTCCTTAAATAGTTCACCCGCCCACCATTCACTTGATTGCGTGAAGCTTTCATGGAACCTAGGACATGGCAGAATATGACGCATTACTACATGAGTGTACAAGACCACTCTACTCTTCCCATGAAAGCCAAGATCACTCAACGGGGGAGGAGCTTTGGAGATTGAACGGCACGGCCGGAGGTGGAGAGGAGCGGCCAGGGTATGACCGGCGGTAGGGAGGCACGACCATGCAGCGAGAAGCAGAGATCCACTCTCTGTTTTCTCCAACCGCCACATAGCCAGTGGGAGAGGGGAGAGAAATGAAAAAAACTAGAGTTTCTACAATTGAGGTCTTGTTTTTATATTAGTGGGGGTGGGCAGATCTTGGAGTGGACTATAAATTTAAAATGGACCGAATTTATTTGGCTAGATTGTTTTCCGGACCCTACCGAAATAGACGAATTTCACTGAAATTCAGACCAAATCCTAGATCCTACGGCACGTGAGGCGCGGCGGCACGGCAACTCGTGGCAGCGCAAGGCAGGGACGCGCAGCCAGGCGCAGAGCCGACACAGCAGCTCGCGTCCGTGCAGGGCTAGCAGCAACCTGATGCGTCTAGCGGCAAGCGTGCGGTGTGGTGGGGTCGCAGCAGCCGACGGCGAGCCAGAACCAGGTGAGCACGCAGGAGTGCTGAAGCTGTTCGTGGCTTCGAGCAGAGGAAGAAGGGCCCAGAGAAGCTGCTGGACAATTAAGGCAGCGCGCGTACTTGTCGTTGGAGCTTGGCACATCTCCTCATCACCCGCCGTTGCCATCTCCACCTCCGCGATGCGCCTGTCACGCACATGACGACGCTTTTGTTGCGGTGTCACGGCCGGCATCCCGAAAGTGTGGCATCGTATGCGCCCTCGCCTGGCGAGCAGAGCAAAACGAGCTGCGTCGCCTGCCAAGCTTGGCGCAGCCTGGGCTCTGCTGCACGGTGATGCTAACGCAGCACACGTGCTGCTGCGTGGCTGGGGTTCGCGGCGTCCTCGTGACGGCCGCCCCTGCTTCCTGTGGAGTTGTCGGTGGGTGGGAGCCCTGAGGACGACCTCGAACAGCGCGTTCTTGTCCGTCCGGTCGATGACGTCTCGGTCCAGCGGCATATAGAGTTGATATGTGGGTACAGATCCGTTTGATGAATATAAGATCCGAACAGAATTTAAAAACTAGAATGGCATATTTTCTAAGTTTAGAGGCTGGAATAATACATCTTAACAAGTTTAAAGATTAGTCATAAACTTTTTCTTTTCTTTCTCTAACACGACTTCACGTGTCTTTTCATTAAGAAGAAGGGGCCGAAAGCTCGGCGAATACAACACGACACGACAACGGAACCACAGAGATAGTGGCTTAAACAAACGCTACGAACGAGAAAAAAGAAAGAAATGACCCTCCACCACGCCCAACAACGCAACCTTGAGAGGCAAGGTACAGCATCGCAGAGACTCCAGCTTAGGTGATGTAGCACGGTCACCAGAGCCCACGCAGCGTCTGCGAGGGGGCATCACACGCTCGGCGGCGACCGCCCGAGGTGGAGCCCAGCCCGACGTCGGTGACCGGGGACGGTCAAACAACGACGACGACAACAACAACAGCGGCTACACCCTCAACCAAGCTGGGAGACGAAGCGACGACAGAGCAGAAGCTCATACAACACAGGCACGGCAAGACCAGTAGCGGCAGGGGCGCGACGCGGCGTCGAAGGGGAGCGACGGGGGTGCATCAACAGAGCCTTCAGGAAGGAGATGACGCCGCGGGTGCCAACTTCGTTGAGACGTGCACCCCGGGGAGCTTTCACTCCCGATGTTGCTCCGGCAGCAGCAGTCTACACGCAGCGATTGACGACGCCTTCAAGAAGGTGATGACGCTGGCGCGCCACCATCGTCGGTTCCCGGCGCAAAACCTAGGGAAGGGGTTTTCACCCATACTGCCGTGCACCGCTGCTGAAGGCGAGGGAGGCCGGCCATCTCCACGCCGGGGCGGAGCCGAGTAGCGGCTTCCACGCCCCAGCGGACGCGACGAACGTCGTCTAGCCCAGATCTTCATGTTGTCCGCCACCGAGCTGGAGCTGCGCCAGATCCGGAAAGGGGAGGGTGAATCCGGCCAGAAGGCCCGGATCAGCCCATCTACCGCAGCTGCCGAGCGGCGCGTGGAGGTGGGAGGGGCGCCGGCGAGGGCCGCCGCCGAGCGGCCGGTGGAAGGCAGCAGGGGTGCGGACGAGCGCAGGCGCAAATACCCAG
This sequence comes from Chrysopogon serrulatus, assembly GCA_015844335.1. Lineage (NCBI taxonomy): Eukaryota > Viridiplantae > Streptophyta > Magnoliopsida > Poales > Poaceae > Chrysopogon > Chrysopogon serrulatus. The sequence goes on from JADLZL010002901.1 coordinate 310,362, forward strand.
TTGACCCGCTACGCAAATACCCGCCTGCCGCCGGGTTGCCGATGGGGCACCGGTGAGGCTCGGTGCCTGCGCCAGGGCTCTGCCTAGCCGCCCGGCCGCGAGTGAGGGGGGCTAGACCGCTGTCCCGCCGCCCACCCCGAGGGAGCGGAGCCACTGCCGGGCGTGCTCCACCCGCCACCACCGCCGGCGCTGGCCGGTAGGGCCACCCCTGCCAGATCCAGCCGGGGGCTGGATCCGCCATGGAGGGGCCAGCCCCACCCGCCACGCCGCCCGTCGGCCGCCCTCGCCGGAGGAGGGTGAGACGCGGGGTGCGCCGGGGAGCAGGGCCAGATCCGGCCGTGGAGGAGCTGGGGAGGGGTGGGGGAGGGGAAGAGAGGGAAGAGGAGGAAGGGAGGTACCGGGTGAAGCCTTGTTGAGCACCACCCAGCCTGGCCGCCGCCCCGAGGAGAGGAGCGGCGGCGGCCGGTGCCCGGCCGGGGAGGAGGAGGGGGGTCTTGCGGCGGCGGGTAGGGCCCCGGGTCGCCCCCACGGGAGGGAGACGACGCGAGGGATCAAATCACATTTGATGTCATTAGTCATAAACTTTACTCTCGTACTGAGTAAATTACTATCATACATTCATGCTGCTTACAAGGCATTAGCCACCTCAAGAAAAAATAGATGATGGAAATACAATTACCTAGTCAGCATCGGTCATATGACTTGGGAACGGAAATACTAAAATAAAGTGTAAAGAAAATCTAACTCTAAAAGGAGGTCAATTATCCTTTAGTACCAGAAGGAAACAGTTAGTAAATAATTCAAATAATGATCAAAGGCAATACACAGGTTTTTACGTTGAAAACTCTTGCATGAAAAAACCACGGACATCAATGATCTTTATGATAAGATGAGAGTTTACATGATACGAAAATACAATGAGTCCTCAGCTCTATCCATATGTCTTACAACATGTATTTATTGGATAAATTGACTGCAGTCAAATATGCAAACAAATATGTTAAATATATAACTCGAACCGTGGGATCTCCATGCATCCACACAAGACGCATCTTTAGAATTCAAATCATACTCCAACAAGCATCATGATTCTCCAAATAGAGAAACTTATCAATATTGCACACCCACTAATCAGTTAATTTTTCTCTCATGAGTCATGTCATTAGCTTCTCTCGTGCTGAGTTTAACTCTTTGGCAACTTCTTTTATACTGATGCGTTCATTTGGTGATTCTCTGCAGCACATGAGTGCACATTTTGTCACCAAAAATAAGCATTCATAAATTTTTTCTGGCTCATAGGCACTGTCTTCAGTCTCTCTTTCTCCATTTGTCAGAATCAGTTTGTGATCAACTATTTCCATTATTTTATCGGGAAAAAGACATCTCAACCAGCCTGAGTAGGTTCAATCGGTCTGTGAATCTTTCATCAGTGGGACTCACTCCGGTAAATATCTCAAGCAGCAGAATGCCATAGCTATACACGTCTCCTTGTGTTGATGCTTGACCCCTCATGCCATACTCTGACAACGAAAATAATTAGTAGAGATCGCAAGATATCAATGGCAGAGTTATGGCCTCAAATGATCACATACTTTAACAAAAATATAATCTAGTCCAGTTCTCAATGAAAGAAAGAAAGGTATATTGTTTGGTCCACTTTCCAAGAAATGGATAACAAAAACAACTCATCATAAACTACGGACCTTCCAGAATAAATAAGGACCGGACAAAGTTGTAAAGGGTAAATAGGTTGTTGATCTATTTTTCTTAAGAACAATTGAGAAAGGATGATACTGAGGAAACTACGTATATTAGCATAGAGAAGGCTGTACCTGGAGGAATGTAGCCAATGGTACCCTTGATGCCCATGCTTGTTGCTGACTGAGAAGACATCATACCTTCTTGAACCAAAAATTTTGCTAATCCAAAATCACCAACATGTGCAGTCATTTCATCATCCAAAAGGACATTACTAGGCTTCAAATCACAATGGACAATTGGCACAGTTCCGTGGTGGTGGAGGTAGTCTAGTGCTGTGGCAACTTCAATAGCTATGTCCATCCTCTGGATTAGCCTCAGAGCCTCCAATGATCTATTATCAGTACATGTTCTAGTATGTAACCATGTCTCCAAACTACCGTTTGGCATAAACTCGAAAATCAGAGCCTTGAAATCTTTACCATTGTGATCTATACTGGAGCAAGAACTGAGGACTTTAACAAGGTTATGATGGCGAATATTTCTCAATGCTTCACATTCTCTAAAGAATGATTCATTAGCACCATGCTGTTCTAGATCTATTACCTTTGTGGCAACAATTAGTGTCTGATTCCCAAAGGTCATGGTGGCTTTGTACACAGTTCCGAATGTGCCTTTTCCAATCAGGTTAACTGAGGAGAAACCATCAGTTGCCTTGAATATGTCATTGTACGACACCTTCTTATGCTCAAATTTCAAGTCAATAATGGATGGATTATTTTTTTGGCCTTCTACGGTATCGAATAGCAAAGAACAACATGGCAGCACATAGGCATGCTAATGCAGCAGCTGTACAGATTATTGCAATGATTCTCCTGGGATGTTGTTTATGTGTTTGGATATCTGCAGCACATCCAGGTAGATGCATTTGTGGTGGCCCACCACAAATATTGGGATTACCTCTTACATCCACTGCAGTTATGTTTTCGAATACTCCTTCTATTGGTAGTTTCCCCTCGAAATTGTTAAATGAAATATCCAGCTGTTGGAGCTCCATCTGATCAATGAATTGTGGTACTTGACCAGAAAAATTGTTACGGGACAGATTGAGGTTTAGCAGTGCTTTCATCTTGCTGAAGGATGAAGGGAAAGAACCCTGAAACATGTTTCTGTCAAGATAGAGTGTCTGTAATATCTGACACCCATCGATGGTGCTTGGAATTTCACCGAACAATTTGTTATTTGATAAGATAATCTTTTGTACATTGTTCATCTTGCCTATTTCCAGTGGCAATGGACCACTAAGATGGTTGTGTGACAAGTCCATGGCTAGAGAAAGGGAGGGATGCATAATTTCCTTTGGAATATTTCCGACCAACTTATTGGTTGACAGGTTTAATGATTCTAAGGCCTGCATCGAACTTAGCTCCTGTGGTATATTCCCTACTAGTTCATTGTTTTGGAGGAATAGACGGGTCATCTTGGTAAGGTTGCCAAAAGTCAGTGGAATTTCTCCAGAAATGATGTTATTTGCTAGATCTATCATTTCAAGTCTCCAAAGTCTGCCAATTTCTTGAGGGATGGTGCCTCTAAGTTGCATGTCGGCCAGCTGAATTCTTGTCAGGCCAATTAGTTTCCCAATTTCAGGAGGTATGCTACCAGAGATAGGATTAGTTTGCAAACTGAAAAAGTAAAGATCGCTTGAAAGATTGCCTATGGAACTGGGTATAAATCCTTGGAGTTGATTATCTCCAAGGTCCAATGCTTGTAAACCAGTACAATTTGCTAAAGCATCCATAAAATCCCATTGCCTAGGTGTAGTGGCCTCTAGTAAGTTTGCTGCAGCTGCAAAAAGCTCAAGGTACTGTAAATTTCCTATGCCGGAAGGTATTGGACCTGTGAATTTGTTATAAGCAACTTGAATCATATATAACTCCGAACAATTGGACAAGGAATTAGGGATTGGTCCTTGTAGTTGATTTACAAATACTACAAGTGCCCACAAGTTTGGCAAAGTAGCGCCGATATCTGAAGGAAGATTTCCACTGAACTGGTTGTAAGCTAATTGGAAGACCTGCATGGATGATATATTGTACAAGGAACTTGGTATCTCTCCTGAAAGATTATTTTCATTAAGGCAGATAGTTCTGAGGACTTGGAGCTGGCCGAGAGAATCAGGTATAGTGCCAGTTAAATTATTGACATCTGGACGAAACAGTAGCAGCCTAGTTAGATTACCAAGGCTTGGTGGGATGTTACCGGTGAGGTTATTAGAGGTCAGTGATAGGTAAACAAGTTCTTTGCACAAGCCAAGATTGTAAGGGATTGGGCCTTGGAGATTATTTCGCCACAAACTTAGGTCCTGTAGCCTGGTACAGTTCCCGAGACTTGATGGTATATTACCACCAAGGGAATTCACAGACAGATTCAAGTTGCGCAATCTGCTCAATTGCCCTAGCTCCTCTGGGATGATTCCCGTGAAGTAGTTGTCAGAGAGCCTCAACTCCTGAAGGAAGGAGAGGTTCGAGAGAGATGGAGATATCTGACCTGAAAGACGGCTGGAGCTTAGAACAAGAGCAGTGACCCTATCAGAGTGAAGGCCGCCACACTGGATCCCAGGCCAGAGACAATGGTGCACCGAACCATTCCATGACGACAATATTCCAAGTGGATCGCTTATGAGGGACTTGAAGGATAGAAGTGCCAAAGCATCAGTTGGCTTTGGTAAATGGTTTGCAAGGATGAACTGAGCAAAAGGAGCTTAAAAGGAGGAATTGAAGGGTGAGAAAGAAGCGAGAACTTCCCATTGGTTTGAGTTTGGTGGTAGGAGCGAATACATGCAAGGCCGCAATGCATTCATTCCTATATATACTCAGCGAAAGCTAGTTTTTATTTATTTACTAATTATGATGAAAAAGTGCTAGCTGGTCCAATCTATAACTCCTATAATTCTAACCCCCACTAGCCTATTTCTCTGCCCTATGATTGGTCGAATCAACAAAGATGATGTCATCATAGCTGCGTTTAGCATTGATTACGTCTACTGATTAGTTACCTCCACTAAGCCTCTCATTTATTTTCCACTACCTATTTCTTTTGAAATAGAAAAAAAAGTCGTAGCACCTAAACCAAGTATCGTAATTAAAATCCAATTGCACCATGGTGTTTCTCGCAATAAATTCTTCAAAACAAGACCCACATGAATATATTTTGATAACTTCAAATGAATATATTTCGATAACTTTTCTACAAAAATTTAAACCGTTTCTAAGCAAAAAACCTAGCAAAACTACATATCATATGGATTACATGTGGTCCTCCAAAACATACGTATAGATGAGATTTGGGTGATGCCCAGTTCAAATAATCTATACCATGTCAATAGATACAACATCCGCAATTGACCTACTACATCTATATATATATATATATATATATATATATATATATATATATATATATATATATATATATATATATGAAAATTCTTTTCTACTCCGTAGGAGTAGCTACTCCCCACGTGAGAGTAACGCAAGCGATGTCCAGGAGTTCGCACGCAGATGACACCGTTCCACCGTCGTTAAACCCGTTAACGGGTCAAAAAGAAAAAAATGGGCCCGTTAATCCAACCGTGTATAATGAAATTTAACCCTGGTCCCGGTCATCTCTCTCCTCTCCATTCGCATCGAGGCGGCGGCGACAGCCTCCACCGCTTCCTGCACCACGGCCAGGTCCCATCGGCGCACTAGAGCTAGCTCCGTCCGGTGGATCCCTCCTGGTGGCGGCAACATCGAGCCCTCCCCACTACATGCAGCGCCGGCGGTGGCCCCTCACGCATCCTTGGTGGCGGCGTCCCCTCCCATCCCGAGCAGCATCGATGGCGGCGGCACAGATCTCCTCCACCACCAGCGGCAGTGCAGGTATCCTCTACCACCAGCGGCGGCGCGGATCCTCAACTAGCGATGTTGGCCCCCGTCCTCAATAGCACAGCGAGCAGCGCCTCAAGCATGCCGTGCAGGGGCGACGGCGGCGAGCAGCGCCCCAAGCATGCCGTTCATTGAGTAGCGGCGGCGGCGGCGGCGGCGGCGGCCCTTGCCTTCCATCCTATGGCAGCGTGACGCAGGGGCGACGACGGCTTCCCTCCAACCTGCATCTTCGCCGTGCAGGCGTGCAGCGCAGTCGGCCGTAGGACGGCGGTGGTACCCTGCCTCCTTGCTCCTTGCCGCACTATTGCATTGTCTTCCGCCCATGACTGCTGTTGGACGAGCATCACCTTAAGTTCAGTTATCTGGCGTGATAATTGGATGTTTTGGTGCCCATATGCTTGAGCAATTTTGTTTGTTTATGATTTGTTTTGTTGGATAGATCTACTCCTAAATCTGTTGAGTCCGTCATCAGTCAATGACTTTCTGGTGTTCGACGAAATGAGTCGCCTACCCGATCGTACAGTTTGCATCATGCCATCGTCTGCTGTGATTTGAGAGATTTCATACCCTATTATGCTACGTACCTCAGTTCATTTATTTTCTGATCGTCCGTATAACTTCATAGTTTCATTTCAATACTTCCATTAGATGTATGAGTAGAGTATGTATCAGTTGATATTTTTGTCAAAATAAGGTACCAGTTCATACTTTTTCAGACCAATTCATGTATCAGTTTATACTTTCAGATTAGTATACGTATCAGTTGATATTTGTCAAAATAAAGTACCAGTTCATGCTTTCAGACCAATTCATGTATCAGTTTATACTTTCAACAGATTAGTATTGCTACATACTTTTTCATGCCAGCATGTCACTTTTTTCAGGTTAGTACTCGATATATATCCATCGCTTTGATAATTTTTATAAGCCTGGATCACTGGATACTAACGCATCAAAAAATTCCTATGCGTATATACTAGTACTAAATAATGGGTATATATACTCATAGTTTACTATGTGTATGTTCAAACACGTATCCTGACAGTACATACTCGCATCGGAGTAAGGTACCTTGCACAAAAATAATTCAAAATACTCCCGTGTCATACTCTGGCCTAAATAAAAACGTTCATACTAACTAGAGTATAAATGTATACGTGAGTATGTCCACATACTTATTATCAATTTTTATTCAACATATTTTAATCCAAATGGTACACGACCTGCTAGCTGATTGATATTTTGAAAGTATGTGAACACGTACGTTTTCCAATCTGCTCTATCGATTTTTCCGCGTTGGCGTGGCATTCAAATGTCTGGTACTCCATGCATGGAGCCGAGAATTCAGTTGCCGTTTTGCCACTCCATGCATGGAGCCGAGAATTGGGTTTTGCCTTTTGGATCTCTGTTGTTGTACCCGGCTTAGATTGGAGCAACCCGTTTGCTTCTCCTAATTAGCCGGAGCCTTAACGCCGTGCATGTTCTGTAGTTGGGAGTAAGTACTCCGGAGTAGGAAAAATATATATATATATATATATATATATAGTTTCAACCATTATAAACTTCTTATATTTTTACTTTATTCCTGCAGCAACGCGCGGAGCATTCTACTAGTAATACTGCTTTTTAGTCACCGCGTCAAATCATCGCCACGTCAAAGTCTTCCTATCAAGTCACTCAGGGGCATTCTATATATACTCAGCGAAAGCTAGTTTTTATTTATTTACTAATCATGATGAGAATGTAGCTTTGTCTGCTCCTAATATTTCATACTGCCAGTAGTATACTAGTGCCTGGATGAACTACCATATTCTTATGATGAAGAACTGCTGGCCACGTCAAAGTCTTCCTATCAAGTCACTCGAACTTTTGTCTGCTTCAAATAATTCATACTGCTAGTAGTATACTACTTGCTCCATCCTAAATTGTACGGTATTTAACTTTATTGGCTCCAAGTTTGATCACTCGTTTTATTTAAAAAATTTATACAAATATAGTTAAATTTAAATCATTTTAAAGAACTTTTATTAATAAAGCAAGCCACTATAAAAAAAAGTGATATTTTGTACAAAATTTTTATAATAAGATAAATGGTCAAACTTGATGTTAAAAAATCAAAACATCTTGTAATTTAGGATAGAAGAAGTACTGTTCTTCAACTTGACCCAGCCAATATTCCTGTGTACCCTTTGTGCCTGCATGAACTACCATATTCTTTATGGTGTCGTTAACTATTTGGAACATGTATCATTATTTATTTTGTTTAAGCCGTGGACATGGTGACACTCTGTTCCACATATTACTTTGACCACTTCTTTTCGCAAAACACTTGAAATCATTATTTTAGTTTCACACCATCAAAATTCAATGTTTTGCTAATTACTCCAAAATTATGTTAGGTGCTCTAATTAAAAATCTAAATCCAAATATATGCTGATATATTTTTAGCATCAATGGCAGGTGCTCTGCCTTTTTATTTAGTACAGTAGGTAGTAGTAACAATATGTACAAAGAGGCCTCCAAGAAAGATGAGGAGGAAAAGAAGCAAGATGACAAATAAGATGTGGAAGAAAGACTTTTGCAGGCTGGTTGAGCACCAGAAGCTCTTTATCTCTTTATCTTTGTTTTCCTTTTTGTGTTTTCAGTCGGGTCTAGTCTGAACTATTTGGTTGTAAGCTTAATGCTTAAGTACTCTTTTATCCTGGTTATGCTCTATTTTTATGTTGACTGGATGGTTTTTTATGTCTTTGTACTTGGTATTTGTTACCGGACTTGCTATTTGGTGTTCCCTCCTTCAGATACCTACGCAATCGACCCCTGGCTCCTCAAATCGCTTGAAGGATTCCTTGCCCTTCAGCACCTCTCCCCTTTACAATTTTTTATCCAATGAATACAAACACACAATGGAAGATTCTGTGTTGGAATGTGAGAGGGCTAAATTCAGACAAGAAATGGAACTCGATAAGAGACAAGATAGTGGAAAGCAAGTGTGACATTGTGTGTCTTCAAGAAACAAAAAAGGAACAGTTTGATCTAGCTTTTATCAAAAATATTTGTCCCCAGCAGTTTGACTCCTTCACTTTTAAGCCATCGGTGGGAGCTTCAGGAGGAATATTAATCTGCTGGAAGGGGAGAATTTTTAATGGAGTAGAGACTTTCAAAATGATTATGCCATTTCTGTGGAATTCTCATCAAATTCAAACTCCTGGTTACTTACCGCAGTATATGCCCCATGTACAGCACTGGGGAAAAGAGCCTTTTTGGAATGGTTCAAAAATATTGAAATGCCTAATGATAGAGAATGATTGATCATTGGGGATTTTAACCTAATTCGGAAACCAGAGGACAGAAACAAAGAGGGAGGTGATGTCACAGAAATGTTCTTATTCAATGAAGCTATTAGTACTCTGAGTCTTACAGAAATTCCACTACATGGTAGACAATTCACATGGTCGAACAAGCAACCCTCCCCTTTGCTTGAAAGGCTTGACTGGTTCTTTACCTCCAATGCTTGGAACTCAAAATTCCCAGGAACTATAGCAAGAAGTCTAGTCATGGAAACATCAGACCACTGGCCTTGTGTAATTGAAATTACAACCGCCATTCCAAAAAGCAGGTTTTTTAGATTTGAAAACCACTGGTTAGAGAGGGAAGATTTCATCTCTGTAGTCCTCCAAGGGTGGGACTGCCACCCAATCAGCAATGATCCAGCAAAGATCTTGACCGCTAAATTTAAAAATTTAAGAAAAGTACTGAAAGTCTGGAACTCGAAGACACTAGGACTAGCAAGTGCTATCAACAACAACAAGCTGATCCTACATCTGTTGGACACAATTGAATCTTTTAGAGACCTCTCCCTCATAGAATGGAATTTCAGAGAAAGAGTTTGTTCTAAATTAATTTCCCTACTAAAACAGCAGAGAAGTTACTGGAAGCAACGAGGAAAAATCAACTGGGTCAAAGAAGAAGATGCCAGTACAAGATACTTTCATGCCCACGCCACCATCAGACACCGAAGAAATTCTATTGCCACCCTACAGGACACATCAGGGATCATTTCATCAATACATGAGGACAAAGCCAAGATACTCTGGGAGGCTTTTAAGGAGAGGCTGGGCACAAATAATTTAAGTCAGATGCTGTTCAATCTTGAAGATCTCTTATCTGTCTCTGACAACCTGAGTTCATTGGTAATCCCTTTCAGTAAACAAAAAATTGATGCAGTGGTTTCTGAGCTTCCAAATAACAAGTCACCAGGTCCTGAAAGTTTTAATAATGAATTTATAAAAAGCTACTGGAATCTGATTGCAACAGACTTTTACAACCTATTTGACAGTTTATATGAGCAAAGTCCATGCATAAGAAGCCTGAATACCTCACACATAGCCCTCATACCAAAAAAAGATGGCCCAACAACAACCTCAGATTACAGGCCCATCTCTCTACTCAATAGTTCGATCAAGATGTTCACTAAGCTACTAGCAAACAGGCTACAGAAGAAAATCAAAAGGCTAATTTACAAGAATCAGTATGTCTTCATCAAGACTAGAACCATTCAAGATTGTTTAGTATGGGCTCTTGAATATATGCACTTATGCCACAAATCAAGAAAAGAGTTGATTATCCTGAAGCTTGACTTTGAAAAAGCCTTTGACAAGGTGGAGTATCAAGCCATAATCCAAGTATTGCAGGCCAAAGGTTTTGGTGACAGATGGATTAGATGGATTAGAGAGCTGCTCTCCACAGCAACATCCTCGGTACTACTTAATGGTGTCCCTGGAAAAACAATTCACTGTAGAAGAGGGCTAAGGCAAGGAGACCCTCTTTCTCCACTGCTGTTTGTCTTAGTAGCCGTCCTCCTTCAATCAATTCTAAACAAAGCAAAATCTTAGAACCTTCTGAACCTGCTGCTGCCCTTGAGATCAAGTGATGATTTCCCCATCATACAATACGCTGATGACACCTTGATCATCATGGAAGCATGCAGTAGATAGTTGATAACTCTCAAAGCCTTACTGCACTCATTTGGCGAATCAACAGGACTAAAAGTTAACTATGCAAAATCGGTTATGGTTCCTATAAACATCTCTGAAGATAGGTTGCTCCATCTAGCTAGAACTTTCAACTGTGAGACAGGAAGTTTGCCTTTCACATACTTAGGTCTCCCTTTCAGCTTGACCAAACCAAGAATTATAGATTTCTCTCCACTAGTCACTAGATGTGAGAGAAGACTTGCTGCTACCTCAACCTTCCTTAATCAAGTTGGAAGGCTGCAATTAACTAACTCAGTTTTCTCAGCCTTCCCAACATTCTGCATGAGCACCTTTGCAATCCATGCATCTGTCATTGAGCAAATAGATAAATTCAGAAAACTCTGTCTTTGGAGAGGGGCAGACATCAATGCAAATCAGAGACCAAAGGCAACTTGGACAGCAGTTTGCAAATCCAAAGAGGAAGGTGGCTTGGGAATACTAAATTTAAGGACACAGAATGAAGCATTACTCTTGAAGCACCTAAACAAATTTTTCAACAAGGAAGATATTCCATTGGTGTCCTTAATCTGGGAAAGCTACTATGATGCTGACTGTTTACCAATTCAGGGAAAAAAAAGGTCATTCTGGTGGAGAGACATACTCAAACTGTTGGATAAATACAAAAGGAATGGCAAAAGTAGAAATCAGTAATGGAAAGTCTTGCTTCTTATGGCTAGATCTATGGGGTGAAAAAGTACACCAATTTGCATACCCAGAATTATTCTCTTTTGTAAAGAGCCAAACAATCTCTCCGGCAAAAGCAAAGCTCATCACTCCTTTAACAGAAATGTTTCATCTTCCTCTCTCCCAGCAGGCCTTCCAACAATTACAACTCCAAGAATCTGATCTACAGCAGATAACTCTATCAGAAGACTGATGTTTGGTCGTACATATGGAGCTCTGGAAAGTTTTCTGTGGCCAAAGCATACAAGCATCTTAGTGGACACTCACACATTCACCAAGGTTTTAGATGGATGTGGAATAGCAACTATCAGAATAAACATAAAGTCTTTGCTTGGCTCACTTTGAAGGATAGACCGAGCACAAGAGAATTATTGAAAAGAAAAAACATGGAACTACCAGACTATAGCTGTGTGCTGTGCCACAACAACGCAGAGGAATCTTTGTCACACCTATTGATCTTCTGCCCCTTCTCTCAACAATGCTGGGCTTGGCTACACTGTCATGTTTCCTCCCAAGAGGAGTTATTTAAAAATCTAGAAAACTTCAAGCTACAACTACAAACCCCTTTTTTCATGGAGGTCATCATCTTGATGAGCTGGTCGATTTGGAAGGCAAGAAATGGACAAATCTTCAATCAGATTCAACCTCGGTGGAGGAAGTTAAAAGAGTATTCAAGTCTGAATTTGCACTGGTTCTCCTCCGTGCAAAACAAAGTTACTTCCCTTTCATAGAACAATGGTTAAACAATCTAGTTTAAGCGCCCTGACTGAGCTTATCTTCTTTCTTAATTTCTTTGTCTCCTCAACCCCTCCCTAGTTATCCAGATCTTCAGACATTTACATTAACTGCATTACTGTTTTTTATTATTAATATATCAGTGCAAACCCCTCCAGTTTCTTTAAAAAAAAGAGTAAACAGGAAAAACGGAACAGCAAGAGAAACAGGCTAAACAGGTAACTGAAAGAAGGGAGGGAGAGAAAATAAAACGGGAAAGAAAAACAAAGGCCACAACTGCGGCTCACTCCTCCCATGCCTGCTTGAATTGCCCAAAGGTCTTCTCTGATTGCCGCAAGGTTCTGCAGTTCATGCTGTGTTCTCATTTCTCAAACACTCTTTTGCATCTTTCTTTCCACAGATTCTAAGCTGTGTAGATGATAATTGTTGCTCGCTGGTTTTGTGCGTCGCCTCTTCCTAGGTTCAGCTTAGTCCACCATTCACTGATCTTTGTTATATTTTGGTTCCAGAGTCCAGAACAGACTTCCACTCCTTGCCAAATCAGTTTCGCGAATGAAGTTGGCAATCATATGTGATTGTGATTCTAGTTTGCAAATTGGCTTTGCCTGGCCGGCTTGTTGATTCTGCTCTGCGTCGGCAATTTTCTTTGGAGCAGAAGCCAGATGAAGAAGCGACATTTCGTTTCAGCCAGGCATTTCCAGATACACTTCCAATCGAGTTCTAATAAAGTGCCGAATTACTGGGCGTCATATGCCGATATGGCGGAGTGTTGGCCGGATGCTCCCAGTCTGTAAGAGCACTCATCCTCCCGTGGCTAATCTATGCTAATACAAAGTCATTGATTTTTATTCTATCTATATTTATTTATCCCAAGTGATCGTTCACTCGAAATGAATTCAGCGAACGGTCCCACAGACCATGCATGCGTGTATCGTTGGATGAGTGGCTGCCAAAAAGGGAAGAATATGGGATTTTTTTTTCTAAATAAGGTATGTCTGAATGTCTGAAAAATGTTCGCTTCTTCTTGGATGAACGTTTGCCATTTAGCCATGTCGTGCATTTGGTCCCGATCATCTACAAATTAAATTCCCCATAAAAAAATAATATCACCAATATCTCATTAGTATAGTTTCTCCAATAAACACCTAATATATATTCTTGGTCCTTGAGCACGTAAGGTTTGTTGTGCATACATAATTCTCATTAAAGAAGTCACATTGCTTTCATTCATCAAATGGTCACCTAAACTAACCTTAGATTCCTGCAGCAACGTGAGGGGAATTTGTCTAGTACATATATAAAGAAAAATGAATCCCACTACAATTCTATCTTGCACCACAAAATTCCATGTAATCAAGTAGCTGAGCAGTCACTTATCCCCCATCCTCCACATGCACACCATCTGCCCATTAAATATGAACACAACCAAGTGCTCTACTAGTGAGGCAAGTCTTGGTCTTCTCACTTCCTTAAAATGATAAAAGGAAACAAGGATGATGCCATGGCAATACAGTACAGTGAAGCCGAAATGATCTAACCAAGAAGAAGTAAACAATTGAAAGGATGATGCCATGGCAATACATTATAGTGACTGAGATGATCTAACCAAGAACTAGTAAATAATTGGACATGAGACAAATGGCATTCTCGGTGACTTCCCTCTCCCTCCCCACCCCTACCACCATCGTCCTCCCCACCCCCACGTCAATGTCTTCCATGTCCGCTTCCTCTCTATCGTCATTATGGATCTTCTAGGCCTCTGCTTTAGGCCCGAGAAGGTGGTCAAGGCTGAAATCTGCCGCAGGCTTGGTCTCCTAGTTTGTTTCAATTCCTCTTCTTCGACCTTAGAATTTCTTCATGTTTCTATCTTTTATCCATTGCAAATTTAGCTCAAGGTAAATGAGTTCTCTCGACAGCCACAATCCTGCAATCAATGATCGGGGGCTCTGCTAGGGAGTTTACGATATGCCCTTTGGGTGAACGTGTTTTCCACTTCTCAGTCTCCTCGCAACCAGTTGGCTCCTAGTACATCTACAACCTAGGCTCCTTTTGAATGTGCTAATTTCAAGATCTTCACCCTATGGCATTGTAGTGGTCTAAATTATAAAGCAGAATTTCGCCGATTGGAGGCTGACAAGTTGGCTAAATGGACCCACAGTTGCAAAGATGAAACAATCTTCACTGCTAGGTCCATCTCCCCTCACCGGTGCAAACACTATCCTAGTGTCAAATTCCAGTCATGGCGTCCAATTCAAAAAATCAAATGTCGCCAAATGAGCTCATCAATCGATCTTTAATCATCCAATTTTGGCACGGGGACTCCACCAACCATTGTTCTTGATAGTCAAATTCATATCAATACTCAAAAAGGGATTCCGGGTAAGCATCCTTTAAATCAAATTGTTTGAGCCTTTTTTTCTCTCGATGCATGACTCTTGGTATTTCTACTGAATTAACTTGTCATTAGCAACTAGCCACTTATCTATCACCAACATTCCTAAGCATGAATTAGGTTGTCATCCCTAATTGTATATGCTAAGGATAAATATAGGTTTATTGTATACATATTATTCTATTAGACTAGGCAGAAATATAGATATAAACTAAGAACAATTCTACAAGCGGATAGATAATTATATCATTGTAGCATTTTACCTAGAGTACTACCAGGTTGCCGATTTATATTTATACCACTGGGAAGGACAGGATAAACTCTAATTTATTATATATACGATGAATAAGTGATACTACCAATGTCATTTAATCTACTCATAACAGGTAGAGGTCATAAGATAAATATAGGTGATAAGTATAATCAAGCATCATAAATAATAGATAAACATCAGAGCACTTTCTAGTCATAATCATAGCTAGCCAGTGGATAAACTAAGGAATTAATATCTAAGGTAATTCTATAACTAAATCAATGAATAACTCTAATTAGTGCAATTACATATAGTAATCATTGTTGGATTAACCCTACATCATGATCACATGTAAAGGGCATCATCTAGGAAGGATGTGAAACAGAGTCATCACCCAACTTCACGACCGTGCCTGCTTGCCTACATACGGGGGGTGGACTACAGAGGAATCAACGTAGCTATCACCTGTGCGAACTACCACACGACCCGGCATATCAGGGTGCACTCGCAGATAAATAGAATATCTAGACACCACGTCTACATATTGACCATCATCTACCCAACGATCGTTTGGATAAACGCTATACGAGCAATTAAATAAATTTAATAAGATCAAACCAACTATACTAGATATATAATCAAAGTAGACAATGACTATTGCAATTAAGAACATATGAACTATTAAGAATAATGGTTCCCTAATCATAATGAAGAATACAATAAGAAAGAAAGAACTAGAACTATACCGAACTTCGCACTCCAGACAGACGCCAGGGGCTCCAGATCCCAATGAAGAACTAGAACTCCTCTACTTCTAATCTAACTAAACTAGAACTATAAACTAGAAGGCTCTTGATGAACTAGAAGGCTTCTTGATGCTTGAAGACTTGAGGCCTTGATGAATAATGATGGTGTGTCTCTAGGGAGCGGGTCTGCCCTTTTATTTATAGCCCGGTGGGATAAACGTGCGCCGCAAGATCAAACTGACTTAACCAAGGGCCAGGATGCATCGTGGGAGGTGGTGGAGGAAGCTTCCAGAAGACGGAGGCAAACCCTAGCTGGGGCGGCGCCAGCTGGCGCCATGGTGGGGCCGGCCGGCCCCACCTGGTGTCCTCTGCAGGTCCCATTGCTTCAGGTGTCTTCTAGATCCTTCCCACGTCCTGATAGCGATCTTTGCCTTCGCAGATAAGTTTCGTGATAATTATGCACTCTAATCTCTCTTTTATGTTTTTATGAAATAATCCCTAGAAAATACAGAATATGCAAAACTCGTGGAAATTGTCAGTTAAAACTCTAGACTAGTGTGTATTCATATATCCTTTTATCTCTAAAGTTCTAATAAAAGTTGAAGTTATCCACCGTCAACAACTCCCCCAAGCTTACCTTTTGCCAGACCCTTGGTAAATAAACTAAGCCTAATTACTGGTATATTTGGATTAGGAGTTGCTACAATATTTTCATACCTTTCAAGTACACATGCTTTTAAATAGAGATTCTCCTCCGGATTAGACAGTAACTATTCTATCCTTCAAACTTACCCATTTTACCTTTACCTATAGAGCTTTATAGCTCTTTGCATAAGTCTTGAGCAGTCGAAAGACAGAACAATAAAGTCAAGCACTGTGTCTCAAATTCTTTGTAGTACTAATATTCTGGAGCTTAATTGTATAACACCTCAAGTCTCTCAGTGTATGTGGTATTTATGGTTCTCTCTTAAGGCATTAATGATGTTATGCCTCCTACAACTAAGGATATATATATAGTGGAGCTTATAGGAGTGACAATAACAAGGATAGGCATACTTGCAATACATGTGTTGTAAAGTCAAATAATGGATCCACGGAGAATCGAGGCACATAATTAAACCAAGATGTGCATGTGTATGGAATATGGTGGATAGGTGTATATATGGTATTTGTGGCTAATCCTAATTCTACTTTTGCTCTTTGAAGATAACTCTCTTACTTGAAGCTTAGAACTTTTCACTAAAAAAAACATGGGCTATCTTTATTTCTATTTTTATTATTTAATTAGAGAGGCGGGCATCTAGTACCTATTGTTTTAATTGCTGGGACATTTGTCCATCTTTTACTCCCCCTTTTTTCTCTTCTTTTTTTACTTTTGCTTTTGCATAGCCACATACATCCTTTGAATACAATAAATGATTAGAGAGATAACAAGTAAGAACTTAGAGCATTTATAACATGGGTTATCCTATAGGGTATATTTTTGGTGTTTACTCGGTGTAGAAGAAAATTTTTCTATGATGAACATGGATGAAAATGGAAATAGTTGCGATTACTCCTAGGGTAGGAATAATACATATGTAGGCTGGAGTGTGTAAGTGATCTTGGTTTTAAATGCATGACAAGACTCTCATAAGGTATACAACAAAGATTGACTGAACTTAATGCAAAGCAAGCAGCATAAATATGAAAAGGTTTTCTATCTCTAAAGATATTATTTCTAGCTCCGGTAGGAATTCACACTTTGTCATACAAGAGCTCATCATGTAGATTTTAAATTTTTAAAATAAACCTCGAACTTAGTAATACTAGAAATAAGATAAATAGCAGCTCAACCTTCATAAATTATATCAATCAACTACCTAGACTTAGCGCAAACCTATGCCTCCATAAGTTGCAGGTTCAGAGTAAATTCTTAAATTGAAACAGCAATGTTCAAAACTCAGGAGAATATGAGGTTGATAACTAGGCATTTGAAAGGAATGATAACAGGGGTAACTATTCATTATCTCCAAGACAAAATTTTAATGTTCATCAAGTTTTTAATTGGCTCTAGTCTAGATTGTCTCTAAATATACTCTAATATATAGCTAAATATTTATTTGTTTTAAATGGTTATTCATCTTTTTATTCTTTTTATTTAATGGACTAACAAAAGACTATGAATTGTGGACCTTTATGTGTCCATATATTTTTAGTATTTTTTTATTTTTATGACTATATATAAAACAAACTCGATAATCGTCTAGGTATAGTTACCTAATAACTAGGGGATGCTCCTCCCCCAAGCTAGATATTTGTGATGCTTGGTGATGATGATCTTCGAGTAAACTAACCGGCAGCGGTCCCGATGGGTGCCAGCGATAGACTCTCTCCTTGTCATAACGTTGTTCTGCATAAGTATACTTCAACAAGGGAAACCAAAACTCAAGGCTCAAATTTAATAATGGGTTAGTGATCAGCCAATGAATATTTATTATTTTTATGACCTACATTTTCATGTTGATGATTTTAGCAGGATTTCATGTTTCTTTCTCTTTTTGTATTTTTCTGATTTTATAATGCGGGGAAATAAATACAAATGCTATATATTATTATTATTTTTTTTATACCGCCATAGCAAATATTAAATGCGGGGGATAACCATAAGTTTATTCACATAGGGCTTTCGTATTTTGTAATGCAGTAAACAAAGCAATAAATATTTTTATTGTTTTTATATTTAATGTGCGAAATAAATGTGCTACTAAATATGTAAAAATAAAATATACTAGTAAATACTAACTTAATTAGATAACTACCATTCTAACCTTATGACTAGGGTACAGAATTAAAGTCTAATAGGTTCATCGTCTGAGGTTACCTCAGTCAATTCTCCATCTTGCGGTGGTGTAACAGGTGCTTCTTCTTTCTCCTTCCATCTCATTTCTGCTTCTCTCTTTTTTAGCTCCAGCTCTTTAACTTTATTTTCCTTCTCCCACTTTTCTAGTTGTGCTCGAATCTCTTCTTCTTCTGCCTTGGTAATCTGGTCCATCCTTTCAGCTTTTGCTTCCCACTCACTCCAGCATGGTGCTTGTATGACTTCTTCTTGCTCCTTGTAGTAGTCTTCATACTTCACAATCTTGCCAGAAAATTTTTTCCATCCACAGTGAGGCTGGACAGTCTGACGGCGGCCTTGACGTCTTCTCCTATTACATTGCTTCTTGTTCTGCTCATGGTTAACAAGTGTTCTAAATTAACAGCGTACCTTTCCAGTGGGTAGGTTAAAGTGGATCTGTTCAGACCCAATGTAGACAATGGTGTCGGCTGTGTAGAGTGGTCTTCCCAGAAGGATAGGGGATTCATCGTCTCTCTGCATATCAAAAACTAGAAAATCTACGGGTATATATTTGCCTTGAATTCTTACCATAACATCTTTGACCATACCTTCAGAGAATCTTAGTGATTGATCCACCATCTGCAACTAAATATATGTTGGGTATAGAGGTAAATTATTAAACAAAACATATACCTTTTTGGACATTACGTTGTAGGCTGATCCAGTGTCATAGATGGTGTTGGCGAAAGTGGTGTCTTTGATTGTGCATTCAATGATCGGTATACCTAGATCACCTCTCTTTGTTGGGAATGGTTGGGGTAGCATATGATTATTTTCTGTATTGAGAGCAGTAATTAGTTGAGCAGTTTCTTCAGGTACATGGGGTTTGTTCTTCCTCCATCTTCTATTGTTGTTCTTCTTAGGCCTTGCTGGCTGTGGTTGCTCTTCTTGTTGATAGAATTGTTTCGGGGCTGGGGGAGCTTTCAAGATGCGGTTCTTGAACGTGAATCTTTCTTTCTTGTCCTTGATGGATAGGACAATCTTGGCATGTTCTGCAAAGATGATACCTTTAGTTGTGCACAGAAATGGTCTACCCAAAATTATGGGTGCCTTCTCATCTACTCCTGTCTCCATGACCACGAAATCAACTGGGACATATGATTGTCCTACTCTGATGACAACTTTTCTAGCACTCCTTCGGGGTAGCAAATGGATTGATCTGTAAGCTGCAAACACATATTTGTGTACAACAAATGATTGTCTAATATTTTCTCATAAATTACCTTAGGCATAATATTGACACTTGCGCCAAAATCGCAAATAGCCTCTAAAAAGTTGTGACATCCTATAAAGATAGGAATGACAGGCCTTCCAGGTCTCCCATTTTCTTAGGTAGAGAGTGGTCAATCCACTATACATCTGCAGGCTGAAGGGTCGAGATGGCGGACTAGAGGGGGGTGAATAGTCCTTTCTAAAATCTAATCGCAGCGGATGACCGAATTAAATACGAAATTGAAACTATCGGTCTAACAAGGACTTTACCCCTCTGTCTAAGCACCTCACAAAGAATCTAACTAAGTCACTAAGGTGCAAGGCTAGGTAGTGCTCGCCTATCCAATACTAGGTTGCAAGGTCACACAAACCTAAGCAACTAGTACTCAATCAAACCGGGGAGCACCTACACATACTAGTGAGCAAAGCGCACAAAGCCTAAGCACACTAGTAGTTCTCACTAGCACGGCTACATAAGCCTAACTAGTGAGCTCACTTGCTTAGCTACACAAACTAAGCAAGGTGACTAGCAAGGCTACACAAGCCAACTAGCCATGCAATCGCTACTTCTATGCTACACAAGCTAAGAAGGTAACTAGAAAGCTACACAAGCAAACTAGCTACACAAGAGCAACACTACTCACAAGCACAAGTAAAGAACAAATAAATACGAGCTAGTGAATGCAAACCGATGAGAAGATTAGACAAATTGACACGCTGATTTTTCACTGAGGTTCACTTGGTTGCCACCAAGCTAGTCCCCGTTGTGTCGACCAACTCTTCGTGGTTCGGCGGCTAAGAGGTGTTTCACTAACCTCGTCCACGATTGGACACCGCAAGAACCAACCCGAGAGAAGGTAACTCAGTGACACTCGCAATCCAATAGAGTTGCTCTTCGCGATCCCCGCGGGGTGAGCACAATCCCCCTCATAATGTCACTCCACGTGACTAGCAATCGGAGCACCACTCAATCTCCGAGCGTGCTACAACGATGCCTACAAGCCTCCAAGCCGTCCAGGAGGTGGCAACCTCCAAGAGTAATAAGCACCACCGGCTTGCAACTCTCTCACCTAGCGCCACACCTTGCAATCTCTCAATGCAACGCACTAGAATCACTAACTCACTGTTGGATGTAATCACTACAAGCTCTAGTGAGTTAGAGGGCTCTCAAGCACCACCAAGCAAGGACACAAAGTCCCCAATGTGCTCAGCCGCCAGCCAAAGCCGGCCAAGGCAATTACTTATAGCCCCAAGGGCTAAAAGAGCCGTTGCCATGAAACCAGTCAGCAGAGCTGACCGGGGCCTTCGGCAAGTGACGACCGGGGCGTCCGTCGCAGCGGCGTCCGGTCGCTCCTGCGACGCCACGTGTCCTCGCCATTCAAAAGTAGCCGTTGGCGCGCAACGGCTAACTCACTCGCGCGCTTGCCACTTTGACCGGACGGCGTCCTGTTCCGCGCCCGGACGCGCGGCGCCCGACATCCGGTCACAACTTCGAGAGAGCTCCGAGAGCCAAAAATCTGGCCGGATGCGTCGGTCGGCCTCGACCGGACCTTGCCGGCGTCCGGTCCACCTCTCTTCTCGTCAGCCCCACGCCTCTGCACGCCCGATTGGGCGCGGCGGCCGGGCGTCGGTCACCACCGAAAACGCCGGACGCGCACACTAGACCGGACGCATCACGGTCCACTGACGGACCAGCGTCGGTCGAAAGTGTTTCTCGGCGAGAAACACTCCGACGACTTCGCCACCACTTCCGGCCTCCGGCGTAATGGAAAATGAGCACTTCACTTCCACGAAAACGCCGAATCCTGCCTCACAAGCTCGGCGGGAGGGAGAGAGGATCCCAAACCCCTCTCTACCCAACCAACTTCAACCCCCTTTGCAAATGTACCAACACCACCAAGTGTACA
The DNA here is from genome assembly GCA_015844335.1 of Chrysopogon serrulatus. Classification (NCBI taxonomy): domain Eukaryota; kingdom Viridiplantae; phylum Streptophyta; class Magnoliopsida; order Poales; family Poaceae; genus Chrysopogon; species Chrysopogon serrulatus. Next base: position 331,826 of record JADLZL010002901.1, read on the forward strand.
TCACCATGTGCAAGTGTGTTAGCATTTTCACAATCATTTTCTAAAGGGTTTTCACTCCTTCTCACATCGCCACTCGATCCTAGCAACACCGGCCTTTGGTCCATCGATCTTGACCTCACTTGCTCTTCACCATCGCCCGGTCCTTCGGGCGCCAAGTCTTTGCTCAAGCCTCCCGACACTTTCGGTACCAACGGCTTCAAAGCCTCCAACTTGCCCTTCACCCTCACGACCGGTCCATCAAGCCAAGTCTTGTCTCGATCTTCACCTCTAGCCACATGACTCCATGTCATGTATCATGCATTAAGCTCCTTCATCACCTGTGGACTAATTCTCTGTATATCTCACATAAATACAATTAGTCCACCTAGGTTGTCACTCAATTACCAAAACCAAACAAGGACCTTTCAATCTCCCCCTTTTTGGTAATTGATGACAACTCTACAAAGATATGGAAATTAAGCATTTTGGGATTTTATGCCACTTATCCAACATTTAAGCACTCGGTCTATAATTTGGATAAGCACCATAATATCAATTTGGTAGTGTTAACTCCCCCTACATGTGTGCTCAAATGGTTTGGTTTCAAGCTTGCACACATGCATGAATATGAAATTTGTGGGAGTGTTACCACTACTAAGTGATGCTAAGGTATACAAGATAGAGAATTAACCTTTGTAGCGTGTACACCATATTTTCAACATCCTTAGCATCAATCCTTGTTTAGAAACAAGTGAAACTAGATACCACGTGAGATCAACATTATAATCAAGGTTCTAGTTATCACTTGCTATACTAAGACTGGGCTCTAGATATCACAAAACATCAAACATCATCCAAGTCTTAGTTCTAGCAAACACTTGCACACAAGCATGTAGGAATGTAAGACAAATGCAATGCAGGCAAGCAAATGTAATGCACAATCAAATACATCAAGTATGTATTCATGGGCTTGCTCCCCCTACTTGTGTGCTTCTCTTGTCCAAGAATTTTGATCCCCTTGTGTTCTTCAATCTTGCTCCCTCTTGGTCATATCCATGTCCAATTTGTGTCTTTGTCCTCAAACTACTTCCCATATGGTATGCACATATCTTTGTTCTAAAACTTCTCCCCCTTTGTCACCAATTTCCATAAAGGGTGTGGTTCTTCTTGACAAAGGGTTGCACTCGGGGTATAGATGGTTGACACTTGAATCTTGCATTTTTGATGGACACCTTCTCTTGACGTTGAAATGATATCACTTGGAATTTGAGATGATCTTTTGACCAATTCGGGATGACAACACTTGTAGAAATTCTCTTTTGTTGTAGGATCACCCACTTGATTAACTTGAGCTCTTGAGGGTAGCTTTTCTTGACTTTGATCACTTAAAGTTAAGGATCACTTAAATGCTTGATCTAGGCATCACATGTAACCACTTGATATAGCATATGTGTGGAAGGATACCACATGTAGGAATATGACACCATGTGTATACCACTTGAATGAATGGTGAGTCTAGATACCACTTGTAAATATCAAACTTGATACCCATTTATATTGTTATCTTCTTCTTGAACTTGATTCTTTTCATGAGCTTCTTTCTCTTTTAGTTCAACCTAGCAAACTTGCATAAGTGATCTAATTCGGTTTAAACCAATGACAAGCTTCTTCACACATCTTTCAATGGTTATCTTATCAATGTTGAATTAGATCCTTTCTTGCTCATCTAGCTAGATCAAGCACTTAGGTTCACATGCTCATGAACAAGTCATATTTAGCCACTAGATCATACAAAGCATAGAAGCAATAGTGGCATGATATGAACTTAAAATCATTTGATTTTTTATGAATGCTCACTATATATGTCTATATGCACTAAACAAGTCCTTAGTAAATATGAATGCATATGACAACCAATTTCACCTTTGCTTTGTTGGAGTAGAGGATAGTCATGATATTTTAAATAAGCTCCGCAAAGGCAATGTGAAATCCATTTAAAAACTTGGTGAAGACCAATTATCAATAATGAGATCCATTCTTCACCCATATAAATTTAGAACCACTAATGATCAAGTGCACCTTCTATGTTGTGGTTGGCTTGCTTCTTCTTTGATTTTTGCTTGCATGAGACAACTAAGATTGATATCCCCTTGTATGTAAGACCATAATGCCAAATGTGAATATCACTTTGAATTTCTCATGAATTGCTCTCTATTTGGGTGTTGCTTGCTTCTATTGATCAACCCTTTTAATTTGCATCAACTAAGCATCTCAAAAGTCCTTTAGATCACAACTTCCATGTTAGCCTTTCAAGCCACGCTTGGTTAACCTACAAAAGGCGGCAAGCCCCTACTCAAGGAAGAAGTGACCTCTCTCCAAAGAACAATCTTGATACTCACTTGAATTGCCTTTGATTGATTGATCCGTGGTCTTGTCATGATGAATAATATTGAAATCTTCTTTAAGTCCTTTTCTTTTTACTTGTTTAAGTTCTTTTTTTCTATCATGTGATCTCCAATCATCACTAGAACTTAAACTTCATCTTTATCTTGAGCTTGGTCTTGATCTTCTAATTTGAATACAAATGTGTGCTAAATGCACCTTCTCAATCAAATGCCTTGTACCCATTGCTTGTCATGCTTTTAGATCAATTCAAAACCAAACATAGGTCCCTCAATCACTTGTAAACATGATTCTAACTTGAGGGCCTTTCAATTGAAGTGTCTCTTGATTAATCCAATGTTTGTCACTTTTCTGGCAGATTCTTTACTTTTTAAAGAATAAATCATATCTCTCAATGTACAGCTCCAATGACTATGAAATTTGGTGAAGATATGCTTCACTAAGTCATCTATCACCCATAAAAATTTGAGCTTCATTGGACTTCTAGATTGCTACCAGATTTCAAATCTTCTTCAGAGGGTACATGCTGAAAACTGCTTTACTATAGCTGAAAAGATCTACTCCAAAACCAAAGCATTTCTTGTCCAATTCTTATGAATTTTGAACAGCAATAACTATCATAAGTGTAGAGAATGTGCACAAATTTTCAAGCCAATACAAATAGATTTGATCCTTCAAACTTAGGCTTGATCACAGCTAGCTCAAATTTTCAACTTAGGACAGATTTGACACATTAAGCTATTCTTCAACCAATATGAATCAAACTTGAAATCAACTTGTTTGAACATTCTCACAAGACATGTATCCATTCAAACCACTTACTAAATAAAGTCTTATGGTCATATTCAACCAAACCAATCCAAACTTGATTACTAAGCATGAATTCCATTCAAACATCTCATAGCAAGCAATATATGCATATATATCCAATTCAGTCAACTCATATGCACCCAAATGACATATGATCAATAAGAGATATACCTTGATAGGTCATGATCATCTACTAGCAAGCTTCAATTCAATTATTTGCAAGCCATCAAATGAACCAATGAATCACCACAACTTGAATATTGCACTTGTATGTTATAGCACTTGGACTTCACTTTATTTGACTTGGCATTGGGTTAGAATAGCACTAGGCTTCAATACTTGACTCAATCAGTCAATGATCATTATGAGTACCAATTGAATCAAGCCTCCAATGCCGATGGTACCTACACATGATCATTCACTTTTTGATGGTACCCAAACTTGTTGGTCCTCTCAAGTTAGGAGCAACATACTTAGGCATAGCCTTAGTATGAGTAGTGGGATGTTTTGCAATAGCAACCAATGAGGTACCATTGTCATCCTTCCTAAGCATATTAGCATCATTAATTGAAATAGGCTTAGGTTTCTCACCTAGGGGACATGAATGAGCCATGTGTCCCCTTTCCCGGCATGAGTAGCACTTCTTCTTTGCTAGAGCCTTCTCTTTCTTGCTCATGTTGTGCTTCTCATTGCCTTGCCTCTTATGGGTTGCTTGAGCCTTCTTCTCAAGCTTGTTGGGGCACTTCGAGGCAAAGTGACCCATATCCTAGCATTCAAAGCACTTGATGTGAGCATAGACTTTCTTCTCTTGATTCTTGCTCATCATCTTGGCATCTTGATTGAAAGTTGGATGCCTTCTTGTTTGTCCACCCCTTCTAGTTCTCTTCTTTATCTTCATGGTTGATCTTGACTTGAGCTTGGGGCTTCTCAACTTGTGGTTTTGGTTGAGGCTTCTCTTGTTGCTTCACCAATTGCTTGGTTGGGCACATTGAGGTGAGATGACCCCAAGTGCGGCACTTAAAGCACTTGACATGTTTGAGCCTCTCCTCTTCCTTCTTAACTTGAGCCTCTCCTTGTTGGGGCATGCATTTGCAAGATGTCCCACTTCTTGGCATATGAAGCACAAGAAATGAGAGAGCCTCTTCTCTTCTGGCTTCTTTATTTCTCTTTCAAACTTCCTCTTGCCCCATCTTTTGCCTTTGATCTTGCCCTTGTTGAAGTGGATGCCACTCTTATCATCTTGAAATCTCAGCTTGTTGATGTTCTTCTTATTGAAACCGAGACCACTCATGTCACCATAACTTCTTTGGGTCTTCAACATATGCTCAAAGGTGACTTGGGAGTTGTAGCACCTCTCTAACTTGTTGCTCAACTTCTTCACTTGATCATTTAGCTCATTGTTCTCCTTCAAAAGGTTAGTCCCACAAGACATAGAAGTAGAACAAGCATCTATATGTGAAGAACATGGCATAGCTAATAAATCATCATAAGAGGTGGATACATTCTTCTTGCCTACATCACATGGGTCAGTAGCAATATGTGATTGATTATTTGACCCAAATGATGTGCTCTCACTAGTTTTAGTTTCTTCATTGGAAAGCTTCTTAGTGAGAAATGCATGGTCTTGTACCAAATTATCATGAGTAACACTAAGCTCCTCATGATGCAATTTAAGCTCCTCATGTGAACAAGTAGTAACATAAAGTAGATGCTTTTGTTGTTCACATGTGGTCTTTAGAAATGAGTTTTCATTTTGTAATTTTTTTGTTTTAGCCATCTCATTTTCTAAAGCCTTGGTGAGTCTACATACAAGCTCAAAACTTGGATCATCACAATCAACAACCACATTAGCAATTGATACCTTTATGTCACCGTGTGACATAAAGCAATGTGGTGTTGTCGGTGAGCTTGTGGAGACATCACTCTCATAGCTATCATCACCATCAAGTGTGCTTGGGGTAGAATCATCACTTGCATCACTTGTGGTATCATTATTCTTGTCAAGTGAACTTGAGGTAGCATCATCATCATCACTTGACCATGAAGTGGAGCAATCTTCCACAACCACCGAGTTGTGAAGATGCTCAACATCCTCATGTACCTCCTCCTTGTGATCATCCACCACCTTGAATTTGCCATCATCACTTGTGGAGTTGTCACCATAGAGGGCTTGGAGTGCCTCTCATACACCATGAGCACTCTCGATGTCCCACACGTGCCTGTAAACATTCTCATGCAAAGCACATGTCAAATAATAAAGGGCGCATGAGTCAAGTTGCAAGCAATCCTCTTGAGCTTTGGTTAGATTACTCTTATCCAAAGCATCTCGATCAAGGCCTACAACAATGATCCACCATGTCTTGGGACCTTTAGCACACAAATAATCAAGCATATGGTGTTTCCACCGTGCAAAGTCCGTGCCATCAAAAATGTGCATGTGGCAATCATCATCTAACCAACTAGCCGCCATCCTCTCGGATCGGTGAAGACCACAAATGAGAGACCGTGCTCTGATACCACGTGAAGGGTCGAGATGGCGGACTAGAGGGGGATGAATAGTCCTTTCTAAAATCTAATCGCAGCGGATGACCGAATTAAATGCGAAATTAAAACTATCGGTCTAACAAGGACTTTACCCCTCTGTCTAAGCACCTTACAAAGAATCTAACTAAGTCACTAAGGTGCAAGGCTAGGTAGTGCTCGCTTATCCAATACTAGGTTGCAAGATCACACAAACCTAAGCAACTAGTACTCAATCAAACCGGGGAGCACCTACACATACTAGTGAGCAAAGCGCACAAAGCCTAAGCACGCTAGTAGTTCTCACTAGCACGGCTACACAAGCCTAACTAGTGAGCTCACTTGCTTAGCTACACAAACTAAGCAAGGTGACTAGCAAGGCTACACAAGCCAACTAGCCATGCAATCACTACTTCTATGCTACACAAGCTAAGAAGGTAACTAGAAAGCTACACAAGCAAACTAGCTACACAAGAGCAACACTACTCACAAGCACAAGTAAAGAACAAGTAAATACGAGCTAGTGAATGCAAACCGACGAGAAGATTAGACAAATTGACACGCCGATTTTTCACCGAGGTTCACTTAGTTGCCACCAAGCTAGTCCCCGTTGTGTCGACCAACTCTTCGTGGTTCGACGGCTAAGAGGTGTTTCACTAACCTCGTCCACGATTGGACACCGCAAGAACCTACCCAAGAGAAGGTAATTCAATGACACTCGTAATCCAATAGAGTTGCTCTTCGCGATCCCCGCGGGGTGAGCACAATCCCCCTCACAATGTTACTCCACGTGACTAGCAATCGGAGTACCACTCAATCTCCGAGCGTGCTACAACGATGCCCACAAGCCTCCAAGCCGTCTAGGAGGTGGCAACCTCCAAGAGTAATAAGCACCACCGGCTTGCAACTCTCTTACCTAGTGCCACACCTTGCAATCTCTCAATGCAACACACTAGAATCACTAACTCACTCTTGGATGTAATCACTACAAGCTCTAGTGAGTTAGAGGGCTCTCAAGCACCACCAAGCAAGGACACAAAGTCCCCAATGTGCTCAGCCGCCAGCCAAAGCCGGTCAAGGCAACTACTTATAGCCCCAAGGGCTAAAGAGCCGTTGCCACGAACCCGGTCAGCAGAGCTGGCCGGGCCTTCAGCAAGTGACGGCCGGGACGCGTCCCGTCGCGGCCGTCCGGTCGCTCCCGTGACGCCCGTGTGTCCTCGCCATTCGAAAGTAGCCGTTGGCGCGCAACGGCTAACTCACTCGCGCGCTTGCCACTTTGACCGGACGCGTCCTGTTCACTGACCGGACGCGCGACGCCTAGCATCCGGTCACAACTTCGAGGAGAGCTCCGAGCCAAAATCGGCGGGCAGCGTCCGGTCAGCAGCCGGACACCTTGCCGGCGTCCGGTCCACCTTCGCTTTCGTCGACCCCATGCATGCCTACACGCCCGATTGGGCCAGCGGCACCGGGCGTCGGTCCCATGGCGTCCGGTCACCACCGAAAAAAGCCCGGACGCGCACACTAGACCGGACGCATCCGGTCCACTCTGGACCAGCGTCCGGTCAAGTGTTTCTCAGCGAGAAACACTCCGACGACTTCGCCACCACTTCCGGCCTCCGGCGTAATGGAAAATGAGCACTTCACTTCCACGAAAACGCTGAATCCCGCCTCGCAAGCTCGGTGGGAGGGAGAGAGGATCCCAAACCCCTCTCTACCCAACCAACTTCAACCCCCTTTGCAAATGTACCAACACCACCAAGTGTACATCACCATGTGCAAGTGTGTTAGCATTTTCATAATCATTTTCCAAAGGGTTTTCACTCCTTCTCACATCGCCACTCGATCCTAGCAACACGATGCAAAGTTAGATCGCTCAAGTGGCACTAGATGACCGATATGCAAACAAGTTTGCCCCTCTTGATAGTACGGCCATCTATCCTAAACCCGGTCATCAACTTCTCTACACACCTATGACCGGTGAAATGGAAACGCCCTAGGTTATACCTTTGCCTTGCGCTTTCCATTCCATCTCCTCCAATGCCGATGCAACACATGCACCGACCGCTCCACATGAATGATATGATTCACTTCATATCATCACATGGCCTTTGGTCCATCGATCTTGACCTCACTTGCTCTTCACCATCGCTTCGGTCCTTCGGCGCCAAGTCTTTGCTCAAGCCTCCCGACACTCGGTACCAACGGCTTCAAAGCCTCCAACTTGCCCTTCACCCTCACGACCGGTCCATCAAGCCAAGTCTTGTCTCGATCTTCACCTCTAGCCACATGACTCCATGTCATGTATCATGCATTAAGCTCCTTCATCACCTGTGGACTAATTCTCTGCATATCTCACATAAACACAATTAGTCCACCTAGGTTGTCACTCAATTACCAAAACCAAACAAGGACCTTTCACAGGCTCAATATGATATTGGACCGCATTGTGAATATCAACAAGATTAGCACCAGCTAGCCCAGAATCTTATCTTTCTCAAATAGAGGAACAGCATCAGGTAACTGAACTAATTGTGATTCTAACATTTTATTAAAGTTGTACTGATTCTTTATAGCAGAAGCAAAGGTATCCATTCTAGTATTAATATTTTCTAATGCTTTATCATTAGAGGCTACCTTTCTAGATATTTGATCTAACAATTTAGATTGTCTAGCAACTAAATCTCTTAAAGGTGGAAGATTGTAATTATTGTAATTATTATTACCTTGGTTGTTACCTTGTCGAGGTTGCTGATTCCATCCTTGGTTTGGCTGGTTCCATCCTTGACCTTGTTGAGGACGATAGTAGGTGTTATTGTTGATGAAGTTCACATCCTCTTGCAATGTAGGGCAGTTGACAGCTGAATGCCCATTCTTCACATGTCATATGAGAATCATTAATGTGCATGACTTCCTTCTTCTCTATGTCTAGATTCTTCATGATGAGATCTAGCTTGGTAGTGACCATGTCAGTTTCCTTAAGATGATGGATACCTCCTCCTCTCTTGCGAGGTTGAGTATATTCTTCATTACAGCTCGAGTTTGAGGCTATCTTCTCAACAAGTGCTTTAGCATCTAAGAGCTTAAGTGACAGGAAAGCTCCTCCTGCTGCAGCATCTATGGACTCACGGGTGCTAGAGATAAGCCCGTGTAGAAGGTCTGTATTAATAGCCACTCCTCTATTCCATGATGAGGACAATCTTCAATATAATTTTGAAATCTCTCCTATGCTTTAGTGAATGATTCATCATGTTGCTATTAAAAACTTAAAATTTTCCCACGCAGAGCATCCGTCTTGCCTGTAGGAAAGAATTTTGCCAGAAAAGCAGTTGAGCACAGGTCCTATGTGGTGTTCTTGTCTTTGTTGATGTAGAACCACTGCTTAGCTTTTCCCAATAATAAAAATAGGAAAAAATGGAGTAATATAGCATCTCTTGGTACACCTCTAATCATGAAGATGCTACAGATCTCTAGAAAGTGTTGTAAGTGTGCACTTGCATCTTCATGAGCTTTTCCATAGAATTGACTAGCTTGAACTATGGTGATAAGAGCAGGCTTGAGCTTAAATCCATTCTCCCCAGTGTTGACTGTTGGTCCAGTCCAGATGTTTGTTGTTGTTGGGACAGAGAACTCATGCAGTGTCTTCTCAGCCATGTCTTCAAACACAGGAGCTAAATTTTCTTCTAATTGTTCTTCTTCTAATGTTGAAGCTGGCTCCTCCGAAGAGCTAGCTTGAGTAGCAATGGGTGTTCTTGATGGTGACTCAAATTTATTCCTTGCTTCTACAAACTTCTTCTTTCTAAGGAGTTTCTCTGGATGGTCAGTGAAGTTCTTTGGAAGAGAAAAATCATTCATTCATCACCTTGCATAAGATAAGCAAATGTTAAAAAACAAGGGTGTACCTGTTTGAGTTAGAAATCAATTGGTAATACAATCTTATCCATTATGTATATATGTTATCAATATTTTCAAAGTTTAATGTGCCTTCCCGGTAACGGCGCCAAAAATGCTTGTTGGTATTTCTAACATCATTACTAATTAACAAGATTAGAAACATATGGTACTGAATTAACTTGTCATTAGCAACTGCCACTTATCTATCACCAACATTCCTAAGCATGAATTAGGTTGTCATCCCTAATTGTATATGCTAAGGATAAATACATGTTTATTATATATATATTATTATATTAGACTAGGCAGAAATATAGATATAAACTAAAAACAATTCTGCAAGCGGACAGATAATTATACCATTGTAGCCTTTTACCTAGAGTACTACCAGGTTATCGATTTATATTTATACCCTTTGGGAAGGACTGGATAAACTCTAATCTATTATATATACGATGAATAAGTGACATTACCAATGTCATTTAATCTACTCATAATAGACAGAGTCACAAGATAAATATAGATAAATATATGTGATAAGTATAATCAAGCATCATAAATAATAGATAAACATCAGAGCACTTTCTAGTCATAATCATAGCTAGCCAATGGATAAACTAAAGAATTAATATCTAAGGTAATTCTATAACTACATCAATGAATAACTCTAATTAGTGCAATTACATCTAGCAATCATTATTAGATTAGTCCTACATCATGATCACATATAAAGGGCATCATCTAGAAAGGATGTGAAATAGAGTCATCACCCAACTTCGCGACCGTGCCTGCTTGCCTACATACCGGGGGTGGACTACAGAGGAATCAATGCAGCTGTTACCTGCGTGAACTACCACACGACCCGACACATCAGGGTGCACTCACAGATAAACAGAATATCTAGACACCACATCTACATATTGTCCATCATCTACCCATAATCGCTTGGATAAACGCTATACGAGCAATTACATGAATTCAATAAGATCAAACCAACTATACTAGATATATAATCAAAGTAGACAATGACTATTGCAATTAAAAACATATGAACTATTAAGAATAATGGTTCCCTAATTATAATAAAGAATACAATAAGAAAGAAAAAACTAGAACTATACCGAACTCCACGCTCTCCACGGATGCCGGGGGGCTCTAGATCCCAATGAAGAACTACAACTCCTCTACTTCTAATCTAACTAAACTAGAACTATGAACTAGAAGGCTCTTGATGAACTAGAAGGATTCTTGATGCTTGAAGACTTGAGGCCTTAATGAATAATGATGGTGTGTCTCCAGAGAGGGGTCTGCCCCTTTATTTCTAGCTCGGTGGGATGAACGTGCACTGCAGGATCAAACCGACTTAACCAAGGGTCAGGATGCATCGTGGGAGGCGGTGGAGGAAGCTTCCAGAAGAGGGAGGCCAAACCCTAGCTGGGGGCGCCGCTCGGCGCCATGGTGGGGCCAGCCGGCCCCACCTGGTGTCCTCTGCCAGTCCCGTCGCTTCGGGTGTCTTCTAGATCCTTTCCACATCCTGATAGCGATCTTTGCCTTGGCGGATAAGTTTTGTGATAATTATGCACTCTAATCCCTCTTTTATGTTTTCTGGAATAATCCCTGGAAAATACAGAATGTGCAAAACTCGTGGAAATTATCAGTTAAAACCCTAGACTAGTGTGTATTCATATATCCTTTTATGTCTAAAGTTCTAATAAAAGTTGATGTTATCCACCGTCAACAATGACCCATGATCATTTGAGGGACATGTTTATGTTATGGACAGTCCTTAGATAACGGTCATCTGGGCCCTTGTGGGCAGCACCCCAATAATGTTGCACTGCACGATGATTACAGGCTATCGTCTGGGCCCAAGTTGTTGATACCGCCACATCACTTTGTTTTCTTTTGGAGATTACTTCTCTTACCAAATTGGTCAAATGCTCGTGCCCCAATTATCATATGTTGGTCTTGCTCTTGGAGTATCACACATCCTAAGTTCAATGATAATGCCGGCGATGAGGCTGCTCCAGCTATCATTGTTCTGATTCTGTCATCACGTATTCATACTTTGGTGAATTCACTCATCTTGCTCTTGGGGTCTCCTGTTCATCATGTTTTTTGGGAAGAGAAAACTGTTTGATGTTCCTGTGTGCGCTATCACCTATCTGGCTACTCTCAGTTGCTGTCACATATGGACCCAAGAACTATGGTCTCATGCGCTAGGGTATGATGGTCCCACGTGCACTAACACCTCTCTGGCTACTCTCGGTTGCTGCCACATATGGACCCAAGAACTATGGTCCGACCACCATATACACTCACGGTGCGACGCCCTAGTCACCCCTCATCACTTCTGATTCAAAAACTTTAAGAACAGGGTTTGTTTCAAAAGATTCTTAGACCTTGTAGAAGCTACCTAGTGCTAGGTTTGACGAGTGTGCACCACACCTAAGTCATTAGACTCACCTTAGTCAAGCTACTAGTTCACACCCCCTTTATATTAGGGCCAAAGAAAAAAATAAAGTCCTAAACTACTCTAAATGTTTCTACTCTAAATAGCACTTAGAACTAGTCCATCCTTAGTCTTGTCATCGGTCATTTGAAAACCGAAACAAGTTCCATCGATAGGGGCATGAAAATCATTGATTGCCTAAATAGACACCGTTGTCGTGAACTAACTCAACTTATTTATGCAAAACTCGTGCTAGTCATAATAATCTTGTGTATTCATTAACCAACAAAACCTACTATGTGCCTAGATCCTTTCAGATACTTCATTACAGAGAACTCAGATTCACTAAAGTGAAACAGTTAAAACAATGGTATGACCATGCATCATGTCACTGACATTCGGTTCAGTGCAGCGGTGTTTCATCATGTGCAGCAGTTCAATCAAGACAAAAACGCCTTGCCAATAGTCATAGAGTCCTGGACAACTATATAAACTACTGCATGGTGACAACTCTATTCTTGTTTGGAATAAACTCAGTGGTGGGTCAAATTGAGATATGGCTATGGCAGATAGGCATCACTGTAACGGAAGTTCTATGTACTACATTTGTTGTGCCTTGTCCAACAAAGGCATTCAAGATCATGATTGGGGTACAGAAAAACAGGCACCGTGGTTGAAGTTCATTTTCGGCCTTCATGACTAGACAACTACCTTCAGAGAGTTGCAAGCACCTTGCAGCTCGGCAGTTCCTGGTAGTAGCTTGGAGGTAAGCCGTATTGGTGGGAAAAATATCATGTACTAGGCCAGCTGGGCCGCTATTATGGGCCAACACAAGCACAAGAGACTGATAAAAAAAAACACACACACAAGCACAAGAACGGTCAAGTCGATGGGCCAACGTATGCAGATCTGGATACAGAAGAACTACGAAGATACAGGAAGGTCTGCTAAAAAAACGAAGACACAGGAAGGCATCGAACAAAAAAAAAACCTTCTTCCTCCTGTCGGAGAGTTCGCTGTAGATTTTCTTGCTATTACCAGTCTAGATTTCCTCTGATCCTTTCAAATTTGTATCAAGTACTCTTGTACCTGTGATCTGGTAGTGAAGGATCATAACAATAACTCTCGTCTGATCAACAGACTTGCAGCTGCAGAGCTCTCAGCTAGCCTCTATCCTGATCATATATTTACGTTCAATTGTGGGACAAATTTTAAACTCTGTATGTGCTTTTATATCGGGACCCGGGACGAAGGGAGTACTCCGAAGCTGTTTCTATTTTTTTTTCGAGGAAACAGAAGCTGTTTCTATTTGACGGCATGCTTCTTGCCCTGCCTATCATTAAGAACAGCTGTCTGAGGGTTGTGCCCACTCTCTGCCCTCTGCGTACTCCCTCTGTTTTGCGAAACATAAATCGTGTCGTCACATTCATCTTTTACCTGCAATATGACACATCATTCGATACACGAAAAACACTTTGGCAGCTTCATTCTCACAGCTGATCCACATCCTGCTCAGTGTCAATGAACTTACTCATATGTCATATAGGTATTCTTTACCCACCAGAATACACATACGATTTTAAATATGCTGCCCCTGCATTTTCTTGTTCATCATGGTATAACAGCACAAACTTATTGATACTAACTGAAATGAAACAGCTCAAATCCTTTATTATTTTGACCTTTATTCCAGAATGAGGAGGGATGGCGTCTCCTTTTGATCACCCATCCCTCACAAAGGGGCAACATCAAAGTACATACAAAAGCCAAAAGAGGGAGAACAAAGAAAAGACAGAGAAAAGGACAGAGAGAAAGATGTGTGGGGGAGTGAGATCAACAGACCTCAGATTATGGAGCCTACCACAAATCACATAGCAGATATGGCTGACATCAAGATCTACGGGTACGGCGAAAACAGAGGAGAACAAGAGGATCAATGAAGTGATTAGGTTGGCACTAATAATCCACCCCTATCACAAGATCACACAATCCTAAGATAGGCCCCCCTCCCTCCCTATCTCATATACTGGTGTGAGAAACATGTGCGATTTGGACTGGAATTTTTGGGTAGTGACTGTGGGGGGGGGGGGTCTGTGTATGTACATTGTTGATTTGGTGTTGCAGGGTTCTTAGCCATGTAGCAATGTGGACGTGGGCGAAGAAGATAGGGTCATCAGCAGCAGAGCAGCCTCCTCCACTCCCATTAGGAGCCTCCGTTTCTGCACCACCTGCAAGTTGCTGCTCCCGCTGCTACTGCTGTTGCTAGAGCTGTCTTTTACTTCAGTCTTTGCCTCACCATTATTTTGTTGTTGCTGCTGCTTGTGGTCTAGGCCAAGCTCTTGCCTCCTCTTCTTCCGGTACCTAATCCCGCAAGCGTTGCAAAGTGACTGCCAACAGAATTGAAACGAGTTAAGAAAAGAAGACTGCATTCGATTTGTTTTCAGGGCATAGAGTGAAATTAATCATCTAAGTTTTTTTCAAAATAATTCTTTTGGTAATTTTGTTATCTACTAAAAAAAGTGTAATAAGTCATGTCTTGGTGCGCAATTCTGGTCAGCAGAAACACATTGAAAAGGTGGAGGACAGAAATGAAAGATTATCAAGCTAGGAGAATCAAAGTGGATAAAGTATCTTTCTCCCGGCATACCATTGGCTCGGTGGTTAGCACTGTTGGGAGGAACAGCTCACCTAACCACCAAGTTGCAGTCTAATTGAATAGGGAGAAATATCAACAAGACAAGTCGTATTAGCAATAGACCAAAACCCAACTCACCATTCCCTGTCCCAAATCAAACAAAATGCCGTCTTGTTTGTAACTACAGTCCCTATTTCAGTTGCTAAAATACCGTTATATCATGAAAGTAAAGCAACATTATCATGAAAAATTAATAGAGGAGGTTTTATTATCTCAATTGCAAATAGTTGCCCTATTGTCAAGTCCACTTCAAACATTGGCCAAAAGAGTAAGAGGAAACTTCGCTGAATAGACCCTGGAAAAGCATGCTTGTCTCAGAGTGACAGCTCTCGATGATGGTACTGTCAACCTGTTGCGTAGGGAATTCAAAATCCGGAAGACCTTGGGCGCACAGGTTAGATTTGGTGGAATGTGGCTCGATCGTCCTTAGCTAGCTGTCTCCGATTAGAACACACTGCTAAGGCTAAGAACGCACCAATTTGACTTGGTCTTTGGCCTCGATTTCATCGTACTGTTTTGCTAGACCGAATTTTAATTCCACATTCACTACACAAGATTAGCAGATCACCGTGCAGCCTGCGTTTAGCCAAACAAAATCCCATCCATACTTATACCAAGTTGTTGAGAGTAGCATACTATCGTTCCTATCGATTACAACGTATTTATTCATTAAAAGAAGCAGTTCATAAGCACATACAAGAAGGGTCTTATATATACCTCTATATATACTATGCTGGCAGGATTGTCAGGAGATAATTTTTAGTAATATAAGTAGACGATCACATATATCCTATCCTATATACAGACAGGAAAAAACGAGTAGTATTTGTAGTCGTGTATTGTAAACATATACTATCAGGTTGATCATGATCAGCAGCGAATCCATCAGCGACCGAAAAATCCCCAATCTAGTGGAGCCTTATCCTGACAGAGGCCAGCTACGGCGAACATAAAGAGGAGGGAGGGAGAGCGATCATGATCATGATCATGAGCCTACTCACCCTGGGCCCGGTCGGGCCGCTGCGCCACATGGGCGTGGTGGTGGCGCGGCATTCGACGCAGCCCCTGGCGCCTTTCTCCGCCACCACGATCGCATCGATCCGCTGCACAGGAAGCAGAGGAGAGGTCGTCGTCAGGCATGCAGAGATCACAGAAGCGCTTGGCGGCAAATTAAAGGAGAGAGATGAGAGCCGAGGGATGTACCTTACTGCGATCGGCGGAGCCCATCGGCGTCGGTGAAGGCGCCGGCGGCAGCAGACGGCAGCTCCGATCCGTGGCCGGGTTGGCGACAGGATCGCTTGGAGAATTTTGGTTTTCGGTCGGTGTGCGTCGTCTGGCCTGTTTCTTCTTCTTAGATAGAGAAGCGTGTAGTAGAGAGTAGAGTAGTTGCGGGGAAGGGAAGGGGAGGAGGGGATGTGATGTGATGAATGAATTCTGGGCCTCGTGGTCGGAACTCGGAAAGGAGGAGGCTGCGTTTGCCTACGCACGCATCACGTATGCGAGCGGGAGATAAGCCGAGGAGGTGACGTGGCCTTTGCGGCTGCCCTGGGAAAGATTTTGCTTCTAGCGCTAGTAGTTTTCTTTCTTTTTTTTTTCTTTGGGTCTGGCTAGTAGGATTGAAAACAGGACAGGAAGGGATCTCAAAACTATACAAATAATTGATAAAATCTTTGAAAGGTGTTTTTGTCTTTTTATATTGTAATAAAGCTTGTAATGGGTACACCTTGTAACCATGTTTTTCGGCAAATTTCAATTTGGTAAACACCTAATTTATAAATTATGAGATGTTTTGATTTTTTATAAATATATATATTTACTATATATCTATGTAACACATGCAGCGAGAGGGTGGATTTGGGCTAGTGGATTAGAAGAAGAGGAGGGAGGAGGAGGGGCGGTGATGCCCTCGGGGCGGCACTGGGGCGGTGGGAGGGCAGGGCGGCGGGCTTGGGGGCAGGGGGAGGGAGAGAGAGGAGAGAATGCGTGGGAAATTCGAACAAAGTGACTTGCCCAATTACTTTCTTGATTCTATCGATTCTGATGGCCTATTATTTATAGTTCCAATTGGATTCTAACAGGAAAGTGTTTATCAAACACGGATTTTCTAGTTTTCTTAATCTTAATTCTTTAATTCATGATAATAATAAAGGTAACTAGCCACGATGACGGCGGGGAAGCGGCGCGCGGGCCCCTTGGCTCGGTCTTGGCGGCCGGTGGTGGCGGCTAGGCTAGGCGCCGCCCCCCGCCGCGTGCGGTGCCCCATGCCGCCCCCTCTAGGGCAGGCCATGGGGCCCGCTATCTACGGTTGTGTCCTCCTTGGGGCCCGTCTTTGGCCCATCAATATCATAATTTGTCCCTGTCTTCATTTGACGTGTGACAGAACTCCCCTTTTTCGATCAGCATGTACTCGCGATGAATTTTAGTCCAAGCAATGTGTCCTTACACGAAACTTGCTGGATCCTGTCGATTCACATATAACTGGACGAGAAATTGACCTTTGTAGTTAGTATCATCTGTATCCTCGTTTATAATTAAGGAAAAATAATAGTGAAAGGAACCAAAATATCCATCAATAAAGTGGCTAAACGAGGTGCTGGACTACATTAATCCTAGTGGTTTATGAATCAAGTGCTACTGAGATATTGATCCTCCAATATGTACCTGATGCATCTTCGCGTAGAAAATATGAATATATGCAATCAGTCAAGCTAGCACCCGGACGTCCGGAAGCTACTTTGTCCGGACGCCTGCGCCCCTATGCTGCTTTTGTGCCTGTCCCGTCTGCTGCACTTGTCCTGAGCCTGCAGCCTGCACACATGGCCGCATGCTGGCCGCCTGCATTGCCCACCCGCATGCAACTGCTGCCCCGCGCTGACATATGTGCACGCCTACCCAATGTTGCATGCAATTGCTGTCTACTACTGTACCTGCACACCTCTATTCGCTAGCTAGGCACGTGAAGCCTTGACGATATGAATGCACTTGCATGTGGACTCTAGCGTAGTGTCAAATAGCTGGGGCTGCATCTGGACTGCTGGAGCGACTTGGATGTGGTCACATGGACCGCCTGCTCAGGATAAACAAAGTCTGGTGTGCCTACACATACAGCAGCGCGCCCGTGCCTGCAGCCGCGCATGCAGTGGGACCACCTATCTCTGCTTCTATCTCCTGCACATGTATTTATAGTATTACATCTGTTCATGTTGTTGTGTACTCCTACGTACTTAGTAAAGTACTTTTGAGACACACGTTTAAAAAAGTTGAAACATATATAACATATTTTTGCAACATATATATAGAGCAATTGCAACATACTGTATGTAGTATCCACATAAAAACAATTGCAACATTCATCCGAAAACAGATGAAATATTTTGAATAGATGATTGCAACATATATATATATATATATATATATATATATATATATATATAGCCACTGAAACATATGTAACACTTAGTAAAACAATTGCAACATACATATAAAAATAATGAAACATTTTAAATATATACTTGTAACATATATATATATATATATATATATATATATATATATATATATATATATATATATATATATATATATATATATATATATATATGAAGTATATGAAACATATAGAAACACAGTTATAACATCGAGATGAAACATCTAAAACACATGAAACTATATATATCGATGCCATGAAAGAGAAGAAAAAAAAATTATCACGGAAGCGACAAAAGAACACATGGAGTTGTGCGCCCGTGCTTCTCAAGTGCTCTGGGACGACCCCTGCAACTGGTTAATCTCTCTAGCAAGAACAGCAACGTTATGCAGCATCTAGCAGGGGCAGCTTGGCCTGGCCTAGGCATGGACAAAAGAGAGAGAAAAGAGTAGTAGTAGAATGGCAAGAACAGCAGACCAAAGGCACTAGTAGGCACTAGCATGCATTACTAGAGGACGGAAGCAGTACTCATCATGAGAAAAAAAAGGAGGGAGGACATGGGGCCCACACCTACCCAGCATGCAACTGCATGTGAAACAGCAGGGAAGCTCGCATGCAAGTTTGTGGGGTACGGGCTACAGCGGTTCTGGGCAGGGAGAAAGTGCGGGCGCGCAAAAGACCGCAAAAGCAGCTGCGGACGCAGCAGGCGCAGTACGTCCGGATAGTAACAATCGTCCGGACGTAGTAAATAAAGCTTTACCGATATGCAATATCAAATTCCGCTGGGACGTGGTAACAGAGATAACAGCTAGCTTCCTAGCAGATGGGTAACAATGAAAAAAACTCTATGCTACCATGCAATAATTTGCTAGATGTGAAATTAGTTGAAGATAGCAAAGTATCTTATTCCAGTTGTTTCTGTTAATTTCAATGCCACCTATTTGAGCAAATTGGTGAGCTTTGACATCGAAAAAAATCACAGTTGCCCAAGACATCCATGTAAATGGTCACTTATCCAATGACAAAACAGCAATCGGAAAAGCCGATATCGAGTCATAGGTAGTGCAATAATTAAAGCACAGAGCAAATAACTCAGGTGATTTCTTACCCTAAGTTTCCATCAATTCTGATAAGTATGTAGATGTAGCAAATCACACCGTCCTCCAAAGTCCAGCAAAATGCTGCTTGATTGAGCCAAATTGTATCAGCAATTACCTTCATAGTTTTATCTTCCCAAGTCATGCGGCATAGTTGTGCTAACAGATTTGGTGCACCAATATTCAAAGCTGGTTAGAGTATACTGGGGCCTCCAAAGCAAGGATGATGGGGCGCATCTCGTTACCAATATCTGAAATATTTGGATCAGAAAGTAACTGGTTTGCTTCATCCCCTATGTGCTAACCTAGTGAAAATTCCTGACGCAATAACTCAGAAAGATCTGTCCAATTATCTAGTAAAGCATTTATAGAAATTTATATAAAAAAACAAAAATATTATCTATCAGATGTAGAGCAGCATAAGACACTTTCTACTCTGCTGGCACCTCATATAAACGGAATAAAATTTCTATCCACGAAATCCAAGAGATAGGGTCTGTATTACCATAAAAATTTGAGTGGATATCTGGGTTGTGTACCTGGTTGCCAGGCTAGCTTGTCTGTCACTCTCGGAGGTACTGCTACTACTGTTGGGGCTCTCTGCTGATTGCCTAGATAATCTGTGCTTTGTTGGCGGTCGCTCTACTCTTGCTGATGCTCTCAAATGGAATTGTCGTCATCCTAGGCTGGTAGATTCTTCTCCACAGCATCAGGAAGGATGTAGATCATGGGTGCCCGCGCGATCTTCTCATCTTCCTCCTTGACGGAGAACGCGCTATGGCCCAATGGTGCCATTGAGATACGCTCGTCGGTGTTGTGGAGGCTGCTGCTCCCGATGTCCGAGATCTCACTGGCTTTCTTCGCGACCGGGGCCAGTATGGTGCTAAACACCGTCAGGCCTCCTGGTTGCCAATCCCGCTCGAAGATCTGTAAGCGAGCCTCCAGGTTGGCGAGGCGTAGATCCATCTCATTGAGATGATCTTCATCCTTGCCATGGTGCGCAATCTCGAATGCGCTGAAGCGGTTGTCGACGATGTCGAGGCACAACTTCAACTCATCTACATGTCCGACGAAGGCGGTGGTGAAACGGTCAAGGATCTCCTTGATCTCATCAATGGAGGTGTAATCCATGGTCTCCTTGATACCGGTTGTAACACCAATGGGAGGGTGGATTGGGAGGAGAGGAGGGAGGAGGGGTGGCGGGCGCTGGGCGGCGGGTGGGGGGTGTAGGGGGGCGGGGGGGGGGGGGCGGGGCGGCGTGAGGGGGAGGCAGAGGGGGAGGAGGCGCGGGAGATTGGAACAAAGTGACTTGCCCAATTACTTTCATGATTCCATCGATTACAATGACCTTTTATTTATAGTCCCGATTGGACTCTAATTAAAAAGTTCTTATTGAACACGGACTTTCTAGTTTTTAATTAATGATAATAATAAAGGTAACTAGCGGCGATGGCGGAGATGACCCGGGGAGCGGCGCGTGGGCCCCTCGACTCCCGGCTGGCGGTGGCGGCGACTACGGCAGCCGCCCGCCTGCTGCCACGTGCGGCTCCCCATGCCGCCCCTCTAAGGCAGGCCGTGGGGCCCGCTATCCACAACCGTGTCCTCCTTGGGACCCCTTTGGCCTATCAATCTCATAGTTTGTCACCCGTCTTCATTTGACGTGTGACAATCTATATATAATGTATATCTAAGTATATAATGAAAGTTGAGTATTAAAAAGATCAAAAACATCTTGTAATTTGAAAATGGGGTTATTAAATAGCTCAATCATCATTGGTCAGGCTGTTCGATACCTTGAGCGTCGAGAATCAATTGGAAAATCGTTTGTACTAAGTTTATCTCATTTATTTATAGCCCTGCATTATTGTCACAAACATCTCACTTCCATAGGCATTCAGTGAGGTAAACAAAGAGTGAACTTTTAATCTTGACAAGTTTTGCCACTATTAGTAAGTTGGTCAGGTTCAGTTTGATTTCAAAATTTTCTATAGCAAAAAATAAAACCTCTAACTATATATAAGCTATTCCGCCTCCTTTCAAAACTTTCAGAACTAAAGTTGAGCAATTTTCTTCTCGGAACACAAACCTTTAAACTAAGAAGAAAATCCATTCTTAGAAAAATGAGAGGATTTAAGGACAGACCAAACATGTGGGCTTTGCCAACAGCCACAATGAAGAGTTTTTGTGGGGAACATTCCAGTTTAGTTTTATGGGTATCTGATTTCTTTTAACATCTCTTTCAATGGTGACTTCTTTCAATGCAAGGCTAGAGGCTGCTGTTCATTAGATGAAGATAAGATAATGTTTCAGGGATAAGGTCTTTAGAACTAAGGTGCTAACAGTTCAGGTAGATAGCTAAACGTTAAAGCCACATCAATTCTAAATTTCTTTAGACTGAAAAGGAGAACACATTTATCGATTTAACCACTTTTATTATTTTGATTTGCTGCAAAATCTGAACTTTCAATAAAACCTCGAGAGGAGGTTGAAAACTTCGATACAACCCCTTAAGAGCTTGTTTTGAATTGAAGTATGTATTCACCTTAATCTACATGTGTTGGAGTAAATTGGAGTGGAACTTAAACTATTTTGTTAATACTCATATTCACGTCAATCCAAACAAGCCGTGTTTCACTTCAATCTTAAACTATTTTGTTACTACTCAAATTCACATCAATCCAAACAAGTCGTGTTTCACTTCAATCTTAAACTATTTTGTTAATACTTAGATTCACGTCAATCCAAACAAGCCGTATTTCACTTCAATGTTAATACAAAACTTAGATTGGAGGAACTTGTTTCAGACATGGAACACAAGAAAATCATAGTTTAAAAAGGAGAAGGGCCAATTTCACTTTTCCTTTTTTGTTGCTGCTAGTGGTACCCTTCTTCTTATATCACAGTAGATAGAGTGATCAGAAAGTGCAGGAGCAAATAGAGGGTGTAGTCCATGTCCACTCAGCAGGCGGCGTGGCCGGTAGGCCACCGAGAAGAGAAGAGAAGAGAATGAGAGAACGTGACGTCACGGCTTACTGGTCAGCACAGAGGCTTGGGGCTTACGCTATCAAGAGCGAGTAGTTTTCATAATCTACGATCGTGATCACACTTTAAAAGAAAAAGATGCTAATCTGCTGTCACGGTGGTTTGGTGCTCTCACTAACTTTTAAGGTTGATTTTGTAGGACACTTGCTTGTAACAGTTTCATAAACCCAACCTAAAAAAGGAAAAAAAAAAACAGTTTCATAAACCCAGTGAGGAATGGAACGATGAAAAACAAAACACAAAAGATAGAAGTGTGCCTTATATTAATAAACATATAAAAAGGAGTTTTGGATTACCAACTTGCTTCCAAAATTCTAAATCGTTATTCTTCTCACTAATTCAAGGTTTTGGTCAATCCGATCACTATTTCTCAATCTTCCATGAGAAACACGAGACCCCGTGTACCAATCTCGCCGTCCACTAGGGCAGGCTTCATCACTTTCGGATCAGCATGATGTAGTACTCTTTATTTAGTCAACTCCCAGCAGTAGTCTGTTTTATTTTCTTTATCCTCTTTTTTCTTTTAATAACGCAGCAGTTCTCTCTGTTTGGTTGCTCCATGGAAACCACTAGAGCCGCCAAGTGTGAAGCAAGAGTATCTCTTCCACCAGGACATGTTCTCTATGCTTTTCAGCACATATTCTTCTTGCTACAAAAGGTCCAAATTGCAATTTATATATGTTTATCCTCAGAATTATTGCCAGGTGTACTTACTTTTTTACATACATAGGATCTAGGGGGAATAGCTGCCTGCAACAAAATCTGCAGAAATATCATGGTGAAAACAAATCCACCAGGGAGAAAAGGACGCGGGGGACACATCCACACACAGTCCTTTCCAAGACGGGATCACGCCATACCAAACAAGGCTTGAGCAAGAGCCCTCGGCCAAGAGATTTGATATGGCAGCCGAATCCAGAGGATAAGAAGATAGCCATCATCATCCATTAAGACGAGAAGCTTAACCAACAAACTGAACCAAGGCTACCACCATCCATAGGACCACCAGGTCCACCACCCACACCTCTCAGGTGTATAAATAATGGCATGCTGAGAAGCTCTTCCCATTAACAAATATATATAAGCAGAGCCGTTTGTACTTTGAAGAAAAGCAGAGGAAAGCCACTGAAACTGCAATGTACAGCACCCCAGCTGTCAGCAGCCCGGGCCTTCAATCAACCGAGCACGGGTTGCAGGTTTTTTTTTTTCCCCCTAAATTCTGGTGATGATTGGGTGGGGAGAAAGGGGACGAGAGATGCGGGCAAATGATGGGCACTACCGTACCAAACGCAGTAGTAGGGGCAAGACCAAGGCAGGCAAATACCCTCCTGGACTTGCAGAGCATGATGATTAGCACCACTCCAGCATAATAAGAATCTTCTTCCAAAAACGCCAAGGATCACCCCCCATGATTGGGATCGCGCTGGAAAGATGCATCTCGTTCTTCCATTCACAAGGCGACACCCTTACATTAGATAGACAAGATCAGACCATGTTTAGCATGCCAGGTTTTGCTTTGCGTCATGAACTACGTCGCTCTTATCATGCAGCCAGGGCATGAATATATATGCACTTTTCATCATTCTACTAGTATGAGGTGTTTCCGTGAGATTCAAATAATCTAGACTAGATACCTTAAGATAGAGCATGGTTTCAAGAAAGAAAGAAAAAAATCTTACTATGACTTCATATTTTTATGAATAACTCTTAGTCCGATTTGTCAACTAACATGGCACCACATAGGTTTCAAAAGTCAACAGAGGTTAAGCATCCGCGTTTTCAAATAAGGAAGACGAATCAAACTTCAATCAAAGTTGGAGATTTCTCCCAAAAATATTTGTCACCAGAAATACAGGTTTTCAATTAAGACGAATCAAACTCAAGCAAAGTTGGAGGAACTTAAAAGAACTTCTCCCAAATACAATTGTCACTAGAAATACATGTTTTCAGTTAAGGAAGACGAATCAAACTTCAAGCAAAGTTGGAGGAGCTTAAAAGAACTCCCAAATACATGTCTCCAGAAATACTTAATAAGATGAGAGGAACCGTATTTGGGCCATGCTGGGCCTACGTACAATGGCGGCAGGCGAACCAGGCCATACGCAGCTGACTACTTAGATACAGATTCTGCTAAAAAAAAAACCTTAAGCTTTAACTCTAGAATCCGTGCCATTCAAACTTTTAAGTTTGACTAATTTTATAGAAAATATTAATATCTATGACATAAAATGAGTATCTTATAAAAATAAATATATTATATGACAAATCTAATGGTACTAATTTGATACTATAAATCTTACCTTTTTTTAAAATTTGGTCAAATTTTAAAAATTTTGACTTAAGACAACTTTAGAAGTTTAAGCTTTCAGGAACAAAGGGAATACAATTTATTAGGCTCCCTTCAGTAAAGCTCCGGCTCTAGCTTGCTACACTGCAGGAAGAAACTATTGAATCTCTCTTTTACTTCGCACACTGAGCCGGAGCCAGAGCCAGAGCCAGAGCCAGAGCTAGAGCAGAATAAAGCCAGGCCTAATATGCCCATATAAGGTCACAAGGCACCCACGAAACGATATATATTTAGCAAAAGAACAGTCCACGCTTTGCAGTTACAAACTAATGACATATACTAACAAGGGTAGAAAACCACTAGGAATCTAGGATGCTTATGACCTACGTACCATAACGTTTTACAGTAGTTCATAGAGATGACCTGACAAAAGCCAACCACCTACTATTATACTTTCACCTCAACAGATAACAACGAAACCTCATTTGAGATGGAGAGGTGAAAAACAAGAAGAATTTACTCCGACAACGCAAGCAACATGATCAACGCCACGCATGGTTGCAGTCTTCACTTCTTCATCAGATAGAGAATTACGGACCACAAGAATCAACCGCAGGACAGAGACAGCATGTGGTGCAAAATAGCTGTGCAGCCCGTTGACCAATATTCACATGTGGTGCAAAATAGCTGTGCAGCCCGTTGACCAATTTTCGGACGACCCTGCTGCCTGCTTTAGTGCTTTTATAAGGACTGACCACTGACCACGACGACTGCCTGAGATGAGGACGACAGGACCCAACCACGAATGCAGCGTGAACCCTTCCCACGTGGTGAAAAGACCCAATCTAAATAGCCAGTGCCCACATTCACCTTCCAAATGAACACTGGTAACCTGATCCACAAGAAACACTGCATGATCCGAATTGCAAACTTACCAAGACAAGCATGTCATCCAATTTGAACCACCAGTGAAGACAAGCATACCTTCAGCCAAATTTGAAAACTCCTGGTGGAACAGAGACCTGCTGGTTACTATTGTGGATGCCGGTCTGGGGTGCATTCCCCTCTGAGGACATGACATCATCTTCCTCTACCCAGAATGTCTCCAGCAAGTGAGACGCCATCTGATATACCATGTCATCATCATTGTTCCCAAGGTCCTCAATCTTCTCCAAAGCATCAGCATCTTCAATCATCCGTGCATACATGTTGACATCGCAAGCCCCCGAGTCCTTCTCTTGCTCCCCAACCTTCAAGATATTCCCAAGGCCCTCCAAACAGACTTTCAATACTCTAGAGTCAGAATGACCAAGCATATCACAAAAGGCATTAATGCAACCCTGGCTTACAAGGTACCTAGCAAACAAATGATATGTTAGTAAAAGATTGAGCTTGCATAAGAGCACAGAAGCACAAAAACAAAGATCAACTATCATACTTTGTCTGATCATGTGTTCCACCACACAAGGCATTATTAATTGCCCAAGCAGCCTCATAGCTGACAGCAAACTCAGCAGTACGCATCAAATGGACCAAAGGAGCAATTATGTTCGCATCAATCACAGCCTGGAAAATGAGTACATGTTACTTCGGTAAACTATGAACAAGGGACAAAATGAATTTAGATGGCTCCCCATCAATAGTACATAGTGGCTTCCCAATAAATGTGAAATACAATACAAAGTATACCCTATTTTAGCTTTATGTGCTCCAACCCTACCAATTTGCTATGTAGCAATGTTCAGTAAGGTTTACAAACCTGAATCTGCTCCTTGTTTCCAGCTGTGATGTTGGAGATTGTCCAGCAAGCGTTTTTTTGGACTCTTTTGACTTGATTTGTTATCAAAAGATTTAAAAGATATGGAAGTGCTTGATGATCAATTATACACTGATGCAAGGCAAAAGAAGCAAGTAACATGAATATGCATAATAAAGAATATTAATAAATGGATGCAAGGCAAAAGAAGCAAGTAACATGAATATGCATAATAAAGAATATTAATAAAGGGAAATACAAAAATTGAAAACAAAAAAAATCAGCATAAGTGCATAGATTGGCATAACATGTGAGACACTTTAAAAGAATGCACTACCAAAGATATGATGAATCAAACTGAAGTATGCAACGAACCAGGTTACTCTGTTCTAATAGACGAATAGACTTTTCTGATCTAAGAATGATAAGGTCCCAAAGTAAAGATAAAAGACAAATTCAAGAATAATAAAGAATACATACCAGGTAGTAACTGAAGAAAACAACTACAATTTACCAAAAGAGAGGACATTATTGCACAAGTTGGACTACCATCTAATAACAATCTCCTTTCTTTTTATGCTCAAATTTGTCATGATTTCTTATCTTGTCTACAAATAATGGAGACATAATAAAGCAATATCTGATGTTGGATGCTAGATTAGAAAGAATACCTGAGTATGCACATCATCCCCTCTGGCAATGCTACCAAGCACGAGCAAAGAAGGAACAAGCACCGAAGGTGAAGGATGGCTAAATCATTTTTTAGTAGCTTGTGCATCAGAATTTGTATTTATATTTCTCAAAATAAAGTCTAGAGTAAATATAAAAATGAAAAACTTACCTAAGGAGCTCAACAAGTCGAGGGCATGCTCCAGTTTCAATCACAGCTTCGATCCTGGCATTGTCATCACTCCCATCAGATAAGAGAGACATTGCCCAGCAGGCATCACTAAGGACCTCCACGTCTTCAGAGTGAATGAGTTGCCGCAAAACTAGGAGTGCTGGCTTCACCTGCTCGATCACAAAACCAACCAACCATCAGTCATTAAACAACATATATAGCTAGTACATCATCAGAGAGAGGATCTCCATACATGTTCAAAGTTGGGTTCTCCACGACAGAAGTTGCTAAGAGACCAGGTAGCAGTTCTCAACAATGAGATGCTAGGATTCCCATTAAATAGCTGTAGTAGTGGAAGAAGTGCACCATGTGCAAGCACAATGTCACGGCACTTTGTAGAGTCACCAGCCACATTGCCCAGGGCCCACACAGCCTACAAATTGAAACAAATCATCCGTTTATACTTCACTATATATGCCACTAACGATGCGAAATGTTTGCACAATTCAAACAGATAGTTTGTTTCCTAACGTGCCTGTTCACGGATATCCTCGTTTGGTGAGGTGAGAAGCTTCACAAAAATGGGGACAGCACCAATATCAACAACCAGCTTGGTGTCCTCTGATGATCCCGAGGCTATGTTGGTGAGAGCCCATGCTGCCTCCAGCTGCAGCCACAACAAAACCAGAAAAGAAAAAGTAAGTTTTCATCATAAACAGATCGGGATTAACACCATTCAATCTTCAAGCAAGCTGGCGATTCAGTACAGATATATTGGGATTATAACATCATACAATCTTCAAGCAAGTAAATGGACATTGTTATGTTTGAGAAGCAGCAACAGTACAACAAATGTCGATTTCACTATATAATAACTACAAACAATCTGCATTCTGCAATGCAGTAGTACAGAGTCATAAAGCTAATGCAAAAGTTAAGTGTACTACTGAATGTGCCTCAAAAGTAGTAGCATTGTCGAATTGGCTGAATCACTGCACATACCTGGAGCTGAGGGTAATCCTCCCTGTAGAGCAACTGTACGAAGCAAGGCAGAACTCCACATCTAACAACCTCCTTAATTGGGGGATCCCGCTCTGACAGATGAATCCATTGTTAATGATAAGAGTCTGAGAATATATTCGGTTGCAGTATGGACAACGCACCACACAATAACGAATTTGAATGCAAATTCAGTAGGGTTAAGCGAAGAGTTTCTCTACAATTCCAAAATTCTCTATCTCTACGAGTTTTATTATGCAAATGAAAAAGGAAGGGGCAAATTGACTAGAAAAAGGCTAACACACACCGATCGAGAGCAACTTCCGGAACTCCCTGGCCGCCTCAAATTGCATGGTGGGGTCATCCGAGTATAACTCCGCGGCCAACTGCGTCAGGTTCGCCATCTACACCCGCAAGATATTCAGAGAAAAAAAAAATCAGGAAACGCAACAGAACGGAACGAACAAATCTACTGTGCAACGAAAAGGGAAAACAACAGCGAACCCACCATCTTCTCGAAGGCCGGAGTGTGTGATTGCGCATGCGGCGCCGCCTCGGAGCAGCGCTTCCTCCGGAGGGCGCTCCCGCGGCTCTCCTTGCGTATGCTGTCCATGACGCTCACGCGCCGCCGCCGCCCGTCGGCTGCACTCACCGGCGCCTTGAAGCTACTCCGGCGTGACTCCGCCTGTTCGCTCGGCCGCAGCGACATCTCGGATGGCGAGAGGGAGCTCCGATATCCTCCACTCCTCCCTCTCCTCTCGTCGGAAACAACCTCGCGTGGCGATGGAAGCGGCGGCTTGGGAGGAGGCGTTGGCGGTCGGGTGGGTCGTCGGGTGTCGCATTTATAGCATGTACGTACATGGGATCCATGTGGACCACCTCTGCCAAGTCGGTAGGTGCTGGCGTGCCGCGTACGAAGGAAGCCGACTTCCATGTGGACCAAAGTTTAACGAAAAACACAGACGCTATGGGCTGCCATTCACAGTCCTTTCAAATACCCCTTCCCTCACACTTTAAGAAATATGTATAGGTCAGATTTTCTCAGTTTTAATTGATCGATAGAAAATACATATATTATTTATGTCTTTAAATAAATTTATTATAAAATATATTTAATGATCTATCTAATAATACTAACTGTGTATTATAAATGTCAATATTCTTTTTTATATATAGTTGGTCAAAGTTTAAAATAGTTAATTTTTAGAAAAACAACAATAACTTATATTTTGAGATAAGGAGGAGTAAGTCCTTACAAGTCAAAAGTCCATCTTGATCCACTTTAATCCACTTGAATTAGGATGAAAAATGATTAGGCCCTTAGAGCATCTTCAACAGTTTCCTAAATATCCCTTCTAAAAAATCTATGTTTAGAAGAGGAAAAGAAGGTAATCTCCAACAATTTCTAATATTTGTCTTCTAAAAAAAAATCAAATATTGGCCCACTAGCGTTTTTTTCCTTCGACCTTTCTGTTTCCTCGCCGGATCCATTCGAGGAGGCGCGTACCACGCCGCCGCCACGTCCATCCGGCGTTGGCCTCTTCCCTGCCGGCACTACCAATCAACAGCAGGTAGACATCACCAAGTATTCCGCATCAGCAGCAGCAACAGTTAGTAATCAGGATCAGGAACAGTGCAACAGCAGGTAGTAATCAAAATGTTGACATGACTGTTGATTTTGCGAACTTCCTCCATTCACTTATCTCCTTTATCTAAAGCCTTTGACGCAATGACCAAGGAACAGAGTAAAAGCACTTTTTGTATTTAATGAGCAGTAAAGAGACAAGAAACAACCAATGAATAGCAAAAAGACAATAAATACAAGCAAGTGGTAGCCAATGAGTAACAAAGGAGCAATAAATACGTGCAAGTTCCAAGCTAAAATGAAGGAGATTTGTGAATAAATTTTTTTTTAGATGAAGGAGATAAATAAATAGAGGAATTACAAGATAAAAATGCTTAATACAACCGGCACCACAGTAAACAGGAAGCAATGCAGCACTGGCCAATAGCAATGCAAGAAAACAAATACACAGAACAAGCATGTCACTTAAACCAAAAGATACTTCGTCTAAATACAAACTAAATGTTCACTGAATTGAAGATAACCAGGTAGTAGGTAGCAGCTGGCCATCAGCAGTTCAGCACGAAACCAGGTAGCAGGAGGAGGCCATGGCATTGGACACACAGGCGGCAGCAGGTTAGCACCGGCAAGATCGAACCACACAGCCGGTGGCGCGCGGCAAAGCAAGTAACGGCCAATCCAAACCTACGCGAACATGAACTGCACAAAGCCACGGCGGGGCAAACTTACGCGACTGCAGAAAGCCACGGCGGGCGAAACACAAACCTAACGCGGCGGCGGCTGGCAGAAAGCCACGGTGGCGGCGGCGGCGGCAGTGGCGGTGGCGTATGAAGTCATGGAAATCCAGTACATCCGAGTACGTACCTGATCCGTGGCGGCGTCGAACGAGCAGCTGGAGGACCGATCTCGCTCTCTGGTGCGGCGATGGAGGGCAGATGTCTCTGGTGAAAACAGAGGAGGGCGCGAATGGAGAGAGGCGCGGCAAATCATGGCGCGATGGAAAAAAAAAAAAAAGTCACGGATAGAAGGATACGCGGAGCCGGAGGAGCTCGTAAAGTTACCCCGATTGGCGCTATTTTTTAGAAGTGAGTAAATTTTAGGTGTTAAAATTAGAAGTCGTTGGAGAGGGTTTTTTTTTTATAATTCTAAAAATCGAGGATTAGCTTAGAAATGAGTTTAGGGAACTTCTGGAGATGCTCTTAGTAGACATGAATATGTGTTGCCTTAATGATGTTTAGTAGATATAAACACATTCAAACCTAATTTCTGTGGTCGCATGGAACTATTCAAGAAAACAAAAAGAGAAGATCTGCTTGCTGTACACACATAGGTGTATCAATCAGACGTACTCCCTCTATTCCAAATTCAAACTTTCTCTGATAGTCAAGACATCTCAAGTTTGACTAAAATTATATAGAGTATTACAAAGATTTATGACATCAAATAGGTGTACTATAAAAATATAACTAATAAAGAATTTAATGATTTTGACGCCAAGGCAGCGTTTAGCCCAATATCCACAACATTCTTTTATTTCTTTGATAAGCAAGATCAGCTATAGCTTTGCCAAGAGGCAAAAGTGATTAGACTAAATTGCAGTTCCTATTAACTACTGATGAGTACATGTAGACACTCAAGATGATGGCAAACCAAAACCTGCATCATTTACAGGACAGATGCTCAGTTTAAGCCATTGAAAGCAGATATTGTACATAGCAGTGAGTTATGACTCTCATCTCCTCTGGAAATTGAACTTCATGATTGCAAAGCTGAACATAAATGCAAAGGCCACAGTGAACACGATATGCACCAATGCAACAACCCATAACAGGTCACGATGGAAGCCAAAGTACTCTGTAACGAACTGCGCCACAGTTTGGTCTCTGCCATCAATCTTGGTTTGGATATCACCAAATTGGGAGGCAACTAATCCATATAATGTCCATGCAACTGGGCAAATCCAACAGAACCACCTCCACCAAACAGGAATTTTCTGACAAAACAAGGGTTCAAGTTATAACAAAAAACGACATGCTGTTTAAATTCTGAAACCAACAGGTAATGACAAGAAAAATGACATACAATGGCAGAGTAACTTACAGGTCGAGGGATGAGAAATCCTGAGAAGAGGCTCCATGCATTGTAGATTGTGGACGACGCAACAGATGCTACAGTCTCGTTAGGTGTCAATCCTATTGCCATCATTCCGTGGAATGTGAAATACAAGAGTGTGAAGTACATGAAGAACAAGTACCAAAAGAACTTGGCAGCAACCCACTCAAATCCTATCATCGAATAGACTAGTACACTGTATATCAAAGTCTGAACTAGGATGTACGGAAATTCAATTGCAACCTGCAAAAGACAAGGCAGCATTGTTAGGTTCAGACTTTAGAGGCCAAAGCAACTCGACGATGTTACATGTGCGCATATGCAGTTCTGTTGGATTTTGCGCACTATTTATAGTCATATATACTTGTTGGAATTAGGTGAACCTTTATTTCAAGTCGAATTACCTGTCCAAATGCGTATGGAAATGCAGAGTACATGCCGGCTGCTCTTTCTCGGTAGAAGACTGTTCTCTCCACCACCACAACTGGCTGAATAGCACCAGAATTTTGCACCCCAATGTAAAGAACTGCAGCATACATTGATCCCGCAGCATTGAACAGATCCTGCTCTTTCTTACTGCACCAAGTAAAGCAACTAAAATATATATCTTCAATCAAAGTAACTAATCTAGTAAATATACAAAACTACTGGAGAATCAATATTAGAAGATTTACGTCTTGGTTCCGAGATCCCAGAACATTGTTCCAAAGAGTAGTGCAATGACGACTGTAAAGAGTAATCTCACTGCGGTGTAAGACGGGTTCCTCCAATATGATAAATTCTGCTTCCACAAGCAAGCTAGACATTGTGTAAACAATGATCTAGAGTACTGTGTAGAGAAGTGGAGATCACTAGAACCAGAAGGTGGTGTACTCAGATCCTTAATAAGTTCCTTGTTCCTTCTGAAATTAAAAAATGCGAATTAAATATATATTCACCAGCAAGAGTTGCTCGTGCATCAAAATAGTGTCCAGGGAGGTTAACTGATATAGATCTGAACGCCTGTAGATTTCACTGAAATCAATCCCAAGGATGTCCTCCTGGCCAGTAGAGGTCACTTCTAACATCCAAGTTGCTGGATTATATCCATCTTTTATCTTACCAATGCCTTCAATACCCTAAAAAATAACAAGACAAAGCAGTTTTTTAATATGACCTTGACAATAAAAACAGTTTATTGCACTTTCTGTTTACCTCGAAATACTCAATCAATCTTGAGGAACTCTGCCCCAGTGGACCAACATATATTTCTTCTCCTCCTCTCTTCATTAGGAAAAGCTGTAGTTAAGAAATAAATGACAGCAACAATATCATTGTCTGATCTTCATCTAATAAAATCAATGAAAGTATTGCCAAGAGCATAAAAATTATCAACCTCATCAAATGATTCAAATATGTCAACACTTGGCTGGTGAATGGTGCAGACAACAGTCCTACCAGTGTTAACAGTGTTCCTAACAGTCCTCATCACAATTGCAGCAGCCCGAGCATCGAGACCAGAGGTTGGCTCATCCATAAAAATGATTGAAGGGTTAGCAACAAGCTCTACAGCAATAGTTAGCCTCTTGCGCTGCTCAGTTGATAAACCATTGACTCCAGGAAGGCCAACAAGGGCTCCCCTCAATAATGTGAGTTCTACAAGCTCCATGACCTCCTCAACAAAGATCTGTAACAAGTGATCAGTAGATAAGATCTCCAATTAGTTAAAGAGGAATAATGCAAGAACCCACTTATTTGTATCAATCTAGCTAACCTACCTTTCGTTTTTCTGAACTAACATCTGAAGGAAGCCTCAGCCATGCAGAAAATGCAAGGGACTCGTAAACTGTTACATGTGGTGAATGGATATCATTTTGCTCACAGTATCCTGATATCCGTGCAAAGGTTTCTTGCTTCTTGGGATACCCTGAAATTGTGATATCCCCTTCAATGTATCCTCCAGTTTTTCGACCTGCTAACACATCCATTAGAGTAGTCTTGCCGGCACCACTCACACCCATCAGTGCAGTAAGTACCCCTGGCCTAAATGAACCACTGACACCCTTCAAAAGCAACAAGCGGTCTTCCAACACTCCTTGTGCTGTCATTTCCTGTAAGTGTAGAACCATATAATTCAACAAACGACCTTGTGTAATGCAAAGGGAGGTGCAGCTTTGTATTCATCACTGACAAAAAGAAAAATACCTCTGGCATGTCTATGGAGTATTTAATGTTGTTAAAGGTAAGTGACAGTTGGGTAAATGGAAGTAGCAAGCCCTTCCTGATAGGACTAGAGTCTTCTTGGCTTGTCATATTTTTCTGGTCAGGACTGTGGGACTGTTCTTGCCTCCTAAGTTTCTTATGTGAATGCTCCTCAAGAACTTGACCAGTTAAGATGGCATGCTTTTCCTTCAATGCATCTTCAGGCATTGATGGGTGAGATTCACCAATTGCTGTAATAAACAAAATGCAATTATCTACAGTTAATTTTTTAACTAGCAAATATTAATCTGTGAACCACTGAGTTTAGAGACATACAAAGAATCTCTCAGATAGCAAAAACACTAACGACTCAAAAGTGAAAGAGCTACAGTGAAGAGCAGATTGAAGAGGAATGTGTATCCAATCAGGGCACCAAGCCCAATCCAATACCACTTAGCATCAGTGAAGATTCCGCGAGATCTCAGAATGCTAATCCCCAGTGTCTCATTTTGTCCAGGAGTGATCTGTAACATGGAATGCTAATTTTTCTGTTTTTCTAAGTGGTAAATTTTGTAGCTGGTCAAGGTAAGAGAACTTACTTTGTTCCAACTGTGCCCCAGAAATTCATTTGTTGAAATAGCATTCTGTGCATATGACAATGGAGATATCCAATAACCCCAAACCCACCATCTCTTCAAATCAGCTGGATCAGACAAAGAAGAGATGCAAACAGAAGCAGAAATTTCCATTTAACATCATTAATATACTCATAAAAGACAGAATAAAGCCACCCAATGTAGTCAAAATATATAGTTTTTGAATTTAAGATCAGAAATCTAGTAACTTACGTCTTGAAAGAATAAAGCCACCCAATGTAGTCAAAGCCAACACCGACAAGGGTGCAAATGTATGAGATGTAACCATGTCTCTTCCAAGTCCAGCAATGAAGCGGAACAGCGCAGATGACATCTGGTTGAGTGCAAGTACCAGCAGATACTGCTTGAAAAACCTAACCACAAATAATTTTTCAGATCTCATTAACATAAAATCATTAGTGGAATTTAATTTAACAACTTCCTTGACAAGATATTAACTTCTACCAAGAGCATAATAGATCAAAGAACCATCTTTTTCTAAAATTCTCCAGGCCGTAAGGCAGGTGTTCCAGTGCATCTTACCTGCTTACATTGGGATCAAATCCAACGACATAGTATGTAGTGAAAACATATACTGCAACTTCAACAAACGTGATAGGTATCTGAAGGATCCATGATGGTATGGTGTAGGCCCATGCAGGGAAGAAAAGAAGATCTCTCTGCTTGAAGAAAACAGGAAGTTTCACAACAGTCATGCCAAGCTCCGCAAAACCATTAAACATGATGGTGTCAAGGGCAAAGTATAGTGCCCCCATATAGATTGATCCATAAGTCAAATCACGGTGCATTTTTGTGCGGAAGAATGTGGACATCACGAGGAATGCCATAAGAGTTAGCTGCAATCATGAAAAGTTTTCAGGTTGATGCCAGGTTGATCCTGATTAAAAGAAAATATAGCAAAAGTATGAGCGTACATTAACTACTTTAAAAATGTACATGAACGCATTTCTCTTCATCAGTAGAAGCTCCCTGTCCATAGTGGCTTTGAGCAACTCCATTCTGCTGACACCGAACTTTGACATAGCCAGAGAAGCTGGGTGACTCTTGCTCCTGTCAAATGGCTCCGAA
The DNA here is from genome assembly GCA_015844335.1 of Chrysopogon serrulatus. Lineage (NCBI taxonomy): Eukaryota > Viridiplantae > Streptophyta > Magnoliopsida > Poales > Poaceae > Chrysopogon > Chrysopogon serrulatus. Next base: position 367,627 of record JADLZL010002901.1, read on the forward strand.
AGCTCCTTCTGAATAGATTGTCCAATATGAAAAGAATGAAATGCACCTGCAAATTGTTTCACAGAAACGAATTGGTATGGCCTGTCAAGCCTGTACCAATATTGCTCCTGATCTTTCCTTGATGTGACCTTTTCAATGTATTGAGAGATGTCAGTGCCATTCATCTTGAAAAAATTAGAATAATGTTAAAATTTATAGAAGATGAACATACTTCCTGCAAGAAGTCAGCAACACCCTTTCTTGCAGGGCACCTGAAGCCCATCATCTCAAAGAACTCGAGAACGTGTTCACGAGATCCTTGGTACACAATCTGTCCATCAGAGAGGAGTATAATGTCATCAAATAAATTGTATGTTTCAGGTGCTGGCTGAAGCAAGGAGATGATGGCCGTGCCATCAAGGATGTGGATAGTCTGCCTAAGTGAATTCACAATCTGATATGTAGTTGAACTGTCCAATCCAGTGGATATCTCATCCATGAATAGAGCTCTTGCTGGACCAACAAGCATTTCACCTAAATAGTAAAAAATTATGAGAACTATTTTTTTTTCTTGAAAAGGTCACAAGAATTTAAAAAATTAAAAACTATATCACTGTGACAGAAACTCTCATCATTACCATAAAATATATAAAACCAACCTACTCCACCTTAACCCATACATGGCTGTAAATTGTTAGCTATACCTGTTGTGACACGCTTCCGTTGTCCACCAGATACACCCCTTAACATCTCATTTCCTACCAAAGTATCAGCGCAAATATCCAACCCTAATATCTGCTATGTTTCAGAATAGCATACCCAAGTGAAGATCAATAATGAAACATCCATAAAAAAATACATTTTAGTGCTGGGAGATACCTTCAATATGTACTCTGTAACAACACCGGATTCGTCTCCCGCCATAGCTGCTGCCTAGAGGAGTAGATATAACTTTTATGCAATTGGCCAACAAATAAATATACTGTACCTGACAAGGATAGTTACATAAAATAGTTCTAAGGAACACATTTATATGATAGCAGTCTTACCTTCATGTAAACATCAATATCATGTTCTGGCTTGATATTCGCTGCCTTTTCCCTTCTTGCCAACTCAGTCAGCATCTCTAGAACAAGAAAAAGGACAAACCTTATTATACAATTATATAGTCTCTAAAGTTTCATGAACTACTACTTTACTAGTTTGCCTAAAAGATCAATATTTTGATGGGTCAATGCTCATCCTTTGGTGTGGACTTGAAGCAGTGGACACATTTCTCTTTCAGAAGAAATGGGAGTCAGTTCTAATGTATCTACTGAATTTGGTACCATTAAGTTTTATGTGTCAATCGGTTAGCATAAGCTTTTGGATAAATGTACTGATGTGTGAAAGGCCATGGTTTTGAATGAATAAGACAAAATTCAATATCACATACCATATCTAGAGCCAGCACCTTGGCATCGTGCTGAGAAGGCCAAGGTCTCCCTCACCGTCATCTCCCCAATGTGGAGATCATACTGGCTGATGTATGCAGCTGTCCTTTCTGGAACAAACTCCTTCATCCCATGGCCATTGTAGGTAACCTTCCCTGAAACCTGGAAAACAGAGATTAGGACCCAGATCATTTTTTATGCTACCTTTTATTGATGCACCCACAAAGGAAGAGATGAGCACAATAAAATGAGGCCCGACTGCATCACGTGATGACATGGATTTATTAGATTCTTGTAAAATTCAATTATTTCCTTATGGAATTCTTGTAGATTTCTTCAAATTTGCAACCAGGATCAAGTCACACAATGGCCTCCTCACCTTGAGGTCCTTGTCAAGCTTCCCAGCCAATGCGCGGAGCAAGGTAGTCTTGCCTGACCCAGGGGGTCCTAACAATAGAGTCATCCTGGAGATGACAAGACCATGGATGATTAGGACTATGATACACAGAAGATGGCAGCAGTATTCCACTAAGAGAGTAACTGGAATCGAAACAAATTCCCAATGGGTTGTTTACCTCCGAGGTTTGATGATTCCACTGACATCGTGGAGGACAGTCATGGGCTGTTTCTTGCTGGGGATGATACCAAGCACGTTCCCAATAGCCTAGAGCAGAGCGAAACAGAGAGAAAGGATTTAGGATATCTCAGCAAAAAGGCACGGAAATCGTGTGAATCAAAAACAGGTGCACGCACGCGATGTGCTCGACGAAATGTTGCACGGAGACGTGGAAATTGGGTCGCCCCTGAGAAGACAAGTGCTTTCGTGTAATGTAAATGCAAGTTGGTATTGGCGCATGGTCGGGAGCAGCGGCGGCGGCGCCATTGCGCCACCGGCTGGTTGGGAGGGTGAATCAGAGACGGCAGGGAGGCAGAGATGGCGAAAGAGCGAGGTGTCCATCGCCTGACTCGCTCCTTTATTTATTTTTCCGCCTTTATTGTGCAGCAGACATTCGGTTACGAAAAAAATTGTTTTGGGCCTCATGATCCTACCAAAGCCAAGCATCTAACAAAATACAAATTTGTAAATATACTCAAACCATTAAGACCATGCTTGGATTTAAAGGGGTAACAACGGCTCTCTCTTTATCAACTTGTAAGTTGTTTTGATATTTTTAGAAACATAGGTTTTATTATCTAAAAATGATGAATATTTTTTTCAAAAATAATATTTATTTAGGTGTATAATAAATATTATATAACTAGAAAAACCGGAATGATTTAAACTTAAAACAGATGGAGTAGTTGACCAAACTTTAGTCTCTAATGATCCGAACATACAGATTAATTATTAGTTCTCTAGTCTAGACTAGTTGTTAGTGCATTGACTATAGATATAGAAACTAATAAGAATAGTTGTTACTGTATGTAGTCCATTAGCCTAAAATGTTAACTTTAGTTTTGTTAAGTGCGAACAGAAACAGTACAATGATTTTTTTTTTCTTGATTGTTAGATTTCAATGAGGTTTTATGGATATTAAATACGTTGATATGACACCGTATTAATGAAGAGAGAGGTGGTAAAAGTTTTATGGACATTGAAACTTTTGTGCGCTATTTCCAAAATCTAAGAGTATTGGAAACTATGTCAAACTCCCACCAAGACTCACTATTTTTTTTTGTATTATTACTATTGTTTAACTTACATCTAACTATCACTATTATGACTTGGGGAAAGTTTGTTTTTATTAGATCTCATGATGCAAAGCAGTGCCTTAAAAAGACCACATTTCGTACCAAGGACAAACGATGACATCGAACAAACATGCTCAAATAACTTTTTTTTACAAAATTTATTATTATAAATTATAAATATATTATTATAAATTATAAATATAAATTTATCAAGTTCGCACAAACACATAACCTATAAAACATTGTTTTTTTACAAAAAAAATATTATTATAAATTATAAACATAAATTAAAGTAAATTGTTAGCTTCATTAATATATAGGTTGCTAACAAAATATTTTCTGTATTTGATAAAGTATTCAAACTAATATTTATAACTAACATCCTGTCTAGTACAACAACGCTGTGATGTTGATTTGTCTATAAACAAAGATTGCTTAATTAGTTCTAAAAACTTGTATTGTATATTTGCAGATCTCAAATTAAAAAATTTATCAACCACAAAGTTTTAGATCTTTTTGAACACTCTACAATTTTAGTATAATGTTTGTCTTCATTCGAATTTACTGAAAAGGTATGATCTTTTTTTTTATGAAAACCAAACTAAGTAATGCAAAACTTGAATCGACAATATATAACATATATAGTGCCGACCATGGTATGATCTTTTACTGCACGCCTCTCATCTAGGTACAAGAGGTTGCACCTGAAAATATGGGGGAAAACTCCATAGAAACCGTGACTGGCCACTCCACCACCTGGAGCCGCTCAAGCTAAGGCTCGATCCCATGAACATATATAGTAGTAAAAACCTAACTTATCGTCATCGGTTACACTTTATTTGTCGGTTGTGTGTAACATGGAGAATCATCTAGAGCCTTCAGTGAAGTAGTGGCTTTTAGTGAATCAGAGCAAATAAATACAGGTACGCTTTTGAATAATCATCGGTGCCCGCATATTGGCTCACCTCTATGGTATTCGTGACAGAGTTAAGGAGCGTTGGCAAGCCGCGGTGGCCGACCAGCACTTTTGCCTCCACCTCGAGCTTCTCAAATCGCACCTCGATGGTTGGATAGTCTATGCCCACCCTGCATATATATAGTACTCCCTCCATGTTGTAATAGAAGTCGTTTAGGACAGCGACACGGTCTCCAAAGTATAACTTTGACTTTTATATTTTTATAAAAATATTCATCACAAAGTGATATATTTATACTTTTATGAAAGTATTTTTCAAGACAAATCTATTCATATAGTTTTCACATTTCTAAACTTAACAACTTTAAAATTATTTATGATTTATGTTCCCAATGTTTGACCCAAACCTTGTCCAAAACGACTTCTATTTTCTATACGGAGGGAGTATGTCCAACGAATTATAATTAATTCAACTACAAATGGAAGTTGTACTTTCTCCATTCTAAATTATAAGATATTCCAAAAATTTGTAGAGTCAATTTTTTTTTATGTTTGACCAAAATTATAGAAAAAAGCATATGGATTTATGATATCAAATAGATATATGATAAAACATAACTAATAAAGAATTTAATAATACTTAGTTATTGTCATAAATGTTATTATTTTATTATATAAATTTGATGAAATTTGATAAAGTTTGATTCTCTAAGATTTTTAGAATATTTTATAATTTGAAATGAAGGGAGTAGTACTCACTACTCAGACGTTATTCGTTCGTCAGATGTACTGCATCATATTACCTGTCCATGCGCGCCTTGAGCTTGCGGAGGAACCGCTCGTGGTCGTCGTCGGCAGCGCGGATGAGGCGCCCGATGAGCGCGTGGCTCTCGCGGGCGCCGAGCCTGCCGACGTCGACGTCCACCATCTGCACCTCTCCCCGTCCGCCGTCGTCTGCAGGATGCCACGGCGCACGCGGTCGTACGTCGGCAGGCGCTCCAGCGCCGCCCACCGCAGCGCCTCCTCGTCGTCGTCCTCGCCATCGTGCACGAACCGCGATGACGACCGCCGCGAGAAGGCGGTGTCGCTGCCCTGCCGGCGCCACAGCGACTTCTCCCGCCGCAGGCTCGCGATCTTGTGGATCTCCGCCCTGTTCATCTCTTCCTTACGTGCTGTGTGTAGCTCTTGCAGGAGTAGCGATGTTGCTGTGTGTGTAGGTATATATATAGGGCCAGCTAGTCGTGGCACATGAACGCATGCATGCATGTTGTTATGAACTGAGGAAGTAGGTACCGTAACTTCCTTTGACTCTATGGTGTTATAGTAAAAAGCAAGCTACCACTTACTCCGTCCGTTCCAACTCCCTTCATCCCAGAATGCATGATGATATTTTTTATCCTCAGATCTCATATTTAACTATTCATCTTATTCAAAAATTTACATAAAATATTATTTATTTTATTATAACCTATTGTATCATTAAATACATTTTAATAATAACTTATTTATTTTATTTTAAATAAGACAATTTGGTCAATAATATCTGAAAGTCAAAAATATTTATTTTGGGATGGAGGAATGTAAATCTCGACGATCGTATCTAGCAAGAGTAGCGCTAATTGATTTACTTGTGCTTGTTGACTACTCACCTGACTCCGTCTTCCCCTCCTCTCTGTTTCCTTAATTAGTTGCAGTTAAACATCTTGTGTGAACATTCGCCATCTATGTCCTGTCATCCTGTGGAATGGAAGCTTCCACGAGGTAACAAGGTTAGACTCATTTTCCAGCAGAACGTAATTAGTTATTACAGTAAATCATGAAGACAAGAGTCAAGACGATGACGAGTCACAACCACCTAACCTAGCTATTTCGTATAGACCAAGCATGCGCACATGTGTCGGGTATATGAATGTTCACTTCTAGATCTGTATATTTAGTTGCTGACTGAATTGTAAACAACCGTACTCACTGACTGTACTACAGTTCACGTGTCACGCATGAACGGCTCAAATATAATGCAAGTGCCACTGGGAGTAAATTTGGGACAAGTTGGGCGGCTTCCAGAACATTAGGCCGGCATTGGCAACAACAAATAAACACTTTCTAAATTAAACAGGTCACTGTTTTAAGGAACGAAGGCTAGCTAGCAAGCTTACACACAAGGCAACAAAGCAAAATTGACCGATGGAGATGAGAGGATTCGTCGTAAAAATCTTTTAATCTACCTACTGTAAAGAGGGATTATTTTTAACTGTTGAAATGGCATAGCGACATTTTTTACACGAAACCTTTCGTCAAGGAACAATATTTCTTTGGAAGTTCCATGAAGGTTTCCATTGACTAAACAAATCACTGCTAAAAAATTATCTGCAGAGACGCCTATCTTATCTAGAGATGGCTTCAACCAAAAAATGTCAAAAGATTTGTGGTTGGTGTTTTTAGCCATCTCTAAAAATGGAAGCCCTCTATGTTTAGAGACGGATGAAAAGATATAGCATTTCTAGAGACGGATAGAAAGTCCACAAGCTATGTAACTCAATCAGCGGCATCTAGCTTGTCTATAGGAGGCTTCATGTCGGTATTTCAAACAAACGCCAACTAGTAAATTTATAGATGCCCGTTTATGCTCGGATGGTTCGTTAAGAGGATATAGGGGTTATGCTGGTTCAGGCCGAAGTGCCCTACTTCCAGGTCGAATAGGTTGTGTTACTTAGCGCATGTTTGCAGTAGGTGTTACAAACGGTAGAGAGAGAGAAAAAAAGGAGCTTCCAAGTCTTTGGGGGGGTGAGGTGATGTGATTACTGTTGCGAGCGTGTTTGAGGCAACCGAGGTGATGTGATGATTGTTGCGAGCATGTTTTCTACTGAGGCAACCGGTCCTCCATCTTATAGACTGAAAGGAGGAGGTTGGATACATAGGGGTCGTAAGAGATGAGAGCGATGGTAAATATACAAAGAAGGAAAAAAAAGAGAAATAGTAGTTCGTCCTTGCGCCCCGGGTCAAATGTCCTTCTCCCCTTAGTCGGTTTGACGATTTGTGGTGTGGATCGTGCGCGTCGTACCGTAGGTGATGTCACTAATAAGCGTGCAGTGCGCGATGTGTGGTCACAGTTGATTTAGACCAGCTTTGTACTGGGTTAGGCATAATAACGCCCTCCTGTGCAGACATGGGCGTGGACAGGCAAGCTGACGGCAGAGGCACGCCATCAGCGGCCCTGTGATCGCCCCATGCTTAGAGGACGTCATGGGAGGCTATGGATTCGAGCTCTATTTTCCTCTCGGTACTTAGATTTTTATCTAATCTCTCATTCCTGTTTCCCTAGCCTTTAACCTGACTAGCCCACACGTGACGCCCACAGTCCCTCCCCACGTGGCGAGTTGGAGATAAGGACAATGGGGCATTCCGGTCATCTCGTTGTTGATGGTGGATAACGTCAACTTTTATTAAAACTTTAGACACAAAAGGACACAGAAATACACACTAGTCTAGGGTTTTAACTAACAATTTTTATGAGTTTTGGTGATTTCTTCATATTTTTCAGAGAGTGTTTCAGAAAAGGATTAAAAGAGGGTTTAAAGTGCTTAAAAGTCATGAAACGTGTCACGGACGAAGACATCGCGCATTGGACTACTAGAAGTATCTAGAAGACACCAGAGCGAAGACGGGGCCCAAAGCCCACAAGGTGGGGCCGGCCGGCCCCCTAGGCATGTCGCCCGGCGCCCTAGGTCAAGTGGCGGCGCTTCCCTTCTAGAGTCTTCCTCCCACGCTTCCTTGGCACCTAAGTAAAGCATCCATATGTCGATCTAAGGTCGGTTTGATCCGATGGTGCACATAACATGAGACGCGGATCGATGATGTGGCGATTCCTTGCCCTCTACTCCACCTCGGCCTATATAATGACGCCCCAAGGCTCCTCCTAGAGGCATTCTACACTCTGGTGCTTCATATTCACTACATAAATTAGGGATAGGGTCCCTCTAGTTGATCTAGTTCTAGTTTATCTAGTTCTAGTTCATCTAGATGTAGCAATTAGGAGAGACTAGTTCATCTAGATCTAGTCTTATTTAGAGATTAGAAAGATAGAGTAGAGAGTAGAGATTCTGGAGGAGTTCCGGCCTGTCGGTGCTTCTTCGTGGCCGTATTCTTCTAGATTCAGCTTCCTCGCCCAGAGCTGCGTTCTGATGTACTTTTGTATTCAACAAGTAAGCAGTTGTTCTTATTTGTTCTTAAGTTTGTAACTCATATTGAGTGCTTTGATCTATAGGACCCTGTAGATTAAAGTTGTATTTCGTAGTGTAGGCGTGGTGCCTAGGCTAGGTTTACTTGTGAATGCCCCCTGATTAGCCGGATAGTGGTAGTTCACGAAGGTGACTTTATAGCTTCGTTGATTCCTCTGTAGTCCACTTTCCGTTGATAGGATTGGTAGGTGTATAGGTATTTGGTAGGAGAGAACTCTGATTTCTGCTCTTATTCAGGTTACCGCCCAGTTAGAACGGTATTATACAAAGTTTACCGGTGGTTGGAACTAGATAATCAATAGCTATCTCCTCTTTCTTGATATTATCTAGCCTAATTGTTGGGTTAAGTCTATAGACTTTGTCATCTTCACCTACTGTTCCCTGTGGATACGATATTTAAAACCTCCGGGTAAAATGCTACATCGGTATTGTATCTATGCGCTTGCGGATAATCTTATTTAAATCTTATTTAATGGAGTGCAGTTAATTTATACCAACACTCGCCTCAGGGTCGAGGGCATGATTGGTCCCACTGGGTGGTTTAGGGGTCGTGTAAGCTCGACACCTCTGGGGTTGTGGCTGCGAGCCCTCGCGAGGGTCGTGCAAGGCGGTCTTGACTCTAGGGGGTCGTGGCCCTTGTTGGGACAGATCCTTTCGATGGGCCTCGATAGTTAGCTTACGTTGGTTGTTTGGTCCAATTATCATGAATTAAGTATGGGGGTTTATTGGGCCTAATATTTTGCCCTAGGCACTTTAGCTCCAAGAGTAAGAAATGCTTCATAAGATTCTTGAATTACCACAAGTGCTCAAGCTAGGTTTAGGTTGCTCTCTATTTTGAATCTCATTCAACCCACCACTTGGTTCTGTCGGTAATCACACAATCTCACAAAGAGGATGGGGGAGTATCTCATCACAAGGATCTCAAATATTTCTAGAAGCTGAAGTATAGGGCTTGGGGTATAAATACCCCTCACTCAAAAAATAGCCATTGGACTATGGCAATGCATATCAGACTGTTCGGTATGACATGATAGACAGACAATCCAACAAATTATCTAGAACCTGCACGCAAATGTTGGAACTTCTTACTTCTGCAAAATTGAGAACTATAGAAGCAAAACACCATAGACCCCTGCACATACCAGACACATACCAGACCGTTTAATATGTGGTCCAATATACACACCCAAAGTGTATGTTACTTTGATAAAGTTAAAGCTCACAACAACTAATACTTTTAGGGAGCATACCAAAGACTTTATAACTGATAGTATCTTGTAGCCATTGCCTCCAATCAGCTTCCATTACCTCTAGGACAATGCAACCTTGTAGGGGTACTGCTAATCTATAACATTACTAACCAATCTATCCAATGTTTCTAGGATTTTCTTATGTATGCCTTTGACTATAAAGAAGTGAAAAATCCCAAGTCTAGAAACATTCACATAGATGAATATCTAATCAGTTTGGGATACTACTAAGGCAAAGTCTCTATCATTTGCTAGTACATGTGATGGTACATTATTTTATTGAATATATATGGTTTTCCCAACATATTCTCTAGGACATTTTGCTGTTGTCACTCTAGTACCACTATGATCTACTTTAGGGAGCATACCAAAGACTTTCTAACTAGTAGTGGTACTACTTTGAAATAAAAAAATGATCTACTTGTGTCCCTCCAAACCTTCATGGTCTTTATGACCACATGGCTGTTATCACTTCCCCTTTTTGCTAGATCCTATGAAATTGAACACATAAATAGTTAGTAACACTAATTTTAACTATATCAAAGAATTTGATAAAATTGCATAACCTTTCTTACAAATGTGAATATCTCTAGTCTTACGTCAAAGTAACAATTGCCTTCCTCATCATACCTTGGCCTCACATATTATCTTTAGTTTTCCATCAAAGTAATAATTGCCCTCCTTATCATACATAGGACTCACATGACCACAAGAAAAAATAAGACTTTACCTATGGAACTTATGTTTTGCACTATTCTTAATTGTTCATCTTCACTAAGGCAATGAAGAAGGTTTTGCTTTCTTAGTGCCATAGAACTACTTCTTATCAATGCATGATGCTACACATATCTATGAACTTTGCATCATTTTGTAATGTCTACATTTCTATCAGACACACAAAACCATTGTCATTCTTTTCTATTTTGTTCCTTTACATAAGGCTTAGTGGTACTAGAGTGACAGCCAATCCAACCTTCCTTGAATGCCTTCAAAGGAATTGATGTAACCTAAGAAAAATCAATATCAACCCTTTGGTAGCCACAAATGTTTGCTTTTTTTTTAAAGCAAGATCAATTTATAGTGTCTCATGCTATACAAATACTTTTCTAAGTGCACAAATGACTTGCATAGTTCTTTTGTATTATATGTTCCATTCATATCTTATAGTATAATAGTTCGCTATGGTGCATTGTGTTTTCATAATCTGTAAAACTATGACAATATATAATGCATTTGAAAATATATAATCCAAAATAGTGGCAATATAGAAAATTTTTAACAATACAGGCTAATCTCATTTTTTCATGCAATTCAAGCACAATATATTGATTGAATCATTGCTTTATTTTCATGTGAGTACTTTCATCATCAATTGGTATTGTGGACATGTCTTTATCTAATACAATCGTCAACACCAACACCTACAAATACGCATACAAATTTGGCATACTAAACTCAAATGAACAAATACTTACAAGAGAAATTAGATTCTCATTATGTAATTGCACATTTAGGGTGTGTTTGTCTATGAGAAACATTTTAGATTCTTAGTAGAATCGCTATAATCATTGCCATACACCACAAAAATATAAACATTTCAAGGAAATTCACTTGGAATTGATTCTCATTTTGTAGTAGTCTAGAGAAACACCAAAAGTTAGCTTCTCTTTAATGTAGTCCTAGTTTCAAGAATCCAGTGATTTAGACAAAAGGTTTCACAAAGTGATTCTGATTCATCGAAGAAATGTTTATGAAGGGAATCTAGATCCATAACGTTTCTATAAAAATCTGGAACTCTACCAAACATGCTCATCATCCAGTAGCTTGCCATTTAAATATTCGATAGTGTGAACATCTTGGGCACTAACTTGTTCATTTTCATCTTGGTGATCATGGAGGAATGCAAAGAAAATAAGATAAGTATATGTTGATTAGATTACAAGTACAACTTGAAATAAAATAAAAGTTTTCCTAGAGGAAAATTAAGATGAAATGATGAATGGACAACAAGGCCATGGTCGTATACTTCAAGGAATTGGGTCTTGTATGGCCTGTACAACTTCTCCTTGACAGAAGCACCTTCTTCTCCATCTTGTAAACTATCAGGTGTTTCTTTGAACCAGGATACCACCCCTATCTCCATTAATATAGAAATCATGACATTATAGATTTTAGAGTGGAGAAAGACAAAGAAGGATGAAAGCCCTGAAACACCTGCTTCAGTTGAGCACCCTCTCCTTTAGATCAGGTGTCACATCTTCATCTTCATCTTCTTTGGTGAGGTGTTGCATTTTCATCTTCTTCTTTTAATGGTACTGAGTTAGGATCAATATACATATCTACTCTTTTTTAGTGTTTGAATGATTGGTTAATTTTGGATAAAGGGTCGTTGGCCTCTTCTTATAGACATGGAGGATCGGCTCAGCTCCCTTCTGCAATTTATTGTAAAGTGTTTTTGATGCCACATGATACAGTAGGCACCGAGTTCACTACTACAGAAATGATTTTGCATGACACTGCATACTCATTAACCGTGGCAGTTGGGCTAGCCCGCCGCAGTTGTTAATGGGTGGCACGGCTGGCATCGGCCGCCTGTCCAGCGACTGCCACGGTTAATCATTAACCGTGGCGGTTGGCTAAAGGAAACCGCCACGGTTAATCCTCATTAACCGTGGCGGTTGAAGTTGCGCTAACCGCCACAGTTAATGGGATAACTGTGGCGGTTTTCTTTAGCCAACAGCCACGGTTAATGAGCATTAACCGTGGCGGTTATTCATAAGATAACCGCCACTGTTAATCTTCCTATAAATATCTGCATAGACTCCTTCTTCCTCCCCACGATCTCCTCTTTCCATTAGAAGGGGGAGCTTTTGATCTAGTTTAGCTCGAATTGACCTCAAATTTGATATTTGGAGTTGGATTCGAAGGAGAAGCACATCTAAAAGAGGTTTCCACTTTCTCCCCATCTTTTTCCTCTCTTTCTTTTGCACTTTTACATATTGGGTACTCTCTAGATCTAGTTTTAATGGTGAAAAGTGTGTTCTCTCTTGAACTAGCATATTTTACTTAGTTTTGAAGGAGATGGACACACTAGAGAGGTTTCCAACTTTCTCCCTCCTTTTTTCCCTCTCCTATTTGCACTTTTGCATATTGGATGCTCTCTAGATCTAGATCCCATCTAGTTTTTTATGGAGGAGAGAGAAAACTACTATTCTTTTATTAATATTGATTCTCACACCTATTTTTCGCTCTGATTTCCATTGAAAAGGTTACATGGAGTGGTTGAAATGGATGTATCAGACTTCGAGCGTGGAAATGATCTTTTTTGATGAGGTGAAAAAGTTCAATGCCATTGCGATGAAACATCGACTCAGCCTGAAGCGGAAGAATACCATATATCCATGTAAGAGCTATGAGAACAAGAAAGCCCATCCAGACAATGTGGTGCAATCTCACCTCATGAGGTTTGGTTTCGTGAAGGATTACACGGTTTGGATTATCATGGCGAGAAAGCAGATCAGAATACCGATCCATCTTCTGGAGGAAATTCATCGGCTACTATAGATGCAGATCGTGGAGGACAACCCTCATCAAGCGCCGGTGCTGCTGCCGGTGTTGCTGGTACGGATGACAATGCTGATGATCATCGCGATTATATCACGTTGGAGGATCTGTTAGGGCAAGGCATGGCCGATGATGATGGCGGTGGTGGCGGGGACGGCGGCGATGGTCAGCCTGTGCTAACTCTAGAGGATGTGGATCTTTTTGAGACCGTAGTGAACCGCTTCGACGAGGATGATATTTTGTTTGGTAATGCAAGGAGAATTTTAGAGAGATGAAGCAGGCAAAGGATGGTCAACCTGCTTTCTCTTCTTCCTCGTTAAAGGAAACCATCCTTTGTCTTCCCCAGGCAAAGGACTTGAAGAAAAAAAGGAGGAAGAGGAGACGATCAAGAAAAATCATATTTCTTCAAGTACCTTTCATACTAGAAGACCTTGCATACACCCCATGCGATCGACTGCATGCACCTCGAGAAGAGTGTTTTCGATAGCACGATCGGCGTCCTGCTAGACATCAAGGGGCAGACAAAGGGTGGTCTTAAGTAAGGATGGATCTTGTCAACCTGGGCATCAGGTCGGACCTTTACCCGCAAACACTGCCAAATGGGAAAGTTGAACTCCCAGGCGCAAGCTACAACCTGACAAAAGACGAGAAGAGGGCTGTGTGCCAGTGGCTTCGGGGTGTCAAGGTTCCGACTGGCTTCTCTTCTAACATCAAGAGCCTGGTCTCGATGAAAGACTTTATATTGACCAACTACAACTCACATGACTGCCATATTATGCTAACAGTGTTTCTTCCAATTGTCATCAAGGCTATCGGCCTAGAGTACGTGAAGATGGTCATCATGCGGTTGTCCTACTTCTTTAACCGCATCACCCAGAAGGTTATCGAGGAAGCTGAGCTACCTGCCCTGAAAACCTTTATCGCAGAGACTCTTTGCCAGCTGGAGATGTGCTTCCCGCCATCTTACTTTGATATTATGCCACACCTAATGATGCATATGGTGGATCAGATACAAGAACTGGGCCCAGTGTACCTACACCAGATGTGGACGTATGAGCATCTCATGTCGACCCTCAATAGATATGTCCTCAACCGTGCTCACCCAGAGGGCTCTATGATCGAGGCATACACAACCTAGGAGTCTGTGAACTGCTGCACCAAATACATACGAGATGGAAGGGCGATTGGGCTGCCCATCCATCAGCATGAAGGCAAAACCTCTGGTATGGGGTGCACGGGGAGAAAAGTAAGAACAGATGTATTGTACAAAACGGTGCAAGAAGCTCATTACAGCGTGTGTCATCAACTAGTGGTCATGGAACCCTTTGTTGAGGAGCACTTAGATGAGATCCGCACGACAACTCAGAACGGAGCTTGTACGGAGTCAATGGTCCAGACGCAGCACAAGATGAGCTTCACGGCATGGCTTAAAGAGCGTGACATACCACGTGGCGAGTCCAAAGTGGAGTATGAGACCGCTAAGAGGGTTGCGTTTGGCCCATCCACACAGATCACCTCGTGGCAAGGGTATGACATCAACGGATACAGGTTTTACACAAAAGAGAAAGACAAGAAAAGCGCGGCACAAAACAGCAGTATTCGATATGAGGCCATGACGAAGTGACGAGGGAAAGAAGATCATATTATGGGCAGGTTGAAGAGATCTGGGAACTTGATTACGGTGGTGACCTATAGATACCTATATTCCGGTGCCAGTGGGTCAACCCTAGAGGGGTTGCCGTGGATGAGTATGGGCTAACCACCGTAGAGCTCCAAAGTGTCGGCTACAAAGATGACCAGTGGGTATTAGCAAGCTGAGTCACACAAGTAGCCTACTATGGGGTCCCCAAGGATAACAAGAGGCACGTGGTTGTGGTAGGAAAGCAGAGGATTGTGGGAGCTGATGGGGTCCAAACTCCCGAAGAACACAACAATTATGGAGAGCTCGACCTCTTTACCAGCCATCCACAAAAGATCAAGGCCATCGAACGGGCTTTCAACAAGACCAAAATGATGCCCTGGGCCCGCAAAGATGGTGAGAAGAAGACCGTTGGAGCACCTACAGCAAAATGATATGTGTATATCAACAACATATATGTAATAATTTAGTGACTTTTTAATAACAAGGTTTTGTAACTAATGGAGACGTATTTATGTATGCATGGTTGTCTTAATAAAGGTTTTTATAACATTTTAAACTAAATGTCAAGTTTAAAAGTATTATATACTCACTATTATTTTTTAAGGTTTTTATAACATTTTTAAACTAAATGTCAAGTTTAAAAGTATTATATACTCACTATTATTTTTTAAGGTTTTTATAACATTTTAAACTAAATGTCAAGTTTAAAAGTATTATATACTCACTATTATTTTGTTTATGATATTTCCTCGACTAGTTCTTATAACAATACAGTTTGAAATGGAAGGGTGTGTGCTGTAGTATTTCTCAATTTCCATCTTCACTATCAACTATATATTTCGAAATTTAATGATGCCTAGTCTTGGTGGTTCATCTCTTTCAATGATGCACCCTTTTACTACCACTACTTGTCTACTTCTACTACTACTTGTCTACTTCTACTTGTCTACTTCTACTACTTGTCTACTACTATACTACTTGTCTACTTCTACTACTATACTACTTGTCTACTACTATACTACTTGTCTAGTACTACTACTTGTATACTTCTACTACTACTACTTGTCTACTACTATACTACTTATCTACTACTGCTTGTTTACATCTATAATATACTGCTTCTTAGTGGCATGTGCAATGATGCACCCTTTTAACTTGTAAAAATATGCTGAGGCAGTGGCATTACGATGATGTGAACTCTTTTATGCTGAGGCAGTGGCTATGATGATCGAATGCCCCCTAGCTAGTTGTAATTAAGCTGCTAAACTAGGATGGCTTGTGTACCATATACAAGCAACCAGTTTAGAAGCGATGTGATGACAACGGGGCAAATCTGAGCCAACTATATATGTAAATTTCTTTTTTCTGACCTTTTTGTAATTTTCTTCTATTATTTGTATTTCAAATCCAAATGTAACTGAAAAGATATGTACTTGAAATTTGAATATAAATATATATAATGATTTTGTTTTATTACTTTTATGAATTGTCGTATAATTCTCTTTGATCTTTTTAGCTTTCGATGGCGGAAATCAACCAGCCTGTAGATGAAGGGCATGAGAACCCATCACCCGTTAACAGTGCTGATTTATTAAACTCATCATCATCATCATCATCATCATCATCATCATCGTCAAATGGGTCATCGTCGTCAGAGCCAGAGTATGAGAGTGAGCCTTTAACACCGATCCCACTGAGGAAAGTTCTTACAGAGGAGGAAAAAGATCCAGACTATGATCCGAGAGAGGATAATCCTGAAGATGATACCACTACAACAAGGCTCGAGGTATGTGCACAAAGTAATTGACACTATTGGAGTTATTATCTTCATACTGATAAATAATTGTAGCTTTGATCCTCATAGATACCGGTGGTGCCCCTTCGTTTGGAGTTCCATGATGAGGGTGCAGAGGCTGTGGAGGAGGAGCAGCCCGTTGTTTCCACAGGCACTTCTACAACTAGTGGATCAAAGAGGAAAAGAGGCGAACACGGGAGGCACAAGTTGTCCGATGAGGTGCATGTCATACATCGGTTGGGGCCGCAGGGAGAGCCCCTAGAGCCAAAGGAAGTCATCGGGGTTTTCAGCAACCAATGCTCATGCATAGTCAGGGAGAAGGTGGGATTGCATATGACATTTGGAAGGAAGTTCCAGATACCTTGAAGAAACTTGTGTGGGATGAGATGCAGAAGCGGTTCACATATCCGGATGAGGGTTATGATGAAGACAAGTGCAAGGCCCATGTGTGCACACTATAGGCAAATGTCTTCGCACCTTCAGGCACATTCTTAATAAGGATTATATTTAGAAAAATAAGTCACCATTGACTAAGTATAGCTTCCTCTCGGCTGATGCTTGGGACCGCTTCGTCAAACAGAAGACCAGCGATGAATCAAAGGCCAAGGGTGAGAAGTTTGGTGAGCTTGCAAGGAGAAACACGATCCCTCACCACTTGGGCATGACAGGTTATGCCGGTAAGAAGCCAATATGCCGACAAACAAGAGAGGGCGGCAGCTAAGTGTTGGCATTTCTAACGTTACTGCAATAAATCCCAAATCTCTATCCCACGTAATGACGCTAAAAATATTGATATTAATTAACTTGCCTTTAGCAACTAGCCACTAGCCTCTTTACCCTTGCTCCTAACTGTGAAACTAGGTTGTCATCCCCAATTATAAAGTAAGGAATACATATTGATACTAAATCTTATCATTTTATGTGACTAGGCAGAAATAAATAAAGATGATTATAAACTAAGAATGATTCTGCAAGCGGACAGATAATTATACCATTGTAGCATTTTACCTAGAGTATTACCAGGTTGTCATTTATATTTACCACTAGGAAGGCATTGTTAAGAAGCTACTCTATAGTATTGATAACACTTATATATGCAGTGAATAAGAGATGTAGCCAATATCAACTCTTCTCAATAACAGGAAGGTGTCACAAGATAAATAATAGATAAATGATATAATAATGATAACAAGCCATTGATCAGTCATCTTCTAGTGATATTAATTCACTCATAGCAATTCTAGACATGTTAACGTCATCTAATCATTTAATAGAGAAATAACTCCTAAGTATTTAAGCTACAGTCAAGGCTACTTCATTTAGTGCAAGTATGTCTAACAATCATTGCTAAGTTATACTACTATAGTTCTCAAACACATCGGAGCAATGTACAGGAAAAGATGAGTATAGGAACCTCATGTATATAAATATACTCTTAACCTGACAATTCCACTCTATCAATCCACCGCATACGAGGGAAGGCCTACAAAGGACTCAATGGGTCTGTCACACCCACGATCTACCTCACTACCCGGTACGACTGGGGATATTCGCAGATATGTAATGCATCTAGGCACCATGCCTACACACAACCTACCACTTACCAACCGATCGAATTGATGAACGCTATACGAACCAGTGCATGAATATAATAGCAAACTAACTATACTAGACATATTAAAGTAAACAATGAACAATGCAATCAAGAATATAATAATGAAGAATAATGTTGCTAGTAATAATTGTACAAACCCAGATATTACAATAAGAAAGAAAAGCTTAAGAACTATACCAGACTCTTCTCTTCTTAACAACGTCGGGAATCCAAGATCGATGAAGAACTTGACTTCCTCTATTCTAAATCTAACTGGCTAAACTATGAACTAGAACTTGAAGCTCTAGATGACTTGATCACCAAATGGCTTGAGATGAATTGAATGAACTGGATTCTGATTAGGGCTTCCTAGGGGGTCCGGCCCTGCTTATATAGCCCGGTGGGACGCACGACAGCCGTTTGATCAAACCGACTTCACGTAGGACTGAGATTGATCCTCAAAGGCAGTGGAGGAACATTCCAGAAGATGGGAGGTGGACCCCACAGGAAGGTGCCGACCGGCCTGAGCAGTGGGGCCGGCCGGCCCCACCTGGCAGCGGCCCCACCTCTCCTTCGCTCTGGTGTCTTCTGGATCCTTCTAGAGTAGTTTGGCGTATTCCTGAGTTGCGGATAATTCCGTGGTGTAGATTTGTTGTTATGCTCCTTTTTTGGTGTTTTCTGGATTAGTCCGTAGAAATTGGTAAATCACCAAAACTCATGGAAATTGTTAGATAAAACCCTAGTCTTCTAGATATTGATGTATGATTCATGCCTTTGGATATATAAAATGTTGAAGCTATCCACCGTCAACAACTCCCCCAAGCTTACCTTTTGCTAGTCCCTTAGCAAAACCTAGAGTTGGATCAAGAGTTGCTACAATGCTTTTATTCTTAACAAGTACACATGCTCTCAGACAAAAATTTTCCTCTAGATTAGACAAAACTGCTCTAACCTTCAAACTCACCCATATTACCTTTAACTATAGAGCTTTTAACCTTCATGTGGGTCTTGAGTAATTGAAAGACAGAACAATCAAGTCAAGCATTATGTCTCAAATTCTTCACTCAACTAATATTCTAGAGTTTTGCAAGTTTTCGCAATAAAACTCAGAGCTTAATTGTATGACACCCTCAGTCTCTCAAAGTATGTGGCATTTGTGGATCTCACTGAGGCATTAATGATGTTGTGCCTTCCTAATTCTAGGATTATAGTGGAGTTTATAGGAGTGGCATTAAACAAGGATAAGCATATTTGCAATTCATATATTGTAAAGTCAAACAATGGATCTATAGAGAATCGAGTCATACAATCAAACCAAGATGTGCATGTGTGTGGAATACGGTGGATAGGTGTATATGTGGTGGCTAATCCTAATTCTACTTTTGCTCTTCAAAATAAATCTCTCTTCTTCCTTAGACTTCCAGAACTTTCTAGAAAAACATGGGCTATCTTTTTTTCATTGGGAGGCGGGCATCTGAGTACCCATTGTTTTGATGCTGGAACACTTGTCCATCTTTTACTCCCTTTTATTTTTTTCAATATTTTACATAGCCACATGCATCCTTAGATACAATAATTGATTGAAGAGATAACAATAAAGAACTTGGAGCAATTAAACAAAGGTTGTCCTATGGGTTTATGAATATTTTTGGGTGTTTTCTTACGGTGTAGGAGCAAAACATTTTTAGGTGGAAGTGGATAAAAGTGGAAAATGGTTGCGCTTACTCTCGGGGTAAGAGTAATGCATATGTGGATAGAATGTGTGTGTGTGTATGATCTTGATTTAAAAAACATGACAAGACTCTCTTAAGTATACAATAAAGGTTGACTAAACTCAATGCAAAGCAAGTAGCATAAATGAGCAAAGGTTTCCTATTCAAAATGTGTATCATATATGGCTTTAGTAGGAATTCAACTTTGTCATACAAGAGCTTATCATGTAAGGTTTTGAATTTTTAAAAGATAAATCTCCAGAATTTAGCATCATTAGGAATAAGATAAATAGCAGCTCAGACTCTCTTATATCATATCCGTCAATCACCTAGACTTAGCTCAAGCATATTACTCCATAAGTTTCAGGTTCAGAGTAAATTCTTATATTAAAGCAATCATGTCCAAAACTTAGGAGAACTCAAGGTTTCTAGTTCATAGTTGACTCTAAACACACTCTAATTTACTAAGACTGACTAAGACTTCTTTTTATTGATTTTTAGATTTTATTTAACTAAGGACTCATAAAAGACTCAACAGACGTGGACCTTCATGTGCCCACATATTTTTGGTATTTTATAATTATAATACAGACTCGATAAATCGCATAGGTATAGTTACCTGATAACTAGGGGATGCTCCTCCCCCAAGCTAAATGTTTGCCATATTTCGCTTGAATGATCTTTAGAGTAAGTTTAGTAGTGGTGACCCACTGACCGGCCTCACTCCTTAATTGTATAATCCTGTAAAAGTATACTCCAACAAGAAAACCAAAACTCGAGTCTCGAATATGATATGGGATCAGCGGTCAGCCAAACATAATTGATTATCTTTTATGAGCAGATATGAATGTGTAGCAAGATTCTTATATTTTTGGATTTTTCTAGTTATAGTGCAAAGGAATAAAAAAAAAAATTTTTGTGCTACCATAGCAAATATTCTAATGGGGTAAATCATAAGCCTAATCCTTTGGAGCTCTTTTTAAAGTTTTATAATAAAGTAATAAAGAATTTTTATTTTCTTTTTAAAAGTGCAAAAGAGTAAATGTACTAAAGTAACTTGATAACTACCATTGTTACCTTATGGCAAGGGTGCGGAGTTTAAAGTCTACCGATAAGACTAGGTTGGGAAGAGTACTTACTTGTAGGATTCATTGTCTGAGGAGGCCTCAGTCAGTTCTCCATTTTGCCATGATGTCTCTTTATTCTCTTCCAACCATCTCTAATTTTGTTCTTGTATTTCTCTTGCTTCTTGCTCAGCGATTCGCTCCATTCTCTCAGCTTCTTTGTCCTACTCGCTCCAGTGAGGCTCTACTTCTTTTTGTTTAGTGAATTGGTCCATGTATCTTGTAGCTTCACCAGGATAGTCCTCTCCTTCTTTCCTTGCGAGCATATTTGTTCTACGGCGGGATCGGCGTCTCCTGTTTCGTATCTTCTGGGGTGAATTGATGTTAATGTAACTATTAAAGTCACAACGCACCATTCCAACGTGTAGATGGAAGTGAACTTGTCCAGATCACATGTAGAGGATTGCATTGGCGGTGTTGAGGAAGGGTCTTCCCAAGATGATAGGTGTATCGTCATCTTCCTGCATGTCAAGAACCAAGAAATCTACGGGTATATAATAATCTTTAATCTTTACCGTGACGTTCTTTACTATACCTTCTGGAAATCTTGTTGATAAGTCCGCCATCTGTAGCTATATATAGGTTGGGTATAACGGTTCATCACTAAATAGATAATTGTACGCTACCTTTGACATGACGTTGACCCCAGATCCAGTGTCACAAAAGGTCTTAGAAAAAACCATTTGCTTGATGGTGCACTCAATGGTCGGGACTCCTAGGTCTTCTCTCGTGACAATGTATGTTGGTGCTAACAGGTGGTCATGTCCAGTGTTGACCGAATTAATCAGTTAAACCGTCTCTTCTAGAATTTGACTGAGCTCACTCTTCCTCCTTCTTCTATTGTTGTTCTTTTTCTTCTTGGGTTCAGCTGATTGTTGAACTTGTTCGTATGGCTTCTGTGGGAATGCGGGAGTTGTGAGGATGCGGTTCTTGAATGAGAACTTTTCCTTCTTGAAAATACAATCTTAGCATGCTCTGCATAGATGATGGCTTTAGTTGTGCATAAGAATTGTCGGCCTAGTATGATAGGTGCTCTTTCATCTCCTCCAGTCTCCATGACTACAAAGTCAACGGGGACATAGGATTGTCCCCCTCGAACAATAGCTTCTTCTAAAACTCCTTCAGGGTAGCAAATGGACTGATCTGCAAGTTGCAAACGCATGGTTGTGTACAATAAAGGATCTCCTAGAATCTTCTCATAAATTACCTTAGACGTAATGTTGACACTTGCGCCGAAATCACAGATGGCCTCTGGAAAGGTGTGACATCCTATCAAAATAGAAATGACAGGCCTTCCAAGGTCTCCTTTCTTTTCAGGGAGTGAGTGGTCAATCCACTGCACATCCACTGGTTGAGTGTAGTAATGACATGCATTGTGAATATCAACAAGATTTGTAGTTTCTAAATCTTCTAGTTGGTTCAGAGCCTTACCTTTTTCCATTGGAGGAACAGTAGCTGCCAGTTGAGCTAATTGTGATTCTAACATTTTATTAAAGCTGTGTTGATTTTAATGGCAGAAGCAGAAGTATCTAATCTAGTGTTTATGTTTCCTAAAGCTTTATCATTTAAGGTTACCTTTTAAACATTTGGTCTAGCAATTTAGATTGACCAGCAACTAAATCTCGCAAAGGTGGCAAATTGTAATTGCTGTAATTATTGTTACCTCAAAAATTACCTTGTCGTGTTTGCTGATTCCATCCTTAATTTGATTGATTCCATCCTTGACCTTGTTGAGGACGTTAGTTGGTGTTGTTGTTGAGGTAGTTCACGATTTCTTAGATTTCAGGACAGTTGACGGCTGAATGTCCTGTGTTTCTACATTCTTCACAAGTCATGTAAGAATCATTAATGTGCATGACTTCTCTCTTCTCAGTGTCTCTATCTTCAAGTTTCTTCATAATGAGATCTAGCTTTTCGGTGAATGTATCGACTTCCTTGAGATGATGGGTGCCTCCTCCTCTCTTACGAGGTTGAGTACGTTCTTCATTCCAGCTTTGATTTGAGGTCATCTTCTCAACAAGTGCTGTTGCATCGGCGAGCTTAAGTGACAAGAAAGCTCCTCCAACTGCAGCATCCATGGACTCACGAGTACTAGAGACTAGTCCATGATAATAAGAGCCTGATTGGTTGGCAACCAAAATTTGCCATACCAAGGATTTGGCAAGCCAAATCTTGGGTAAAAATTTTGCCAAAGATTTGGCAAGCCAAATGTAAGTAGTTGGCAAATTTTGGTAGCCAACCAATTGCTAGCCAAAATCATGGCTTACCAAATCTTTGGTGTGGCAAATTTTAGCAATCAACCAATCAGGCCCTAAGTCTACATAAGTAGCCCATCCTCCATTCCATGATAAGGGCATTCTGCAATGTAGTCTTGAAAGTGTTCCCATGCCTCGGCGAACGATTCATCATGTTGCTGTTGAAAACTTGAGATCTTCCCACACAGAGCAGTGGTCTTGCCTGTTGGAAAGAATCTGGTCAGGAAAGCAGTAGATCATTTGTCCCATGTAGTGTTGGTTGCCTTGTTATAGAACCACTGTTTTGCTTTTCCTAGTAGTGAAAATGGGAATAGGTGAAGTAAGATAGCATCTTTTGGTACATCTTTGATCTTGAAGGTGATGTATATCTCCAGAAAGTGTTGTAAGTGTGCACTTGCATCTTTATGTGCCTTTCCACAAAACTGATTTGCTTGCATCATAGTGATGAGCGCAGGCTTTAGCTCAAATCCATTATCTCCGATATCGACATTAGGCCCAGCAGATGATGTTGGCCGGTTGTTGGAGCAGAGAATTCACATAGTGTCTTCTCAGCCATAGCTTTAAATACTGGTGTCAAGTTAGCTTCTAATTCTTCTAATTCTTCTCCTTCAGATGATGGAGCTTGCTCTTGTGAAGAACAAGTTTCAATGGAGGGTGTTCTTGATGGTGATTCAAAAATATCCCTCGTTATTGCAAACTTCCTTCTTCTTAAGAGTTTCTCTGGATCTTCGGTGTAATTATCCGGGAGATCAAAAATAATTCATTCATTCATTACCCTGCATAAGATACAAAGTAGACTAACCAAGGGTAAGCCTGTTTGAGTTAGAGGTCAATTGGGTGATTGATCTTATTATGGTGCATATGGTTATCAATACTTTTCTAAGTTTATTAGCCTTCCCTGGCAACGGCGCCAAAAATACTTGTTGGCATTTCTAACGTCACTGCAATAAATCCTAAATCTCTATCCCACGCAATGACGCTAAAAATATTGGTATTAACTAACTTGCCTTTAGCAACTAGCCACTAGCCTCTTTAACCTTACTCCTAACTGTGAAACTAGGTTGTCATCCCCAATTGTAAAGCTAGAAATAAATATTGGTACTAAATCTTATCATTTTATGTGACTAGACAGAAATAAATAAAGATGATTATAAACTAAGAATGATTCTGCAAGTGGACAGATAATTATACCATTGTAGCACCAGGTTGTCATTTATATTTTACCACTAGGAAGGCATTGCTAAGAAGCTACTCTATAATATTGATAACACTTATATATGCAATGAATAAGAGATGTAGCCAATGTCAACTCTCCTCAATAACAGGATAGTGTCACAAGATAAATAATAGATAAATAATATAATAATGATAATAAGCCATTGATCAGTCATCTTCTAATGATACTAATTCACTTATAGCAATTCTAGATATGTTAACATCGTCTAATCATTTAATAGAGAAATAACTCCTAAGTATTCAAGCTACAGTCAAGGCTACTTCATTTAGTACAAGTATGTCTAACAATCATTGCTAAGTTATACTACTATAGTTCCCAAACACATCGGAGCAATGTATAGAAAAAGATGAGTACATGAACCTCATGTATATAAATATACTCTTAACCCCGACAATCCCACTCTACCAATCCACGCGTGCGGGGAAGGCCTACAAAGGACTCAATAGGTGTCACACCCACGATCTACCTCACTACCCGGCATGACTGGGGATATTCACAGATAAGTAATGCATCTAGGCACCATGCCTACACACAATCTACCACTCACCAACCGATCGAATTAATGAACGCTATACGAACCAGTGCATGAATATAATAGCAAACTAACTATACTAGACATATTAAAGTAAACAATGAACAATGCAATCAAGAACATAATAATGAAGAATAATATTGCTAGTAATGATCGTACAAACGCAGATATTACAATAAGAAAGAAAAGCTTAAGAACTATACCAGACTCTTCTCTTCTTGACAACGTCGGAAATCCAAGATCGATGAAGAACTTGACTTCCTCTACTCTAGATCTAACTAGGCTAAACTATGAACTAGAAGGCCATGAGGAACTAGAACTTGAAGCTCTAGATGACTTGATCACCAAATGGCTCGAGATGAATTGAATGAACTGGATTCTGATTAGGGTTTCCTGGGGGGGTCTGGCCCTGCTTATATAGCCCGGTGGGATGCACGACAGCCGTTTGATCAAACTGACTTCACGTAGGGCTGAGATTGATCCTCAAAGGCGATGGAGGAACATTCCAGAAGATGGGAGGTGGACCCCACAGGGAGGTGCCGACCGGCCTGAGCAGTGGGGCTGACCGGCCCCACCTGGCAGCGGCCCCGCCTCTCCTTCGCTCTGGTGTCTTCTGGATCCTTCTAGAGTAGTTTGGCGTATTCCTGAGTTGCAGATAATTCTGTGGTGTAGATTTATAGTTATACCCTTTTTTTGGTGTTTTCTGGATTAGTCCCTGGAAATTGGTAAATCACCAAAACTCGTGGAAATTGTTAGATAAAACCCTAGCCTTCTAGATATTGATGTACGAGATATATAAAGTGTTGACGCTATCCACCGTCAACACTGAGGCAGGGCAACAGATCCCCTATGAGGGCTGTGATGAGAGGGCAAGGGACTTCCTCTGTACCCGCCAATCGAAAAAGCTAAAGCCGGAAAAGAGCAAGTTCAACACTCCGGAGGCCGAGGAGGCGGAGTAGAAGATCTTGGCTGTCGCTGCGGCCGAGAAGACCGAAACATTTTCACCTCGACGGGAGAAGGACGTGCTCACCGAGGCGTTAGGAAACCCTGAGCACCCTGGCCGCGTTCGTGGCATGTCATCGAGGAAGAGCTGGAAGACAGTGGATTCTTGGGCATCCGACGCGACCTCGCAAAGGACGAGGCAGCGTACAAGGAAAGACTTGTTCAACAAGGCCGCGATGAAGCGATGAAAGAGTTGGTAATGGGCCAGATTAAGGATGTGTTCACGAGCAATGACCCTAGGATGCAGGAGCTGAGGGCGCAAATGTTTGGGCAAATTGGCGTGGATGTGCCATAGGTTCAAGCCAACAGTCAAGGGGAGTGCAACAATCGGGAGCCGCACCTCCCAGGTTTGCCATTGATGAGATCACCGAAGAAACCAGTGTCATGCTATTAGTGCCCTTCGGTAGAATGAATAAGAAGAAGACAGTGGCCACAGGAGTAAACCGGCCGATTATGCCGTGGTGACCGTGACATGGTTCAATCCAGAGTTTGCAGATGAGGAACTCGACTTTCCAACTCCGACCAGACAAAGGTTCCTCAGAGGTGCTGTTCTAGAGGATGTGCTGTGGAATAAGAGCGACATTATGTTGGACCCGAAGACGCCTGTGTCATCACAATATACGCCTTCTTCCAGGACTGGCGATTACGACAACCATCACAGTGGTGGTGGCGACCATGGTGGTCCGGACACTCCTTCCGGCACAAGCACTCCACAAGCCGAGGCGGGGGAGCATCGGGCTTTGCAACACCGCCTCCAAGTGTTGAGAAGGAGACAAGGCAATGTCCTCCTGCGCCAGCGAAGCCTACCGATGACGACACAAGTGTTCCAAAGGATATAACAAGCCAATGCCCCCCACGCCGGCAAAGCCTATCGACGGCGAGACAGAACGGATCGATGGCTATACCAGGGTGGAAAGGGCGGCCATCGCCTTGTCCAACGAGTTCGCCTACTCCAATAAGTGTGAAAGGTATGATTGCAAGCATGCATAAGTATTGAATGCATGGAGAGGGTGTAATAAGGAGATATTTTACTGTTGAGTATCTTAAGTGCAGGCCAAAGTCTCCAGTGTCGATTTGGGGTTCTCAGATGATTGCCCGTACAACTATGAGCATGGAAAGTTTATGCTGACCTTGCGCGCTCTCATGGACGAGCCGTGGGACGTCAGGAGGTTCCATTTGTGGTACATGGAGGCGGCAAAGGTAGGCCTCAAAGACTTCGTTGTCAAGGTGCCAAAGGAGTACTTTCACTTGGACGATGATGTTGAAATACCTGTCGAGTTTAGAGACATGCACTACCTGCTGCGACGGAAGGACCTTGACGTCGCTCAAATCACCTTGTTTGCCCTATAAGTTCATTGCGATCTTGACACCTTTATTGCATCACTGAAGCTACTTTAGAAAGAATCTAATAATACTATATGCAATGACTTGTCTTTGCAGGATGCAGGCCCATGTATCCAAGCAAATGGGCCTAAACATTGTATACGCCTCTCCGATGCATATTATGGAGAGAGTCATCGCGGGGTCTGATGTGCCAGATGATCATCCAGACATGCTGAAATTGAAACCAGAAGCAAGACCGGCAGCCCGAAGAATAACAATACAAACTACGAGGTATAATGCGGGAATGTACCTCAAAAGATGCATGAAGGTAGTCGGCGAAACTGGATGTCTCATGGCCGCCCACCAGTTCAGATAAGTCTTGGATACTTGGCATGTTTGAAATCATTCAGTTTTCCATGTCTCGGGATCTGAGATCTTTATTCTTTGAATGGTGCAGAAAGGGCCTAGTGGGCCACTGGATTTTATTCTTAATCTATCCTCAGGACGGAAGGGCCATCATATTAGACTCTTTGGACACTCCAAAGCAAGGCTACCGTGAGTTTGAACTAACACTGAAATAGTAAGTAAATGTACCTATCCTTTTACATTTAATTTAACTATATATATGTTCAATCTAGCGCTGACTAATAGTCATTTGCTTACATAGCGCTTACAAGAAGTACTTGCAAGATCCCGAATGCATCGATCGGAGATCGGAGGCGAAGAAGCTAAAGGATGGTAACACTTTGAAGATCAAGCACAACTTCAAGGTACATGTGGCAAAAGCCATGCTATTGAAGTATTCTCGGTCTCACACTATATGTCTGTAATCGATTGTACATTACATTTCGTGTAGTGCGCAAAACAACCCGAGGGTTCTTCACCGTGTGGATTCTTCGTTGCGACCACCTTAGAGTGTGCCCCCAATACAGCAGCAGTTGGCGGGTTCTTAAAAAAGAACTAAAGAAAAGGAGCCGAAGAGAAATAGGAGGCAAACAACATACCCAAACTGTAGCAGACATATGCAAGTTTATCATGCAGGACTGTGTGCTTGAAGGAAGAACGTTCTTCAACCCCGATAGCGATTATGCTAACGGTGGCGGTTACATTATAAGCGACCGCCACGGTTAATATGTTAACGGTGGCGGTGGTGTTACAACAACCGATTAACCGTGGCGGTCTCCTTAGGAGCAACCGCTACAGTTAATGTATTAACAGTGGCGGTTGTCTGAACCGCCACGGTTAATCAAAGATTAACCGTGACCTATGCTTGGTGGCGGTTAAGAAAACCGCCACCATTAATCTGATTTAACTGCCACTATTAAACATACTGTAGTAGTGGTTGTACTGGTGGCTAGAGATGATTGGCGGAAGGTAAAAAGGATTCTGTATACTTGCCAGTTTCTTTGTACAAGGAAACAAAAAACATACCTCTATGAGTAATAAACCCTTTAATCATGCGAACTACAACCTGTATATGCAGGATTTTTAATATGTGGGAAATAAGTCAGGGACACATACTTTTATTATACTCTGCTTTAATTTGTCTTAGAATCACTAGAATGCAGTGTATTACTCCCTCCGTCCCTTTTTATTTGTCGCCGTGGAATGCGTGCCATAAGTTTGACTTGATTTATAAAAAATACGTATAATATTTATATCTCCAAATAATTTTGTTAAAAAACTAGATCCAAAGATCTTTCTAATGATATTAATTATGATACTAATCGATGATATTTATAATTTATTAAAATTACCGGCATTTGTGTCTCGGGAAGCGAAGCGACAAATAAAAAAGGACGGAGGGAGTACACGGTAAGATGGAGTAGTATCTAATAATAGATAATCGGATTTAGCAATAGAGAGGTTAATGGTTGTGATTTCCTTCTTCCTTATTATGATGATGGGAAGACTCAAGCAAAGGGTCATTTATATATCGTTTACTCTTTTTTTTCTTAAGAACAAATCGAGGGCTTCCGTGCATGATTTCATATTTCCGTGCTGCCGTGCATAGTTGATTCCATATTTCCGTGCTGCCACCCCTCTCGCTATGGCTATAGTACTTGTAGCAATCAAGGCTCCCTTTACGAGGGACTGTTTGGTAGAGCTCCGGTTTCAGTCAAAACAGCTCTAGTCATGGCTTCACCTATGGAGCAGATTCATTGTAGAAGCTGAAGCTGTTTGTTTGAACCGTTTGATAAAATAGCTCCTTATAGCAGTTAGAAAAAATAAATGTCCATACTACCCTTATTTTTTTCTTTTTTTTCTTTATTTTATTTTCCTACTCTTTCTTTTCCTTCTTTATTTTCTCCTCCTTTATATCTCCGGTCTCTCTCTCTCCTCACAACCAGAGGCGAATCGTTCTTTCTCTTATCCTCGTTTCCATCGCCGCACTTCAACGCGTCCATTCTCTCTATCCTCTTCCAGATCCGGCGTTGTTCAACGTAGAGCGCGGCTTCCCAGCCACTTCGTGTCTTCGTCGCTTGCACCTGTGCTCGCCTGACGCTCGGCACGCCCAGCAGCTCCGCGTCCGACGGAGCCGCGCCGCCCGCCGCCGATGGCCTCGCGCACGGAGCGCCGACGCCCTCGCGCCTGCATGGCTCCGTGGGGCAAATCAGCCCATCTCTCTGCGCTGGGCCCGCGGCAACTCGCGGAGCTGGTCGGAGCTCGTTTTTTCAGCTCCAGTTCTCTCTCTCCTCTCCTCTCCTCTCAGCGGGTTTCCCGCAGCTCCTAACGCGGAGCGGAGCCAATTTCTCCCGTTTGGCTGGTGGAGCTGTTTTTCGGCTCCTGGAGCTGGTCCAGGAGCCATACCAAACGGCCCCTGAGCCATTTGCTCTGTGCCCACAGCCACAGACCACTTCTGAATATTCCTAGATATCCTACTCCCCAGCAGAGGCCAGAGCAACTTCTTTTCTTAATCATTGAAGGCTTTCCTATCCTTCAGTCTATCGGCAAGGAATGATCCCATTCATCATAGGCCAAGAAAGTAGAGAGGTATCACCCCTTCTGCGCCGCCCCTGGCCACACTTTTTTATCCCTTCAAGGTCACCAAAGAATAAACCTCTCCGGGTGATTGAGCATGACAAGATAATAAAAGGATCCGTCCCAGGTTGGGCTTCGTCTTCTGCTTCTGGATCCATTGCAATTGGCACGGAGGCCGCCAGACAGAAGCAAGAATCTATCCGTCCGTCAACTTGATCCAGCCACCCTGCATGCGTCCCTGACCCTGCTATATGGGATGTCTAATGTCTTGCAGTCCGGCCGGTAGAGTGTAGATAGTGAGTTCACCTGAGTCTGAAGCGACAAGGACTCGAGCGAGAAAAGCCGGAGAAAAAGGCAGGCGCTCGGCATCAAAGTAGCTCTCTCCTCTCCTGCCAAGCAAGCCGGCGATATTCGTTTCCTCTAGCTGCTATAATCCGTAAGAACTATAAATTCCAGGCTCCAGCTCCACACACAGAACTAGTTGTGACGATGCATGTGTGTCTTGCGCTTTCACTGAGACTTGCCAGTTGCCAGTGTTTGCCACTCCAAGACTTCCGCTCCGTCCGGTCTGTTCTGTACGCACTTGTACCGTAGTGGAAGCCCGTGATCTGAAGAGTGAAGACTGAAGAAGGCTAGGTAGAGCAGACAGCAGAGAGCGATCGATCCATTCCAAGCCGAAGAAGGAGACCATGGATTCTTCTGCTGCTGCTGACCACGGCCAGCCGAAGGAGACCACCGGCGCAAGCCACGACGGCAACAAGAAATCTGCAAGCAAATCAAGGGCCGATCTGTACGCGGGTGCCGTGGCACAGCGGGTCCTGTATGGACCGAGCCGGTGCCGTGGCGGCAGCCCGAGAAAGTCGGCTGCTGTCAGTGTCACTGGCAGCGGCAGCGGCAAGCCGCCGAGCAGGCTCAGCGAGATGTCCGGTTCCGCGGAGGCCACATGAGGAAAAGAAAGTAAAATTTGCTCTCGAGAGCATGCTCTCGTACATGCAGCCGTTGGATGACGAGCCTCGTGATCTGTGCCGTATTTACTCCAACAACAATACAACTCAGGCCTTGTTTAGTTTGGTGCAAGTTTTTCCACTCTCTCTCCTCACATCAATTGTTTCCCGCATATAAATAGTATTAAATATAAATAAAAAAAAAGAACTAATTACACAGTTGGGTTGTAAATCACGAGACGAATCTTTTGAGCCTAGTTGTGCCACGATTGGACAATATTTACCACAAACAAACGAGGTGCTACAGGACTTTCCAATCTCTCTCCTCTCACAAATTGTTTCCCACATGTAAATAGCATTAAATATAAATAAAAAAAATAACTAATTAAATAGTTAGGTTGTAAATCACGAGACGAATCTTTTGAGCCTAGTTGGGCCACAATTGGACAATATTTACCACAAACAAACGAAGTGCTACAGGACTTTACACTCTCTTTCTAACCTGCATCTAAACAAGGCCTCAGTTAAACTTCAAATACTCCGTGAATACGTATACAAAGGAGGGCCCACATGCATGTGCGAGTCTGAGCGGCGTGGCTGGGATGGGATGGGTCATGGGCGGTCTAAGGCTATCCGCACTCTTCGTCCTCTAAATTCACCCTCTAAAAGGAATATTCTGTCCTGGTCATCGAGATTCCCTCCTCTATACCACTTTCTCCCGCACTCATCCATACTTTATATCTTCCTCTATCCAGTGCAGGACCCACATGTCAGTTTTGTTTAATAATAAAACCCTCCCTTCTTTCTCTCTCTCTGGCGGGTAAAAGCGGGCAAAGCCACCAAGCAGCAAGGCCATGGCGGCCACCGCCTCCTCACCCCGCTCCAGCCTGCCCCAAGCCTTGCGCTGGTGGCCATGGCGGCCACCGCCACCCGCCCCGCACATGCGCCCGGCCCACTCCCATCCCATCCTCTCTCTCCCACGCCGACGAGTGGACCATCGCGCCCATCCTCTCTCTTCCACGGCCGAGACGGCGGACCATCTTGCTGGGCCGGGCGAGTGCGGCGGCCCAGCGAAGCGTGGCGGCGCGGGCAGCCAGCGAAGCGCGGGCGGCCTAGGCACGCGGTGCTCCTCCTCCCCTTCTTCGTCGCCCCGCCAGCGCAAGACGGCGGCGCTGGCGGCTGGGCGCCGCTGGGCAGGGACGCGTGCAGCCGACGCGGCCGCCCGAAGCGGCACACCTCGGGCCGCCCACGGCCGCACCTCTCAGCTGGCGGCGGCGACCGAGCTCGCACGTCGCAAAGCGCTCCCCGCGGCACGGGCGAGCTGGCAGGCAGCGGGCAGCGAGTCTTGCGCGGCGGAGGGCGAAGCGCTGCGGCGCGGGCAGGCGAAGCCGTGGGATGGCAGTCTTGGCGGCCGGGCCAGGCGAAAGCACGCCGTGGGGCGGCGACGGCGCTAAGGCAGGCAGGCGAGCCCGCAGGGCAACTTTCCCGCGCGTGCGGGCGGCCCCCTGGGGCCGAGGCAGCGGCACCCGCAGAAAGAGCCGCGTCTTGCGGCAGCCCGCCCCGCCCGGCGAGCCGCGCGGCAGCCCACCCCAACTCCCTCCCTTCTCCCTCTCAAGGAAGCTCGGCCAAGGCGGGCGTCCCCCGCGAGCGCAGCCTCCAGCGCCCCTCCTCCCGGCCCGGGCCGAGCACGCCGGGCGGTCCGCCCCGGCGCGCCTCCTCCCTCCTCTTACGGACCTCGCCGGTGCTTGGGACGCCGCCATGGCCACCTCCGTCTCCGCATGGCGGCCTCGGGCGCGACGAGCGGAGGGGCAGCAGCTGGCCCCCCCCCCGCCACGCGGCCGCCAAGCGTAGCGTGCGAACGCTACGACGCCACATTTGGCGAGCGTCGCCCTTCTTCCCGGATGACCTGGCGGCATACCGCACGCCACTGCAGCGGTTTTTTTACGGTAAAACGCTTACCGTTTCCATTTATAGTTGCCGGTGCGGATAGTCTTATGTTCTCCACATTTGCTTTTTCAGTGTTAACCTGCTCCAAGTGAGCATTTTGTATAGCTGGCTATTTTCAGTGTTATAGAAGCTTTCAAACAATCTGGCAGCTCTATACAGATTAACCGCTCTAGGATTACTTTTTCCTTTAATTCTGACTTTTGAGAACCTATTTCTTCCATAATATACCTTATATTTTTTTTTTGCATTTCTTAACTGATTTGATTTAATTTGTTGTGATGATAGGAGCAACAATTTGGGCAGAGTTAACAACTGTCACAAACAAATTTTGTTCTCTGTAGAACGGATTCAGCATTTGAGGCTGCTGTTGTGCTCACACATAAATGATGCCTCTAAACCTGGGCAATCTGCATGTTAGTCTTATCTTCACATCTTCCTATTTTCATTGTATAAGTGTATGGATTGCATGCCTTTTCATTTCGGCAACCTTTTCCTTTTCATGGCTATATCTTTCAAATATACTGTCAATCTAGTCATGTTGCTAGGTAGGAGTTTTGAGCTTCAGAGTTCAAATAGACTAAAAAAATGTCATGTTTTAGGTTCAGAAAGCTCCTAAAATTTATGAACTACTCACATGCATGCTAAAGTGGTCTATAGTTTAATAGCATACTAAACTTTGGATTATAGGGTCTAAACACGATCATAGTCTTTCTTCTGCCCCTCCTAGTCCAATGTTCTGTTCTTAGTTTTAGGACTGCAATGAATTAGCACACACGACACAACTACACGTATTTTTCAGAGAGATGTACCTCATTGTGATTGACGGGCAAACAAGGGAGATGAATTATATACTTTGCCCCGCTTTTCTAATATGTTCCTAGCGTCGTGTTGCTTCCTACTTTTATGAACAAAGGTCAACTGCACGAACAACATACTCTCATCATCTAAAATAATCAAATCTAAGTATAAATCTAGATTAACAATCTAGATTTGTACATACATAAAATCGGCATGTTTTTTTTTTGGAACATACAGAAACCGGAGGCGGAGCAGGAGTACGAAGTCGTAGCCGTACTGCCAGGCAGAGTCGTAGGAGGGAGGGCCGCCGGTGATTTGTTGGCAGAGGCCTCGCCGGGAGGCGGATTGGGAGCCGGTGATTCTGAGAGTCGGCGGGGGGGGGGGGGGGGGGGCACGCGGGGGCGGTGAGGTGGTAGAAGAGGCCGTGCGGGAGGTGGAGACACTCACGGAGGATTTCAGTTCTTTGCCGAGTGCCTCGGGCACTCGGCAAAGGGCAAAAACACTCGGCAAAGGCTTTGCCGAGTGTAGCTCGGCAAAGAGCTCTCGGCAAAGCCGCCCGTCGACAACGGGCTCTTTGCCGAGAGCCTTTTCTCGGCACTCGGCAAAGCCTTTGCCGAGTGCCGAAGGGGGGCACTCGGCAAAGGAAAATTGCATTGACGGCGGCAGAAAACGGACGGCGGCTTTGCCGAGTGCCTTCCCGCGTGGCACTCGGCAATGAATTAATTTTTTTTTTTGACAAAACTTTTGCCGAGTGCCTCCTCCGTGGGCACTCGGCAAATAATTAATTTTTTTTTTTGAAAAAATTCTTTTTGCCGAGTGCCGTCCCTGTGGGCACTCGGCAAAGAATTAAATTTTTTTGAAAAAATTCTTTGCCGAGTGCCGTCCCTGTGGGCACTCGGCAAAAGAATTAAATTTTTTTGAAAAATTCTTTTTGCCGAGTGTCTCCACCGTGGTGCACTCGGCAAAGAGGTAATTCGGGTTTTTTTAAAAATTCTTTGCCGAGAGCATTGACCATAGCACTCGGCAAATATGGTCACTTTTTGCCGAGTGCCTTGGTCATTGCACTCGGCAAAGTGACCATAATTTTTTTTCAATTCGTTTTTCCGTTAAATCACAAAGCACACACAAAGTATATATATCACATACACAGTACACATATCACATAAACATCACATAAATCACACCCACAAAGACATCCACAACACATATATCACAACCACATCACATATATCAAATCCGATCGTAATCCGATCACATCACATCACAAGACATCACAAATTCGATCACAATCCGATCACAAATGTCTCGAAACCTCATAAGAACCAAGTGCATTATTGAATTGAGAAGGAGACGGTCAAGGGCCAACTCACAAATCCGACGAGAGCCAACTCCTTTGTGCACCCCGCCAACTGCCACCCCGTCCCCCCGGTGAAGGCCGGGGGGCGATCGCTGTCAGAGGCCAAGCCGGGTTGTTCGAACCCGCCGACCGAGGCTGCACAAAGGAGACCGGGTTAGTACGTGTGATGACTAAGGCTCGAACGAAACCAATACACATTTATACTTACAGGAGTCCCAAAGAGAGGAGGCCGAGCCCGAGGCCGAGGCCGAGGCGGCACTACTATCGGAGCCAAGAATCGCTGTGGGAGCTCCATCCCCGAACGTGCCCCCCATCTGGCCGACGGCGATGAGTCGGGCCATCTCGCCTCGGGCCTGCTCACGCACGGCCCTCGGCTCGAGCCGGGCCTGTACCGCCCGGTGCCGCCTCCAACGCCTCTCTCCTTTCGCTTCCATCCCGGCCGCAGTAATGCAAAGATGGAGTTATAATAATTGAAACATCATCGACCGAAGCTTACAACAACAAGTAATTACCTCGAGTGTGGCGTAAGCGAGCCGTGGAAGCCGGGCGGCCGTGGGCGATGGGCACGCTTTTTGCGTCCCGTGTCCGTGCTCGCAATGGGGAGAGAGGGGAGTCGAGGCCGAAGTCGATGACGCCGCCGCCCATCCAAGCACCGCCCATGCTTCTTTCCTCCGCCCACCCTCATGACGATCTCTAGGTCAAGGTCCCGGGTGCTCGGATCGTAGTCCTCGCCGTACCGCCCCCGCCGCGGACGTGTACTCGCCGAGGCGGCCAGGCACGCCGGCGTTGGTGTACGACTTCGGGCGGGTCCTCCGGTTGTACGAGACGCCGGACGACGCCTTGCCCTTGTGCGCCTATAGCAAATGCCTTGAAGATGGGGCAAGGCGCGCCACCATGGGCCTGAGACTGCAAGAAACGGAGTTAGTGAAGGAACGACCACGAGTTAGAATCATGAGTTAGTGAGGGAAGAATCATCGACTTAGCTTACCCAGGCGCTTGCGTATCCGGCGAGGTTGCGGCCGCCTTGATGGTGCGATACGCCGGGCATCATCAAGCGGCACTCCCGTTTAGCGTTGTGGGGTCTCCTCCCACTCGGGACCGCACCACTTGTTCACGATCTGCTCCCAGCAGTCTTGGTGGCTGGAGCACCACCAGGGGCAAGCCTGCACGTCACAATTTCACATATAAGTAGATCAAAGTAGACCTATGTAAACTGAAAGATCATATCATTTATATACCGCGAGGTACTGGTCCCGAAGTCGGCGTCATCGCCCTCGCTTGTGTTTTGTTGACCTTCTCCCCAAGGATGATGCCATGGTAATTGACGATGGCCCGGAGACGCGCCTCGTAGTGAATGTCGGTGACGAGCTTCATGTGCCCTAGTGACACATGTCCGGGCCCTGTCCTCGTATCCCTCCTCGCATTTGTAAAAAGTCTACACGCAAACATAAAAGGTCAATTTCTTATTTGAAGATAAGTGCAATAAATTTGATGCATTAAGATTGCTAGGGTTGGATGAAAGACTTACCTGTAACTCATGCAAGACATGCACCGCCTTGTTTTGATGTTCCGGATCCGGGGCAACGGCGAAGTGCTCGAACGCCCGGGAGGCTCCTCATTCCCCGGCGCACGTCACCCGGGCCAGGGTAGTGCGTCTTACGAGAGAAGACCGGGGACGTTATTTGGTGGGCGCGAGTGCTCACCCGGCACCACAACCAACCAGTTCCCGAAAAGTGGTTAACCAATAGCATTAGTTTACAATTCAATTCCCAATATGTCATATGAAATAGTAATACCATGAAAGTTACTTACTTTTTGGCCCTCGGGGCGAATCACCGCCGCCCGTCGTCGGGTGTGGTACTGCAGGAGACTCGCGGGACCGCGTAAGTACACACTCGACGAGGTACGGAAGAAGTAGAACCAAAGACCCACCGCGCCCCTCCCCTCCCTCCTCGCTCCCGCTCCCCTTCGTCCCGTCCGTGGGGGGAGCTATCACCTCGTCCCCGCCTCGTCCCCCTCCTCGCCGTCCTCGCGCCACGGTCCCGAGGAGGTGACGGCTCCTCGCACGCCTTTGCTCCTCCGCCCACGCCTCCCGCCGGAGGTCCCCTCTACTGCTTTGCCGCCACTGCAGCTTTTGTCTTGTTGTACAACGAGGATAGGTTCACCGACCGGCCGCCCACCATCTTCAACGAAGCACCTGTATTTGACAAGAACCAATAAGACATGATTAGAAAATTAGGTTAAATAAACAAAACCCAAGCATTTGTAAGAACAACAACGTAAGGTATCATATAAATAAATAGCATTACATGTATTAAGTATAATCTTCATGATCGGGATCATAAGCCTCATCGTCGGTATCAAACATGTCAAAGTACTCGACCCCGCCCAATGGAGGATTGTCGTCCCCGTCGTCGTTGCCTAAACGATGTCGCTCAAGCATTTGTAAGTCTCTCACATTTTCAACCTCATCTCCATCGCCCCTCGTCATCAACAATTTCTTGGCCAACTTCCATTTCTATCGCTTCGGTCAAGTCTATCTCGAACCTCCCATCTAGCCCTTTCGCCTCGAAAGAACTCTCCCTCGTATGTGTTTGGATTGAAGTTATAGTCATCATCATTTGGGACAGGTAATTTACCATGTGGCAAGTACCTTATGCACAATATCCCAACCCTTCGGGTGCTCATTGCTTTGGCACGCATAAGGGAGATAATAAACTTGTGTCGCCTGTTGGGCCACAATATACACATCATCTCGGGTAGGGTGGTATCCCGTCGAATCTCGACTAGACCAAGATGAGAATGGGTCCGTCTCGTTACCGCAGGATCAAACCAGTGGCATTTGAATATGACGGGAGTAAATGGCGTTGAACCATAAAAAGTGAGCTCGTATATCTCTTGCACTCTTCCATAATACTCGACCCCATCTTGGCCGGGCGTAAAAACCCCCGAACTTGTTGTTCTCCGGTTCGATGAAGCCGCTCAGAGCCCGTTTGTGTGGAAGCGATATCCATTGACATCATAACCAGCGAATGACTTAACCCTAAAGCCAAAGCCATCGGCAACTTGTCTCAACTCGGGAGTCATAGTCATATCAATTTGGGCCCTGCAAGCGAAGACCACGCACGAAAGGTTGGCACGCAACTCGAAATATATAACTAAATAGGAGCTAAATGGGACGGTACCTTCTTCTTGAACCATGAAATGAATGCAGGTTTTCCATTTCCCTGCACCATTTTTAAGAAGAGCATCCGCTTCAAGGCGGGTTAGGAGGGCGCGATTGACGCCAAAGATTCATGAAGAAATTCCCTATACCAACGAGATCATAGGAGTTAGATGCAAGAAATAATGATAGCGTATGGAACAAGTGCGTTCACAACTTACGTGATATATGGCTCCACTTCCTTAAGGTTGGTCAACACATAGAATATGATAGCGCGCCACTCATCATATAGCAAGATCTTGTTTGTCGATCCACTTTCGGCGCTTCCTAGTTGCCCTCGGAAAAGACCGAGGTTCGACTCATTTCCACCATCATTGTAACGAGGCCGAGGATTATGCGCGCTTCGGAAGGTTGTCACTATAATAAGTTGTTGTGAAGTTGGACACCTCCTCGAGGATATGTGCCTCCGCCATAGAAGCCTCAATTTTGTTTTTGTTTTCGCATTTCTTCCGAAGAACCTTTAGAACTCTCTCGACCGGATAGCACCAATGGTATCAAGACGGGCCCCCATTCGTGCCTCATATGGGAGGTGCAAGATCGATCTTTGATCGGAGTGAAGAAGCCCGGTGGAAATATCTTCTCTAGCTTACAGATCAAAACGGGTGCCATTTTTTCGAGGGTGCGCAATCACGGTACGAGATATCTCCTTGGCACATAGTCGGGCGGAAGAAATAGCTCAACTCGCCATGACTAGCCAAACATGCTCGGGGAAATAGCCCGCACCACCATTTGGGAGAGAAGGCGTTCAATCCAGATGTGGTAGTCATGACTCTTCATCCCTAAGACTCGTAGAGTGTCTAACTTCACTCCTCTCCTCAGATTAGATGCGTATCCATCAGGGAACATTATAGTCTGTATCCATTCTAGAACTTCCTTTCTTTGTGGCCTTTTCAATATATAATCGGTAGGGGCCTTGTCCATGTCTTGCCACGTCTAGGAGGCCTCATCTCTAGCTTTGGTCTGTCGCACAACATTGCCAGATCCAATCTAGCCTTAGGGTTGTCCTTTGACTTTTCAGGAATATCCATGATTGTTCCCTAGAGTGCTTCGGTGACATTCCTTTCCGTGTGCATTACATCAATGTGGTGCGGAAGGAGGAGGTCATCAAAATAGGGAAGCCGAGTCAAGCCCGACTTATGCGGCCCACATATGTTGCGCACCATACCCCACAAAGCCATCACATTTCGAGTTGAGCTCAAGGGCTTCTATCCTTTCACGAACCTCGGCAGAGTCAACATCGGGGGTGGAGGGTCCGTCACCACAAGCCCTTTGGTAAAGTTTTTTTTCTGCCTCGCCCGAATGGATGGTCAAGCGGGAGGAACTGCCGGTGCAGGTCAAACCCCGAAAAACTTAGTACCCTTTTTTCGGATAAAAGAACCTCGAGCTTCCTTGCGGATTGGACGGGGAACTTCCCATTAACACACCAGCACGTAACATGGCGTACGCAAAGAAAATCATGCATGGAGTAAAGGTACCACACATACATCCTGAAGTTTCTCTTTGTAGCATGGTCATATGTCCATACCCCATTCCAGGCACTGATCAATTCATCAATCACGGGCTCCATGTATACACCCATATGATTCCCCGGGTGTCCGGGAATGATCAACGTTAATAACATGTGTTTTGCTTGCATGCACACACCGGGAGGAAGGTTGAGGGGGAGCACAAACACGGGCCAACATGAGTAGGGCGCAGCCATCATGCCAAAAGGATTGAACCCGTCTGTCGCAAGCGCAACACGGACATTACGAGCCTCTTTCGCCTTCTCATGATGAATGCCATCAAAGTAGGTCCACGCCTCACCATCGGATACATGCACCATCTTTTCAGAATTGTATCGTTTGCCATGTTTGTGCCATGTCATCTGCTTGGCGGATTCTTCTGGTCATGTATAGCCGTTTGGAGCCCTCGGTATGAAAGGGAGGTGCCCGACGACCGACACGGGATGTCGAGCTGCCTCTTCTGGCCATCGGCAGACTCTACCTCCAGATACCTAGAGGATTCGCACATCGGGCAGTACTTTGCTTCCGCGTGTTCTTTCCTGAATAGAACACACCCATTCGGACATGCATGTATCTGATCATACGGCATCTTAAGGGCACGGCGTCTCGCGACTCGTGACGTGCTTTCGGGAGAATGTGAGCCTCACGGAAGCAAGCTACCAACAACTGTCAAGATATCGTCGAAGGCGCCTCGACTCATGCTAAGCCGAGACTTTAACGCCATTAGACGGCCAACGACGCCTAACCGAGAGACCTTTGTGTGGCCGTGAAGCGGTTGCCGTGCAGAAGTAAACATATCATAGAACGCCCGTGGTGGCCTCGGCTCCTCCTCCTCATCCGCACGTCCATCACCGAACTATGCTTGATGAAAGTCATCTAACATGTCCGCTACTCCCGGCATCGGCATCAAACTCCTCGACGCGTGCTCTCACCACCTCCTCTCTCATTCGATGGGCTTCACCATGGTGGACCCATCGGGTATAGTCCGGGTAAACCCGCACTTCACAAGGTGCTTGCCCATGGTATCCTTGCATTGCCTTTTCCGATTAGCACACCTACTGCGCAGGGGACACGTAACCCGACTCGCTCCTTTAGCGACCTCGCCGAATGCTTGCTCTAAGAACACATATGTTTTCTCAATCCCATTTTGTGTAATCACGATCACTTGGGTGGCCCGTGTACATCCAAATCCACGATCATCCATCTTCTAACATATACATTAGCGAGAAACATAACAATCAATTTTACCTACACCGGCCTCCTACTCTCTAATAGGTGAGGATAGGTCCTAATCCCACCAGCGCATGCATTGTTGGGGCTAGTTTCCGTTATGCGCTCGATCGGAGACGGAGTTTGGCAGCACCTCCCCCGCTGTTCTCCGTGTACACGCCCGATTGGGAGATCGTGTTTCCGGAGAACAACAGGGAGGTGATGCCGTAACTCGCCTCCGATCGGAGCGCATACAACGGAAACTAGCCCCAACAACGCATGCGCTGGC
This sequence comes from Chrysopogon serrulatus, assembly GCA_015844335.1. Taxonomy (NCBI): domain Eukaryota; kingdom Viridiplantae; phylum Streptophyta; class Magnoliopsida; order Poales; family Poaceae; genus Chrysopogon; species Chrysopogon serrulatus. The sequence continues at coordinate 409,169 of JADLZL010002901.1, forward strand.
TGTCCAAGTATCGTGGATACTGAACAGATACGGTTGTCGATATGCAAAGATCCGCATATCGACAACCGTATCTCTTTTCGAACGGAGACGCCTAACTTGGCGACGTGACCTATGACCCCGATACGGAAACAGAAGTTATACCTTAGGTGGCGGTGCGATCGGGATAGCGGGGCCGTGGCGAATCGGTGCAGTGGCAAAGGCGGGCGACGTGCGGCGTGCAGAACCGCAACGGGTCAACTCAAGCGGCTACAAGCAAGTCTTCTCTCAAAAAAAAAAGAAACGTACATAACATTAATTCAAAATTTGGACAAAGACCTCCCCCGCACGGTCACAATATCCACACCGCAATAAGACACATATAATGGCTCGATGGCGGACAACCACATCGATGGCTCCATGGCCGGACAACCACATCGACGGCTCAGCGGCCGACAACCACATACGCTAAACCCATACCACGACTCTTTACATTCGGGCAACGACGGTGATAGCGACAACCCTGATACTACCACATACGCTACACCACTATTTGAAAACTTCTACTACAACAATTATCTCTACAACTAATACTACCACTACTGCTACTACTAGAAATAGTACTACTTAAACCGAAAAAATTGCATTCTTACCACGCCAAAGGCAACCTGTTGACCGGCAATGATGGAACGAGACAACGGGGGGGGGAGTCACGGCCCCCCTTCTTCTTCCTCCTTTCCTTCTCCTCCTCTTCTTCCTACTTTCCTTCTCCTCCTCTTCCCTTCTTCTTCTCGCCCCTCCTCTCTTCCTGCGCTTGATGTACAGCAAGGGCGTGGGGGAGTCGCTGGCCCTCCTCTCCTCCTACTCTCCCCGCTTGATGTACAGCAAGGGCGTGGGGGAAGTCGCTGCTGCCCCTCCTCTCCTTCTACTCTCCTCTCGCTTGATGTGGCCGTGAAGGGGGCGGGCTAGCTGGACGGCCGCCGCCCGGAGGCGGCTGGCTGGGGTAGTGGTTAGGGCTGGCTGGTGGGCGGCCGTGGCTCGGCTGGGCGCCGGTGGCCGGGCACTGGCTAAGCCGCACTGCCGGGCGGGCGCGGGGATGCGGGCCGCTGAAGGCCGGCCGGGCGCTCTCTCTACCCAAGGCCGGCCGAGGCGCAGCAGCGGGAGGCGCGCTGCACGGGGTGGGTAGACAGCTGAGCGGTGGCCGCCGGGCGGGGAGCTGGTGGCGCGGGGCTCTGGCGCCGAGGGAGGCGCTGGCCGCGGTGGCGGAGGCCTCGGCGTGGCGCGCCGGCAAGCGAGTTCCTGAGGCCGTGGGCCGACGGGGACGGGCGCGCGGGGCGGAGCTGCCGCCGGCGGCGGCGGCGGCGGTCCGGGCGGGCGCGTGGCTGTGGCGCCGGGGACGGGCCGGGCGGGTGGCGCGGTGGTGGTGGCCGCCGCCGGGCGAAGCCGCGGCCGGGCAGTGTAAGGAGGCGACGGCGGCCGGGCGGCGTGGGCTGGTGGCGGGCGACGGCGGCGGCAGCAGCAGTCGCGTGTGCGTGAGTGTGTGTGAGATGCAGTGAGAGTGCGTGAGTGTGTGTGTGTGTGAGTGGGGGCACGCTTTTGCCGAGCGCGCCGATCCGGCACTCTAAGAAAGCAAATTTTTTCAAATTTCCACCTCTTTGCCGAGTGCCGTGGTTAGCACTCAAAGAAAGGGTTTTTAAAAAATTAAATTTTTTTCTTTACGTAAAATATTTTAAAAAAACCTTTTTGCCGAGTGCCCAGAGGGAGGCACTCTAAGAAAAGCGCTTTTATCCAGAAAAAAAAATTTACAAAGAATTTTTTAAAAATAAAGTAAAAAATTACAACGTTGCCGAGTGCCGAAATCGGGGCACTTTCGGCAACAACGAACCGGATTTTTAAAAAAATCCACAAATATTCTTTTGCCGAGAGCCCCTCGGTAGCACTCGGCAAAGAGTAAGATCAAAAAAAAAATTTAAAAATGTCGGACAATTTCAAAAAAATGTCAAATTTTTACAGGACCCCTTTTATACTATACTTCACTCATAAAAAAAATTAAGATCTAAATCAACCGCGAGAGAACCGCTTGAAGTTCGATTCATCTGGATTACTTTAGAAGTTTATGAAACATCTTCTGAGATTGTCGGATTCGAACGCAACGTATATGAGAACTTACTCGAAACATTGTTAAATTTTTATCACAACATCGGGCGCATGAAATGATGACACTGTGGCAAATTTCATGATTTTTTAAATTCATTTGCTTTTTTAAGAATTAAAAAATGTGCACACGCACGTGGGTCATCATGTTTTCGTGACTACGCTCTTTTATAATTTTAGGTCAAAGTTTTAGCACACCCCGAACATATCATAAATAACACTAATATCAAATTTTAAGCAACTAAAGTCCATTATTGGATGCACGTGTAGTTCAAATTTGGATTTTCCCAAAAAAACAGGAATGAAATGAAATAAACTTCTACGGAATATAGCAAAACATATGAAAAATAGGCCACATTTCAAAACATAGTATAATATCATTTGAAAAGGCTAAGTAAAAAAATTGGAGAGCAAAAAAAAAAAAATTTACTCTTTGCCGAGTGCTCAAGAAATGCACTCTCAAGAAAGCCCTGCCCTTTGCCGAGAGCGGCCTGAGGGGGCACTCGGCAAAGCCACCATTTTGCCGAGTGCCTAACGGCCGGCTCTCGGCAAAAGGGGACGGCGTTGCCTAACGACGCCTTTGCCGAGAGCCCCCTGCTTGCCGAGTGTAGGCTCTCGGCAAAGTTGAGATTTTGCCGAGAGCATCTCTTTGCCGAGTGCTTGGCTCTCGGCAAACCCTCATTTGCCGAGTGTCATTCTTTGCCGAGTGCAGCTCTCGGCAAAGAGGGACTTTGCCGAGTACCCGAGGGAAAAGCACTCGGCAAAGCGTCAGGCACTCGGCAATGCTTTTGATTCCGGTAGACGGAGGTGGAGCCGGATCAGCGGTGGTGTGGTCCGGATTCCTGGGCGGTGGTGCCGGCGTCGTCTGGTCAGGCACCTGTTTGATGGAATCCAATAAAGCAACATGGTACTATTTTGTCAGTACTGGTCTGCGTGTGACAGAGATAAATACGGCCCATATATAAATCAGGTAAAAGACAAATACATATGGAATACAAGGCGGTACGGCAGCTTGCGCGCATCACAAAGCAAAATCCTGTGGCTGCATGTGGGGGAGCATGTGCTCTCGAGAGCAAAAAATCCACGTCCACATGAGGAAGTGCAGTGACCTCTGTGTGCTGATGTGCGACGGTGAATAGTTGCAACTGTTGTGCTGTATATTACTCCAGTATGTACACTACTGTATATGTATACGTGGCTGCAACAAATAAATAACAGGATCCGAGCTAGTTCAAGCAGGGACTGTACAATTTTGACAGGATTTCATGGTACTAGCACTTTGAAGTTTCTTTTTAAACAAAAACAGAGCTTCACAACTCGTTCATCCGGCCCTAAGAGTCTTTTGGCGAAGCCCTAAATTTGGAACCCGGTCGTATGTGGGCCTCTACAGGCTTGTTTGGATGTAATTGTAGGATACTTAAATTTAGTTTAGTCACATAATATGAAATGGTTTTGACTTTTCAAATACTAAGGGATGATGCTAGATTTTGACACACCAGCAAGAGCTACCACAGTCCGCATTATAACGCACCAGCAAGGGCTCACGTCCAAGATTGCGATCAACCTATCTATCACAAGAGACTCAAAGATTGATGAAACCGATTTAGAGATCGATGAGGCCAATCAAGGTCCTGTTCTCCACCGCAAAGCCTAGAAAGCCTTCCTGGAAGATATAAATTTATAGAGACGGTTATCTTAAGTACGTTGCATATGGAAGTTGTTTACAATTGCAGTTGATATAACGTTATTGTTAGTGTAGAAAGATTTGTATTGGCCGTTTTATATAACACTACCGACAGTAAAGATACATTTATACTTACAGTTTTAGAAGCCACATCAATTTTGATTCAACAATTCTACTAGACTTCCACAATATGGATGATACCACTGCACCAGTACAAATCAATGAGAGTAATTAGCTGCTATAATCCATAGTGCTCATTAGCTAGGTGTTCTTGTGTTAGGGTAATCAAGATCCTAGGGATTAACTGGTTGTTAACCTAACAGATGGGTAAGTACCACTACTGGACCGCCTGCTTTGCCGAGTGCCACACCACTCGGAAAAAAATTGATCGGCAAAGATGTCTTCACGAAGTGCCTTTTATTGGGTACTCGGCAAAGCCTTTGCCAAGTGCCGGCAAAGATGGAAACAAAAAACAAAAAATAATAGCAAAAAATTAATCGGGAGAGGGCCCCACTAGCCAGCATCCGCCTATCTCCGTCCAAGTCGCAAGTCACGGAATTTTTCGCGCAAAATTCATAGCTACACGACCAACATGATTCGAACTCAAGACCTTTCTCTCACGTGGAGCCTCCCCTACCACTATACTACAGACTCACATATGTCTATATTTCATTTCGGTTTCATAAATATTATACTATACCGAGTAAAAATTGCTTGTTTGAGACCCTAAGAGAATTCAAATAAAAACTTGTCAACTACAAAGTTTCATAACTTCTTGAGATCTGCAATTTTAATTTAGGGAGTTTCTTCATACGAGACCATTAAAATTTGAATTTTAAATTTAAGAAATTCAAATGTGTTTTCGTTGACAAGATAATTTCAAACTTAAAAGTTATGAACTACAAAGTTTCTTCACTTTTCGAAATCTACAACTTTCATTTTAGGTGTTTCCCCATCCGAGATACTTTCAAAAAATCAAATTTTAAATTTTTTCGTAGTTTTCGTTGACAAAATGATTTCAAATATAAAATTTGTCAACTATAAAGTTTCATAACTTTTTTCGAGATCTACAAATTCTTATTTTGACTATTTTTCCATCCAAGATCGTTTGAAAAATTCAAATTTCAAATTTGAGAAATTCAAATGTACTTTTTCGTTAGTAAAATTAATTCAAATTAAAAAGTGTTCAACTATAAAACTATATAATATATGAATACCTATATCTTTCATTTTGGTCATTTGGTCATCCAATATAATAGTACAAATATTGTTCACAAATCTTACATACCTCTCCCGTAGTTTATGAAAGATATGTAAAATTTGTGAATAAATTTACTTTCACTTCATCAAATGAAGAAATAATGAAAATAAAAGTTGTAGATCTTAAAAAGTTATACAACTTTGTAGTTAAAAAGTTTTTCATTTGAATTAATTTACTACTCTAAAATATGCTTTGAAATGTGTCTTTGCCAAGTATAGAAAAAGTCTTTGCCGAGTGTAAAAAAACACTCGGCAAAGAACTTTTTGTTGAGTGCTCGAAAAAACACTCGACAAAGAGTCAGATTACGGTAGTGTAGATTAGGAAGTCTTATAAGTGTCCATCTAGGAGTCTGATGAAACCCATCTGTGAAGAATTCGGCAAAACTTTGGGAAGAAAATCAGGTCATCAGATGTGTAGACAACGAAACTCTTTTTATATCATGAGATGCACACATCCTAATATTTCTGTGAATATAAGAGATTGATGCTAGTATCCCATGAAACTCTTCTATCCCCACCAAGCATCTTGACCATGCTAAAAATAGTGAAGGATGTTTAATTTGGAAAATGGTGTCATGGAGAAGTTTAGCTAGGCCAACTGTGTTTATGGATGTGACCGCTCACCTCATACCTTTTTTCGTGATCCACATAGGCACATACACAGTGTCGTCGTCTCTGAGATGAATGCAATTTCAGTGAAAGATCAGAACGGTTACATGCATATGCATGCCGGAAGCGGATGGATCAATAGATCGGATCACTCTCGGAGACACGGCCGTCGAACGATTCTGACTTGAACTGCTCATAGAACTTGGCGATGAACTCCTCCGCCTGCATGTCGATGGCGTGTGGGAAACTGCTGTCGTCTCCGTTACCATCCTCGGCCGCCAGAGCAGTCTCTTCGTGGGCGCTGTCCATCTGGTGCAGATCCACAGCGGACGCGTAGCGGCTGGTCATGCCCACTTCCTCGAACTCGAAGCCGGACCGCGCCGGCGACGGAGGCGGGAGGATCACGTCGTGGTACACGTCGGCGCCGTGGCCCAGCGGCGGTGGCGGCGGGTAGTACTCCAGCCCCTGCCCGCGGAGGCGGAGCGGGCGCATGCCGTTCACGATGATCTTCCACGACGGCGACTCGTCACCGGCGGCAGGCTTGTTGTGGTCGTCGACAGCAGCCGCGATGGCCCTCCTCTTGGGGCTCGTGGTGTCGCCGTCTGTCTTCTTCATGCTGTCGCTCCAGCTGCCGAAGGACACGAACATCGCCCTGAAGAGGCTGGAGGCGCCGCGCTTTTTGCGAGTCGAAGAAGGGCTCCTGGAGACGGTAGTAGTGCATTCCGTTTTCATCCTCAATTGATGGCCGTCGTCATTGTACTTGGTGGATTCTACGACATTGAACAACTCCTCGTCGTTGTTGTTTGCGGCCGAGGTGATCGTGGGAACGTCCCCATTGATCTCTTCTTTCTCCTCCAGGCTTATTGTTACGCTAGGGATGATGATGGCAGTGCTGGAGATCGCGTCGGCGCCATTGTTGTCGAGCACTAGGGCGGCAACGACCATCGGCGAAATAGCTACTTCCTCCATGCGAGGGAGGAAGAGCCGTGACAGGAAGAGAAGGCACGAGGCCTTCGGCTTCGAGGGTAAGGCTCTCCTGCAAAGCAACGGGGGCTGGTAGGAAGGACTCCTATATATATCTCCGTGGGATGTGGTCAGAAACGCGGTTATTTCTGGACAATTTTTAGGTTAATGACCACCTCCGGACCGGAGAATTTCGCGGTACTCCTTGGATGGCTGTTATAGTTGTGAGTTGTGACATGCACATACGAATTAACTAGTCTATTGGGATTTGAACGCTATAGTCACCACTCCTGGTAGTAGTCACAGTATATATGTCATATGATTAATGGTTGGCTAATAGGTCACGATAAAGATGTGAATCTTTTAGAGCATCTTCAAGTGTTTCTTCCTAAATAACGTCCTAATAATCTTTGGTTTTTAGCGTGGTACTCCATGGATGGTTGTTATAGTTGTGACCGGCACGTATGAATTGACTAGTCTGTTGGGACTTGAAAGCTATAGTCACCATTTGCTGGTAGTGCTCACAGTTTATATGTCATATATGTTTAACGGCTGGCTAAAAGGTCACGATAAAGATGTGAACTTATTGGTATCTTTGACTCAGCAGAAATGACATTCTTCTATGTAGGTTATCTACTTGGTTACCTAATGCATGGTTATGCACTTGGGTTGCAGAAGACGGATTTGCAAGATACAATTGCAGCAGCACATAGATCAGTTGGTTAGATCCTTTAGTGGAAGTGGAACCCGCCCATTCGGGATCAAGTCCTCGACTTGGCATGGGTGATCGCATTTTTCTAGAATTATTCTAGGATTTACCGGTGTTATGATTTAAGTGGTAAGCAGCGTACCCGTCGATAACGAGACGCCTGTGGTGACTTCAGGAATCTCCAAATCTGTCGGCTTAGTCCTTCGGAGGTACTCATAGGGGTGGGGTTTATGTACATGTCTTCTAGG